>CM043705.1:60906583-60914083 GCA_023935145.1 Bretschneidera sinensis | reverse complement strand
TTGCTCACAAAGTAAATAAGGATTCGAGACGAGTGTGAGAATTTTAACGATTGCCTTTTATCTACCAGTGGATTAATATGTGATAATTTTAGCAAGAGATGAATTGTTATTCCTTTTATCATTGCGCTTGATGTAGGACAAGCAACTGCACATGTGGCTGCAGATTTGGACAAAGGTAGGTAAGGTTCCTCTTAATAAAATGTAATCTAGGTGAGAATGCAAATTTTGGTAATTACTTTAACAAGATGATCTCTTATAAAAAAAATATTTAGTTGAGGATTATCGCTCTGCTAAAAATAAGAAGAAAAAAATTAATAGAGAGGAGGGTCAGATAGCCTGGTTAGAGCATGTCCCCACGCTTTCTTTCTTGTTGCTTTCTATCTAATATCTATATTAGCATTCTTTATAAATAATTTATCTTTCTCCCCATTTAACTTCTTGTATAATACCCATTCATATAAATTTTTAAGCAAATAAAATGAGTATCCATTTGGCACATCGAATTGAAAGAAAGATAAAATAAATTCATTTCAATCAATCTTGTATTTGACAAAAAAGAAACATAAATATATTATATGTAAATGTATATATTTTCAATATAAATAATATTAAAAATTTCAGAAATATATACATTTACATCATATATCACTCATTTATAAAAATTATTTCATTCATTTGGCTTTTCCTTTGGTGTATCCATCGGACACTGAAATAATGTCACAGGTGAGATAGCCCTAAGCTTAAGACTTCTAATTAAACTTCAACGTCGGAGGAATCTAGGCAAACAATTCATAAATAAGAAATTAACGGTTTGTTGTGAGTATTGCAGGCGCATACAAAAGCAACTTGAGCTTTAATCTCACCTAGCCCCTAGAAAAAAAAACATATTATATGCATCTACATGTTTTAATGGGAGGAGAGTGGAGGATAAAACTTAGGGTATGCCGTATGAACTCTCCCTTTTATTTCAATATGTTTTTTAAATGATGAGAGATACTCTTATATCTCCTCAAAACCAATCAAGACTTCAATTTATCAATTTCCTCAAATTGGATAAAAAATATATATTGAATTTGTTTGGATGATCTTAAAGTTAAGTTTTAATCGTTGTTTAATTTTTAAAATTTGCAGAGAAATTTAATTAAATTAAATTAAATTTCATTAAATCTCATAAAATAAGAATTAAAATATCAATTAAGAAGTGATTTAATTTGATTTGATTAAGATTTTTTTTCTTCTCAAATTTCAAAAGTAAATACGGACTTAAAATTGCTTTAAACCAACTCAACAAATCCATTATACTCTTCCATCATGAACATTGTGTTAGTGTTTATCATTCGACATCTCTTACATAATGATGCACTTTAGCACGTTGAACCCTGAGACTTGCAAGACACCAAATCTTTTTCATTTTTTTAAGATGCAAAAACATTTTATTAAAATATAAAATCCAACTAGAAATATTACCAATAGTTGCAGCATACCCATAATACAGCCCAGAAAACAGAGTAAAGCAGATAAAAAACATAACCTATGTACCAGAGGAAATTTCAACAGTCAGGGTGAAGCTAGGAATTTCCTTTAGGTAGGGTCGTAAAAGTTTTTCAGTAAGTGTAGTGAATATACAAGAAGATTAAAGCAGCATCCAAAACGGCAAACTGGAGAAATAACCTTTTGAGCAAGCTGCCCTTAATATGACAGAATGCAAGTATTTTGATGGTACCGTAAAAGCAGGCAAAAGATAATGCTGCTACAAATTACCTGCAAAATGAGATTGAATTAACGTTAGGCCTATGCCTTCATCAGTCATCACAAATGAGTCATTGACTAAAAATGCAAGTCAATATCAAAGTTAAAGTAACTAAGTTATATTTTAGCATCAGGATATGATAGTGTGTTTAAAAGACATGGTTGCCATAAAGTAACTCAATCTTAAAGGAAGTTTTAAAAACATTTCTGTCATTTTAGCATCAGGACTTGATAGGATGTCTAAAAGTAATTACATACAAAAAGACTTAAAAAGTATCATATTGCATTCAAATTGCTGGCTGGAGAGTAGTTGTAGTATATCATCCTTACGCCAACCCTCATGAAATTAGAGTTATGAAACATGGAAGAACTTAAAACTGGAGCCTAAAATGAATTTCAACATTTTTTTTATCCCAATTCCAAAGTGCTAGTTTCAAGCTGTCAAAGGCAAGTAGGTGATTGCCAAACATAAGGAGTATCCTCATAGAATTACTAATAATTTTTTCATATGTTGATGCCGAAAATCTGCCTTCTGGATCCCTGCACATATAAGAGGCACG
The DNA here is from genome assembly GCA_023935145.1 of Bretschneidera sinensis. Classification (NCBI taxonomy): domain Eukaryota; kingdom Viridiplantae; phylum Streptophyta; class Magnoliopsida; order Brassicales; family Akaniaceae; genus Bretschneidera; species Bretschneidera sinensis. The sequence continues at coordinate 60,911,774 of CM043705.1, read as the reverse complement.
CAAACTAGAAGGTCCCCGAAGGTTGTGCATCGGGGGACTCTCCGATACCTAAATTAATATAAGGCTTAAAAAGATAAATTGGAGAATATTTAATGTCAGTTGTGAATCAATAGCTTTGATGGTGAGAGCCCCCTTATATAGCGTTGTGGAGCAGAGTCCAATTATGAGAGTGATTTTAGTGTTGTAATAGGAATAACATTCCTATTAGATAAGACTGGAGTTATCCGTAGGTTAGATTTAAATAGCAGTTTATCCATAAAGTGGAGTGAGATTACCACAACGTCTTTCAGTATAAAATTACTGTAATGCTCCTTTCCAAGTGTGGAGATTTGATTGGTTAAACTGTCTAGATTGTGAAATTACTTTTTTACCCTTGAAAGCTGCCATGTGTTGTAATATTATTGGAGAGGGAATTTTCCCCTACATCAAATGCCCCACACTTCCTTAAGTGCATTTATGCACTTGAGGAAGTAGGTCGTATGGAGTTTACCGTGTGACTCAGACCGGTTGAGTGACCTTTGGTACCATGGAGGTTTGAACCCATTTGGGTGGAGATTGAGACTTCGATGAGACCTGTCAGGTTGGTAAATCTTCAAAGTTTGGTGAATGAGTCTGAGGAGATATCGTTTAGTCAAGACGCTCGGAGTTTGGCGATGGAGTCCGAAGAGTTGACGTTAAGTCAAAATTGCTCGGAGTTTGATGTAAAAGTCCAAGGAGAAGGACATGGAGTCAAACTACTCAGAGTTTAATGGAGAAACTGGACCGAGGTCAGAGGAACTCGGGGCTATCTCCTCAGATTTGATGGAGAAACTGGATTGAGTTCGGAGTAGCTCGGGGCTACCTCATCGGAGTCAATGGAGAAACTAGACCGAGGTCGGAGTAGCTCATGGCTACCTCTTCAGAGTTGATAGAGAAATTGGACCAATGTCGAAGTAGCTCGGGGCTACCTTATCAGAGTCAATGGAAAAACTGGAACGAGTTCAAAGTAGCTCAGTGTTATCTCCTTAGAGTCGATGGAGAAACTGGACCGAGGTCGGAGTAGCTCAAGGATACCTCATCGGAGTTGATGGAGAAACGGTGCTGAGACAAAAATAGCTTGGGGCTACCTCTTGAGAGTTGGAGAGCTTTGGTATGTCATTGGCTGGCGACTTTGAATGCGTCATTGGCCTGTGTCACTGGCTAATGGCTTTAGATGCGTCTCTGGGTGACGAAATTTAGATGCATAATTGGGTGACGACTTTAAGTGCCTCATTAGGTGACGACTTTTAGATGCATCAATGGGTGACAACTTTAGATGCGTAACTGGGTGACAGATTTAAGTGCGTCACTGGGTGAAGGTTTTAGGTGTATCACTGGGTGACGGCTTTGGATGCGTCACTGGATGACGGCTTTGGATGTGTCACTGGGTGACAGCTTTGGGTGTGTCACTGGGAGACGACTTTGGGTGTGTCACTAGGTGAAGGCTTTAGATGCGTCATCAGGTGACGGCTTTAGATGCATCATCGAGTGACAGTTTTAGGTGCGTCACTGGGTGACGACTTTAGATGTATCATTGGGTGACGAGTTTTAGATGCATCACTGGGAGACGACTTTGGATGCATCACTGGGTGACGACTTTGGATGCGTCACTGGGTGACGGCTTTGGATGTGTCACTGGGTGACGGCATTGGGTGCGTCACTGGTTGACGACTTTGGGTGCGCCACTAGGTGACGGCTTTAGATGAGTCACTAGTTGAGGATTTTGGGTGCATCACTAGGTGACGGCTTTAGATGCGTCACTAGTTGAAGGCTTTGGGTGCATCACTGGGTGACGGATTTAGATGTGTCACTGGGTGAAAACTTTTAGATGCTTCATCGGTTGACGACTTTGAATGCGTTATTGGGTGATTGCTTTGGGTGCGTCATCGGGGGACGGCTTTGGATGCATCATTGGGTGATGGCTTTGGATGTGTCATTGGATGACGACTTTGGATGTGTCATTAGGTGATAGCTTTGGGTGCGTTACTTGGTGATGGCTTTGGGTGCATCACTAGATGCATCACTGGGTGACGGCTTTAGATGCGTCACTGGTTAACGGCTTTAGGTGCATCACTAGGTGACATCTTTGGATGCATCACTGGGTGATAGCTTTTAGATGCGTCATTGGGAGATGACTTTGGATGCGTCATCGATTGACAGCTTTGGATGTAATGCTTATAACAGTTTAATTGATAGGGAACTTGATAGTTCATAAAGTAAAGAAGGATCATACTTGATTGTGAACAAGTATGATGTTTTATGTTTGTTTGAGCTCTACTGGTTCGAGTTTGGGCCGGGTTTGACGCACTTTGATGAAGAAATAACAGTCGCTTATAAGAAACTTGCCAGAGGAAATCGGATTTCCAAATTCTGAGACTGGATCTGGAAAGAAATGGCTAAAAAACCTTAGGAATCGGTTTGTACAAGTCGGAAACCAAGCTCGAGTTTAGTGAACTGACTGGTCAAATATAAGTTAAAACTGGTGGCTTGTGAAGAAACTCATCTTTTCAAGCAAAATTTTGGAATTCTGAGTCCAGATTTGAAACGAGCACGTCATAAAACCTTAGGAACCGATCTTATTGGATCTGAAACCGGATTAAGAATAGCTAAACCGAATGGTCAAAGTGGTGAACTGATTGGTCAAACCTCGTTGAACCAATTTATTTGAGTCAATTGACATGGCGATGATGTGGCACATAGGTGGCAATGATGTGACGCTTGGGTGGTGACGAATATTATACTTAGGTGGCAATGATATCACTTTGTTGACGTCACTTGCTGATTAGGCGCTGACCAAGCGCTAGCGTTGATTGACTATTGAGTAGAAGACATGTGGTTGTTGCTTGTTATGTTTGAAGATGAGATAGGAATCTTAGTAACCAATGAAAATGTGACATGTGGCATGGCTTATTTGAAGAGATAATGGGTAATCTGAATGTCCAATCAGATCTGGACATATGGTTGTAATCTTAAGAAATAAGGTGGCTTGTGCTTTGTTTTTGACTGACCGTTTGCCGGCGCCGGAGATATGGTTTTTCCATGAGAATTTTTTGGCAAGCTCGGGGAAAGACTCTGAGATGGTTTTCCGGCGAAGATCTGGAGTGACTCGGGATGGTTTTTCAACGTTTGATCATTGTAAAATTATGCACTTGTAGGTTGGAGTCTGACGAACTTGGTTGTGTGACTTGATCTAAACTTTGATGGTTGGATTTTAATAGATCAGACGGTCAAACTTTTGTTTTTTCTGCGAACTTTAACGGTTCCAATGGAGAACTTTCCGATGTCTGATCACCATGAAACTTTGAAGGCATGTAGATCTAAGGATGTATAATCTATTTCTATGGGTTGATATGAATTTTGATGGTCGGATTTTGGAAGATCTGACGTCAAAATTTTGTTTTCCTAGTGAAATTTAACGGTTTCGTTGGAAGACTTTTCGATGTCCGATCGCTATGAAACTTTGAAGACATGTAGATCAAAGGATGGAGAATCGATTTCTACGGGTTGATTTGAATTTTGATGGTCAAATTTTTGCAGATCTGATGGTCAAAATTTTATTTTCCTAGCAAACTTTAATGGTTCCGATGGAGGACTTTGCGACGTCCGATCGTCGTGAAACTTTGTAGGGTGGTAGATGTGGAGAACGTAGTGTTGTACTCCGATTGGATCGTTGATGGTTGGCTTTTTACAAATTTAACTGTAAATATTTTGTGTTAGACGATATTTTGGTAGTGTACACAGACTTTTTTTTAGATCTAATGAGATCTTGTGGAGCGGCGGATCGATGGCTCATCTTTTTAACAACATCTTCAAAAAATAAAATTTTTGTCGTTTCCCATAGACGGCGCCATATGTTGATGTCGAAAATCCACCTCCTAAATCCTTGCACATATGAGAGACACATAAACTAGAAGGTCCCCTAGAGGTTTTGCCATGAGGGACTCTCTGATGCCTAAATTAGTATAGGGCTTAAGGAGATAAACTGGAGAATATTTAATGTCAGTTGTGAATCAAAACCTTTGATGGTGAGAGCCCCCTTATTTAGTGTTGTGAAGTAGAGTCCAATTATGAGAGTCATTTTAGTGTTGTGATAGGAATAACATTCTTATTAGATAAGACTGGAGTTGTCCATAGGTTGGATTTAAATAGCAATTTATCCATATATTGGAGTGTTGTAGTAATACTGAGACATTGGTGTGAGATTACCACAACACCATTTAGTGTAAGATTGCGGTAATGCTCCTTGCCAAGTGTGAAGATTTGATTGGTTGAACTGTCTAGATTGTGAAATTGCTTTTTTGCTCTTGAAGGTGCCATGTGTTGTAATATTATTGGAGAGGAAATTTTCCCCTACATCGCCATACATTTTGGCTATTAAACTCCAATATCGGACAAAAACACTATTTATATTAATTCGGTTTCTTTATGTAAGAACAAACAAGGTGGTTTATTATTATAAGAAGGAATCTTTTACTTATAATTACTAGTATTAGTTACAGTCCGTTCGGTATAAATGAATTCCACAATTTTTATGGAATTAAATTGAATTCTATATGTTATTTTATTTGGTTTGCTAATTAGGCATAGAATTCATTTACAAATTAACTAACTTTATGTTTGATTTAACAATAAAAGTGTAGAATTCATTTCCAAATGAATTATAGTAGAATTGAGTAAGGTTTATACAAATTTTCAAATGAATTTTACACATGAGCATTTGTTAACTTAAAAAGACAAAACTATCCCTCCTTATTTAGGTCTACACAAGTCTCACACTTGCATAAGAGAAAAACCCTTATCCACCATCAATGCCACTGCTTTTGCTTCTATCCTCAACCACCATCAGAGACTAGGTGATTTCTCAACTGCTTTTTTGTTTCGTCTTGTTTTTGATCAAGTCTTGGTCATCTTTATATGATCCTCGTTTGGCATGCCTTACAAATTTTGCGATAATTTTGTTTTTAATCGTCTTGTTTTTTGTGTTGATGTTACCAAGGGCCAGAACCACCCAAAACAGTTTCTGGTTGGTGATTTTAGTGTGCTTTACATGTTTGATCTTGAAAAAAATTCAATGGTCCAAATATTCTATGTCGGACTTAATAGAGAGAGATAAAAGCTAATAAAGGGGATTATTTTGCCCCTAAAAAAACAAAAGCAAGTAAAAAAACAATGG
>CM043705.1:58471583-59004083 GCA_023935145.1 Bretschneidera sinensis | reverse complement strand
GACTCTATTTAAAACATAACAAGAAGTGTTTACGACTTTCGCCCAAAAATATTTTGGCAAACTATTTTCACAAAGCATTGTTCTTGTAAATTCTTCTATAACTCTATTTTTTCTCTCAACAATTTCATTTTGTTGAGGAGTTCTAGGTGCTGAAAAGTTATGATCAATTCCATTTTCATCACAAAATTTTGAAAATCTTTGGTTTTTAAATTCTTTTCCATGATAACTTCTAATGTTTGATATAAAAATTCCTTTTTCATTGTGAGCCTTTTTACAAAAGTTCACAAATCCTTTGTAGGCTTCATCCTTGTAAGCAATGAAAATAACGAAGGTATACCTTAAATAGTCATCAACAATAACAAGAGTATATTGATGGCCACCTAGACTTATGGTACTTATTGGACCAAACAAGTCCATATGTAGAAGTTCCAATGGTCTAGTAGTTGAGACTATACTTTTTTGATTTAAAGGAAATTCTAGTTTGTTTTTCCATTTGGCAAGAATCACATACCTTGTCTTTTTCAAATTTGATTTTTGGAAGTCAATGACTAAATCTTTTCTTGAAATGATTTTAAGTAAATCTGTATTCACATGACCAAGTCTTCTATGCCATAGCCATGAGTTTTCACTAAATGCAGGAAAACATTTTTCATTATCAGAATGCAAAGATTTTAAATCAACTATATAGACATTTTCGTGTCTATGGCCAACAAACTTGATACTGTTACTCTTGATGTCTATGACTAGATAATTAGAGGTTTCAAAAATGACTTTGTTGCCTTTGTCACATAGTTGACTAATACTGAGAAAATTTTGCTTAAGGCCTTGCACATATAATACATGATTAATGGTTGAGAAATCGTTACCAACTTTTCCATGCCCGATGATCTTTATCTTTGTGTTATCTCCAATAGTGATGTGTCCGCCATCCCTTAGAGTTAGTTTTTCAAACATACTTTGATCACCGATCATGTTCTTTGAGCATCCACTATCAAGGTACCAATAGTTACCTTTTTCCTTGGTGTGGAAACATATCTACATTACACAAGGATACACAATTGCACTCTTAGGTACCCAAAATTTCTTGGGTCCTTTGGGGTTAGTTCTAGAAAAGACAGTTCCTTTATGGACCCATACTTTCTTAACATTATAAGGTACTTTAAAATTATAGACATGTTGATGATGCATAATGCTAGGATAATAGTTATTGAAATTTCTAGGATTCCTTAATTGTGCATTTCTATAATTCCTTGAATAAGCAATCCTAGAGTACATGTTTCTATTATGAAAATTATGAATATGCATGTTATCTCTAGGAAATGTATGATGATAATTTCTAGGATACACATGATGGTAATTCCTAGGGTGTGCATGTGTAGTGTGTAAGTTATGAGTATGTAAACTATTTCTAGGATGCACATGATAGTTACTCCTATGATGTGTATTGCTAGTATATGCATTCTTTGAATGATTATTCCTATCATTTGTATTTCTTGAGTGAGCATACATATATGCATGAGTATTTCTAGGATGCTTACTTCTAGTATATGCATTCTTTGAATGATTATTCCTATCATTTGTATTTCTTGAGTGAGCATACATATATGCATGAGTATTTCTAGGATGCTTACTTCTAGTATATGCATTAGAATTTAAATTTGTATTTTTAGGCTTACTAGCATATACTGAAGGAGTGCTTTCACTCTTGCTAGTGGCCTTGGAAGTGGAGGCTTCATTCACACATGTTGCTTTCATGAACAAAGTCTTTTGGATTTTTGCTTCCCTAATGAGGAATAACCCAAGCCAGATTTTCTTCCACTTAGCCTTTGGCTAGGTAACACTTCATCTAGATTTTCTTTTCTAAGCATAAGTCTAGATATGATGCTATTCAATTCCCTTATTTTCTTCTTTAGAATTTCATTTTCATTTTTTAGAAAATCGTGTGAAGAGTTATAAAGCATGGATGATAGTTTTTCTTTTTCTTTCCTTAAGCCTTCCATCTCTTTGGAAAGAAATGAGACTTCCTTTTTTAGGGTGGTATTCCTTGAATCGAATTTCTTCAATTCTTCATGCATTTCATTTATAACCTCAGTTAACTCTTCACTACTACTAACAATGTTATTATTAGAAGGGGAAGAATTAGATACCTCATTTTTGTCGTCGATTGCCATTAAACATATGTTAGCAATCTCCTGGTGTCCGACCTCATTATCCGAAGAACCTTCTTCTTTGTCATCACTCCATGTGGTTGCAATCATAGCTTTCTTTTTAAAGCTCTTATATGGTTTGCCTGTTACTGTACAATCAACCTTGATGTGACCGGGCTTCTTGCAGCCATAACACATAAGTGGTTCCCTTTTTTGAGTGGGATCCTTTATGTAAGGTTTCTTGCTCTTCTTCAAGAACCTGTGAAACCTCTTGGTGGTTAGAGCCTTCTCACCATCTTCTTCACTGCTCTATACTTCTTCTTTATTTTCTTCCTCTTTGTTGCTCGTAGAGGCTTTGAGAGTAATTTTCTTATTTTTCTTTTCATCATTATTGACAACGAGATTCATTTCTTCCATCTCGTATGTCAACAATGATTTGAGGAGTGTTTCGACATCTAGTTTGTCGAGATCTCTGGCTTCCATTATGGCCGTCTTCTCTGCTTTCCAAGTGGATGGAAAATACCTTAAGATCTTCATCGTTAGTTCAAATTCCTTAATGTTCCTACCAAGAAGCTTTAGATCGTTAACAATGGTAGTAAAACATGTTGAAGAAATAGTTTCATTGGGAGACATTTTGAAGGTTTCATATTCGGACACTGGCATATAGATTTTTTATTTTTTAACTTCGCTAGTTCCTTCATATGTAACTTGCAATTTGTCCCAAATTTCTTTAGCTGAAATACATGCAGAAAATTTATTGTATTCAGTAATATGTAGAGCACAATGTAACATGCTAGTTGCTCTACTATTAAGAGACATCATTCTACAATCCTCTTCATTAAACTTTGTTTTAAGTTTAGGCATTGTATGATTCATTTCTCTAATGATTATTTCCTTTGTAGGAATTCTAGATCCTTCTTCAATGACCCTCCATAGTTTGTAATCTTGTCATTCGACAAAGATTTTCATTCTTTTTTTCTAATAGTTATAGTTGAAGCCATTGAATAAGGGAGGCCTAGTTTAGGAATGCCCTTCGGTATAGCTATTAGATGCCATCAGATCAACTCAAGGATTTTAAGCCTGAAATTGAGTACGAAGCTCTGATACCAATTGTAAACCGAGGTTCAAACCCAAAAAGGGGGTGAATTGGGTTTTAAAAACTTTTTTCTAATTTACTTGCAAGTTTTTAAACAGTTATATACACAAAGCATGCAATCAAATAATATACTTGAAAGTAAAAGAGTTTAAGGAAAAGAATATGCAAACTCCGTTTCTAGCGGTTCGACAATATCAAAATCTCTTTGACCTTACGTTAACTCTTTTCAAGGAACCTCCTTGAAGCAATCTATTAAAACCTTAGTTGTGCAACTTAGTGGGTGTTGCACAAACCTTAAAACCGATCTCTTCCTCACGGAAGCTAATCTCTTCCTTATGGAAGTCACTCTCTTCCTCACGGAAGTTACAATGAAGTGTTTAATCCTAAACACTCTAAGAGTTATTACAACTTTTTCCTTTTACAATAAATGAAGTTTACTGTAAAGAAAGTAGTAGAGAGATAGCAATAAGTGCTTTTACAAATGAACAATATCTCTCTTTCAAGAACAAGCTTGAAAAATGGCTCAACAATAAATTTTTTAAAGCATTTGAGAATTAATGAGCAATCTTGTGAATTGAATGTGTTCTCTTATTGTTTAAATGCTAATTAAAGTGAGTTTATATAGCCTTGAATCAATATGGCTGTTTGACACTGACTTGGTAGTTTTTGTGCATTAAATTCTCAAGTCTTGCATCTCAAACGGTCATATTTTTCGAATTAGCAGTCGACTGGGTCCTTGTACTAGTTGACTGGGTTAAGCAAGAACATCACTTTTTAAGCTATGGGAGAGTACCAGTCGACTGGATCCTAACCACTAGTTGATTGGGAATTTTCTGTCCTAGTTACCAATCGACTAGATCCTTAACACCAATAAACTGAGAACCTTCTGTCCCATATCCAAGTCGACTGGTATATGGAGCCAGTCGGCTGGGTTGTCTTTCAACCTAGTTTTTCATGTTTCAAAACTATTTTTGACTTAGAAACTTTTGTATGGTTAGTTTTGTCAAAATCTTTTGTAAATTGAGCCACAAATCAAGCCATGTAATTGAACATGAGAGATTTGCAATTGTTTCAATTACCTTAATGTTTATTCTAGATCTTCTATCTTGTCTTGGTGTCTGAATCAAGTTGAGTTCTTGCATCTTTATTTCTATGTTAAATTCTTTTTCCGCTTAAACACTTAGATAAAACTGTTAGTGCAACTAGAGTAATGTTTTGTCATTATTAAAATCAAATATGGGTCAACATAGGTTTTTTCACTAAAGAGACTAAGTGTTGGTATATTAAGTGGGATTTAAAGTGAGCCCAATAAAAACAACCTATTTGTAGTCGGCCTAATACTCTAATGTGTCTATTATGGACTAACTATTATATGATATAGTTAACCTTTACGCCTTTGATGAGAGAGCATTTGATTACTATATAAAGTATAAGCTAGCCCCCCTTCTTATTCTCAACCCTAAGAGATTGCATCATTCTCTACACTTTGGGAAAAGCTTACATTATTAGAGTTAGTGTATTAAGAAGAACAAAGGAGTAGGGGAATTACCTATTGCTTACCTAAGGATCTATTCCTTGAATTGATTCAATATTCCGTTGCTTCATCAACCATGGAAGCAAGGTATGTATTCTCTCTATGTATAGTATATCATGTGTTCTCTACTCTTATATGGTGATTATAGGGATTAAGGATATTATTTGAAATCCTACATATGGTACCAAAACTTCCATAGATTGAGTTTAGAACCCTAACTAAAGTTTCAATCTATGATTGAATAAGTCTGATAGAAAGCATGCTAGGGTTTATGATTTTAGCAATAAAGATAATATGCATGATTGATTCACAGGATGGTAGATGCTAATATTAGATTTTATTTTCACAATCATGTGGATTGAAATCAATGTTTGTATAAACATGTTTTATGGTACTGATTGTGATGATTTGATTGAGTGATTCTAGTCAAAATGCTAGGTTTTGATCATTTTATTGAATCAAGAATGTTTAATAATGATTAGAACATATAAAGTATCAATTAAAACCCATAAATATTATTTGGATATAAAGAAAATTGGATTTGGATGTGAAAAATGAATGAAAATTTAGAAAAAGCATAAGGTGTCGGGTTGGTTGTCAACTGTGTTATGGAAAAGTTTTGGACAGAGACTTTTGGTAGTCAACTATGGCTTGCTGTATTCGACTACCACTCAAGTAAGTTTTTGGACAAAGCTTTTGATAGTCGACTGTGGCTTATTGTAGTCGACTACCAACTGAAGGTTTTGAGGACAAAATGTTTAGGTGGTCCACTATGGTTTTATTGTCAACTACCATCTAAAAGTTATTGCTTAGAAGGTTATGATAGTCAACTACGGCCTTATTTTGCCCTATTTTCACATAAAGTGCCCCGATTCATTTTCAAATCAACTCAAAATTGTTCTTAATTAAAATTAAAAGTTGTTAACAATGCAATTAGCATGAAATATGATTTTAGAGACATAATTAGGCCATTTCCTTCAATTCTAAGATCATACCCTAAAGTTTGCCTTGGTATGGGAGGGTTTTATAAGTTTGGTTAGATTGTATCTGCCAAAGTGGCATTTTCAGTTAAATTTGTGAAATATCATTCCTATACGGTAGTGAGATGTCTCTGATACTCATATATGTCCATTCACCCAAAGGTGATAACTATGTATTAGAATTGAGAAGGTCACATAGGACGCATATGATTGAGAAATAGCTGACCTAAGTAGTCTATACACCCAAATGTGGTAGATTTGCAAAGGTTGAAATAGATTTTCATGGTCACTTTTAGGTGGTGAGTTTCATAATTGCATGTCATGAATTCTTCCCAAAGGTGTTTACATGATGATGTGTATGAGCTCTCATGAATTGTGCCGGTATAATCCTTCTGAAAGCTAGTTGGATCCTAGATTTATTCGTTGTTTCTTCATTAGGTACCAAGATCATTCAAAGGGGTATATGTTCTATTTCCCAAACTGAGGTACTAGAGTTGTGGAATCACAAACAACGAAGTTTTTAGAGTTTGATGTAGCCAAGAAAATTAGTTGTTCTCATGCCATACAGAATAGTGAGAAGGTTAATGGGACAATGTCTTTCTATATACATATTCATATAAATATCGTGGTTTCTACACCTATAGTAGCACTTGTAGAGGAGCATGAGACAGTCTTTGAATCAGTCCTATTGAGGTTCCTCAAGAACAAAATGTTGTTATGTAGGTTCCAGTTAAGAGATCCACCAGGGAGGGAAGACCAGCCATTCCACATGACTATTTGATCTATTTAGGAGAGAATGCCTATGATATTGATTATATGGTGGATCCATAACTTTTAAGAAGTTATTTCTAGTCATAAGTCTAATTTATAGTGGGATACAATGAGAGATGAAATGCAATTGATGAGTTGTAATGATGTTTGGGAGCTTGTTGAGTTACCTGAAGCTTTCAAGTGAATTTACAAGACTAAAATGTATTCCAAATAAAAGATAGAAATGTTTAAAGTAAGAGTAACTGCCAAAGGATTTACTCAGAGAGAAAGAATTGACTACAATAAAACCTTTTCACCAGTCTCTTCTAAGGATTATTTTCGGGTGATAATGGAATTAGTAGCTTATTATGACTTAGAGTTACACCAAATGGATGCGAAAACCATTTTTCTAAATGAAAACCTTAAGGAAGAGGCCTATATGGTACAACCTGAGGGTTTTAAGGAAGATGGTAAAGACCGCCTTGTGTGTAAACTCAAGAAGTCTATATATGGTCTCAAGTAGGCTTCTAGGCTATGGTACTTGAAATTTTATGATGTAGTGAGTTCATTCCGTTTTGTCGAGAACAAGGTAGATCAGTATTTATATCACAAGATCAGTGGGAGCAAGCTTATTTTTCTCATTTTGTATGTGGATGATATCTTGTTGGTAAACAATGATCTATGACTGTTGCATGAAACAAAACAACCATTATCTAAGGAGTTTGGTGATGAATTATCTCAAAAACTTAAATAAAAGAAAAATAGTTCAAAGGTAGAGCTTGGGATCTCACAGTGTGAGATCTCAAGTTCGACACTTCCCATACCCCTTGTGGCTATCATAGGGTTATTTAATTAAATAGTTTGTTTTTTGATACGTAAAGTATAGGGAGTTATGCATCTTGAGGTTTAGGGTCTTGGGCGTGTCCACCAAAAGTGATTAAAAAAAAAAAAAATTGTCATAGTTTCCTCTAATATAATACGAAATAGCTAGCATAACTAATGAAGTGGACATGCTAAAGCTACTTTTACAATGCATGAGACAGCCATGGTCCACATCTTTATGCCCTAATCACTTGAACCACTCTTAGTTGGGATTGCATGATAATTTAATACATATCAGCTATGTGCTCTCTTTTTGAATGTGACCCTCAAGGAATATGAATTAATGTTATATATATATATATATATATATATATATATATATATATATATATGTGTGTGTGTGTGTGTGTGTGTGTGTGTGTGTGTGAGAGGAGAGCTAGAATAGAGTTGAAATAGAATTATAGAAGCAGCTTCCTTCACAAGAGGCCTTTTAATTAGGGGAACCTTACTCAATGTAGCTAAAGCAGCATATAGTATATGGCACATTTTGTCTTATCCATATAACATATGAATCTGATCACGGTATTAAGTGTCTCAAAGAATCCTATGCTTTCTCGCTGTAATAGCTTCTTGTTGAAGGTAAACCAATTCTACTACAATTAATCTAATTTAAGAATTTTACCCTTTCAGGTCTAAGATATGGATGCTGCTTAAGCACATATATAATTAATTGCAATGTTTGAAAATGTATTTAGGTGTGGATTAAAGTATTTTTTTCTTAAATCAGAAAATTTTAGTGAGCATACTATTTTACCACTAACTTTTCGGTTTAAATGTTGAGTGGAAAGAAAATAAAAAAGTAATGGTGTTTCCGTAGATGGGCAGTTTTGTCATATAACCCACTTAATTAGCCACTAAAGGTTGCACATATTTGTCAATTTCAACGCGGATTTAATACAAGATTGCTTTAAGACACAATTCAAGAAAATACAGCATTGACACCAACAAAAATTGTTCGGTCGGTGATAACTACCTCCCTGTAAAGTGATAGTCATCCAAACCTGGCCTAAGTTGTGATTTTTTTTTTTACAAAACACGAGAGGATTATATAATATAGTTGTGATTTAGACGTATGCATGGTAATTGGTATACAAAAAATGTGCATTACATATGGATGTGAAAATGATGGATGCATCACCTTTCTCTGATATGATCACATTATTGTAGCAATATCATTGTTTTGCGGTATTTCTACGTTAAGATTTGGATATTTTGTAATTAAATATTTTTAATAATTAATAATGTTCATGGTGAGATGTGACATATATTTAATTCATAATGAGTTATAACAAACATTTAATTTTTAAATAATATAACATAATTGTTGATTTAATTTTAAATGATGTGATATACTTTTTCCCTACGAAAATTATCAGATCAACTATTAAGGATAAAAATCTCATAAGTTTTTCTTTTGTGACCTTCTAGCAAGGTTTATGATTTCAATTTTGACAATAAATTGATTAAAAAATACATTGATTAAAAAATACGGAGATTTCAATAGATATTTTTATATAGTACATTGACAGAAATGAGAGTCAAACTTATGTTACTTAACTGATATCCTATATGAAGGATCAATCAGAAGATAACTAATAAATCAAGAGACCCGAGTCTTAATAGTTATTTTTTGTTAAAACTACCCACAAATTTGAAAATTTCACCGGATTTGTAATATTTGCTAGCTAGTGACTACAAAATACATTGTCACGTTTGTTTGAATGGAATTGGAGGCTTGAAATTGGAATTGAGGTGAAATTATATTTTTTAACTAAAAAATTATTAAAAAAACCACGATTTCATCTCAATACTAATTTTAAACCTCAATTTCATACTACCAAATGCAACATGAGATAAAACTTAAAAGTAATCATGGATCACAATAGAACTCATGAAAGCAAGTTTAATTTCTACTTAAAAACGATGTATATTAACGATATTTAAGAACTGATTTAATTATGTTTAATAAATTTAAGTAATTATGAATAATTTTTATCTTGAATCATTTTAATTTAAAATATTTAAATAAATTTTAATCAATTGTCAAACTTCATTTTACTGATTTTAATTATCGTCTTCTTTAATGTATCTTTAATTTTTAATTTACCAAAAAGGTAGCATCTTTTGTCAATCTTATTAATTAAATACAGTTTGGATCATTCTAAAAGAGTCAATCCAGCAGCCACCAGTACAGGGCTTCAGCCAGACTGCTAAAGATCATATGATTACTATCTCATTTGAAACTTCTATAAAAAGCTTATTTGGAATCAAATCCATTAAAAAATTGGCTTATATACCAGTACAAATTATACAATCTAGTTGGCAGCCATCATAAGCAGTGGTGCAATCAGGCTGGTCTTGTCCATGTAATTAGGTTTTCCATATCTTCAAAGGATTTGTCTTTTAAAAGCTTTCCTGCTGCCACTGAATATAAACTGGGACAGTGAATCAATTATTGCTTTATCTTAATCATAGTTATAGGAATTTTTATGTTTCTTAGGAATTTTGATTTGAAGTTTATGTTTCGCTTCGTAATGTATTCGTATTGAATTTATAAAATTAATAATTTAATTTTTTTTAAATATTTAGTAAAAATTTTAAAGATAAAAGTTATTTTTAAATTTAAATTTTTTAATATTTCATAAACTATCTTAACCGAGTCTTAAAAAAAATTACTTCCCTTTTATAGGATTCGTACACGACAACTTTGCAAAATGTTGCCACAAATTCGATAAGATTTCGAACAATACGAGGGTCCAACGACACGTGTTGTAGTAGACAGAATACCCTACAAAGCGATGATGCTATGCCAAAGAAACCAATAGATTTTTGGTGCCAAAAGCATGCACTTTGCTGCTAAAATCATGCTTCTAATTGGGTCTTACTATTTAATAAGCAATAGTTTAAACTTTAAAGTGAGTAGTAGGGTAGGGTCAAATTCAATTACAAATTTTTCTAGAACAATACAAGTTTCTTTGAACTATTATCTAACAGGTATTGAAAGAATATTGAAGTCTTGTCTTGTCTTGTCTTGTCTAAGATCTTTAAAGAATGCAATTGCAGGTAGGGCTAAATCTCATGAGTTCAGATTTCATTCTTTATATTTTTAATTATTTTTTTAATAACAAAAAAAAAATACATCAACAATTAAAAAATATATGATTTAAAATCTACATAAATGAGAGTAATTTGACAAATGAGTAAAATCATTGATTTAAATTTTTTATTTTTGGATAATTTTTATAATATTAGAATAATAAGAGGTCAAAAAAACGCACAACGAATATCATTAGAAAACTCGCAAATAGCTATCAAATGAGATCCATAAACGTCATCTTTCGTCTAGTCAATCGCCCTCACTCGCGTGGGGGATGAGTTCGGTAAACAATAAATATATGATTTTTTTATTTTTACTTTTAAATTTCAAAAAAATATGATTTCTCAAAAATACTCACTTTGTTGATGTGACAAAATAATATTTTGGTCCAAACAATATTTGTGAATAAATCTTAACTATTTATTATTTAAATTGATGACGTGTCTTTATATAATTAAAAACAAATGAGATTCTTTTTTTAATGATAGGGGTAAATAGTTTTTACAACTATTTAAAAAAATTATAGTTATTTAATAAATGGTTGTAAAAATACATTTTACAAAAAAAAATCAAAAATTGAAGAAAAAAATTTATTGATGTAGGGGAAAATTTCCTCTCCAATAATATTGCGACACGTGGCAACCTTCAAAGGCAAAAAAGTAATTCCACAATCTAGACAAATAAACTAATCAAATCTCCACACTTGACAAGATGCATTACGATAATTTTACACTGAAAGACGTTATGGTAATCTCACGCCAATATTCTAGTACTACTGCAACGCTCCAATTTATGGATAAACTGTTATTCAAATCTAGTCTGTGGATAATTCCAGTCTTATCTAGGAGGAATATTATTCCTATCATAACACTAAAATCACTCTCCTAGTTGGACTCTGCTCCATAATACTATATAAAGGAGCTCTCACCATCAAAGGTACACATTCAAAACTTACACCAAATATTCTCCAATTTATCTCCATAAGCCCTATACTAACTTATGCATCGAAGAGTCCCCCGAAGACTTTCTAGTTTATGTGTCTCTCATGTGCGCAGACTTCCAAGTTTATGTGTCTCTCATCTGCGCAGGGATCCGGGAAAAAGATTTTCGGCAGTGGGAAACAATAAAATTTTATTTTCTGAATATGTCGTTAATAGATGAACCACCGATCTGCTGCTCCAAAAATCTCATTAGTTCTAATAAAAGTTCTTGTGCACCACCAAAATATCACCGAACACAAGATCTTTACAGTTAGATATGTAAAAATCCAACCGCCAACGATCCAATTAGAGTACACCACTACGTTCTCCACTTCCACATCTACCACCCTACAAAGTTTCACGATGATCGGAGATCCGAAAGTCCTTTATCAGAGTATGTCAGGAAAACAAAATTTTGACTATTAGACCTGCCAAAATCTGACCATCAAAATTCAGATCAGCCCACAGAAACATATTCTCCAACCTTTGATCTACACGCCTGCAAAGTTTCACTACAATCGGAGATCCGAAAATCCTCCATCAGAGTCGTTAAAATTCGTCGGGAAAATAGAATTTTGACCATCAAGTCTTTCAAAATCTGATCATCAAAAATCAGATCAACCCATATAAATAGATTCTCCATCCTTAGTTTCACGATGATCAGACGTCGAAAACTCCTCCATTGAAAATATTGAAGTTTGCTGGGAAAAAAAACTTTTGACCGTCAGATCTATCAAAATCTAATCATCAAAGTTTAGATCAAGTCACATAACCAGCTTTGTTGGACTCCGATCTACAAGGATACAAAATTTTATGACAATCAGACATCGAAAAAACATCTCGAGATACCCCGAATCTTCACCAAAATAATAAACTTTGACTGATGATTTGTGAAAATCCAGCCATCAAAAGCCGCTGCCACCACCACTACGTGCCTCGGCATCCTTCCCCGAGCATGCCGGCGAAGTTTCACGGTCAGCTAACACTCCGATCATCATAAAATGGTCAGTCAAACGACGGACAAAAAACTCATGGACAGCCATACAACTCACCAAATTTCTTAAAGATACCAAGCCTTTGCTACATGTCCAGGTATCATTGGACAATAAAATTTCACATTACCTCAAAAAATTTGCACTTGCCACATGTTTCATTTTAGTTGCACTTTCTAATTTTACTTATCTCCAAAATCTGCCACATGTCTACTTTTGATTGGATACTTAAATTACTATTATCTTTTAAGAATATGCAACCGCCATATGTTCACCTTTTATTGGACATACAAATTATCTTTTATTTATTTAAATATACCTCTACCATATATCTTATTTATATTTGACCCTCGGATTTTCATCATATCTTCAACAACTAGTGTCGTTTGTCAACTCCCCAATGGATAGTAAATGCCTAATCAACATGACATCAGTATGTGACATTAACGCCACCTAATGATCCACCCAGGCGCTACATTATCACCACTTAGGCACCAAATCATCACCACCTAGCTACCATGTCATCGCAATATCAGTGCCATATCAGTTGACTCAAACTAACTAGTTCAATAAGGTTTGACCAATGGGTTCACTAGTTTGACCATCTAGTTTAGTTATTTTTAATTTGGTTTCAGATCTAACAATACTGGTTCCGAAGGTTTAACATATTCGTTTCAAATCTGGGCTCAGAATTCCAAAATTCTGCTTGCACGTATGAGTTTCTTCACAAACCACCAATTTTGACTAATATTTAACCAGTCGATTCACCAAACTCAAGCTTGGTTTTAGACTTGTACAAACCGGCTCCTAAGGTTTTTCAGTCTCCTCTTTCCAAAACTGGCTTCTGAATTTTGAAGTTCGACTTCTTTAGGCAAGTTTTTTTGCATACGGTCAAAGAAAATATGGTTATTTCTTCATCAAATTGCCTTAAACCCATCCCAAAACTTGAATCAACAGAGCTCAAACGACCAAACATCATATTCATTCATAATCAATCGATGATGCATCTAAAGTCGTCACCCAGTGACGTATCTAAAGCCATCAGCCAATGACACAAGCTAATGACGCATTCAAAGTCGTTAGCCAATGACACACCAAAGCTCTCTAGCTCTGAGGAGGTAACCATGAGCTACTTCCACCTTAGCTTAGTTTCTCCATCAACTCCGAGAAGGTAGTCTTGAACTACTCCGCCTCTACCTCAGTATTTTCTTAAATTTTGAGAAGGTATCCCTGAACTACTCCAGTTTTAGCTCTGTTTCTCCATCAACTCCGATGAGGTAGCCCCGAGCTACTCCGAACTCGGTCCAGTTTCTCCATCGATTCCGAGGAGGTAGCCTCGAGCTACTTCGCCTCTATCTCAGTTTCTCTATTAGCTCTGAGAAGGTAGCCCCAAGTTACTCTAACTTCAGCTTTGTTTCTCCATCAGCTCTGAAGAGGTAACCTCAGGCTACTCTAACCTCTGTCCAGTTTCTCTATCGAATCCAATGAGGTAACCTCGAGCTACTTTCCCTCTAGCTCAGTTTTTCAATCAGCTTTGAGAAGGTAGTACCGAGCTACTTCAGCTTCAGCTCTGTTTCTCCATCGACTCTGAGGAGGTAGCCCCTAGCTACTCTGACCTCGGTCCAGTTTTTCCATCAAACTCTGAGCAATTTGACTCCATATTTTTCTCCCAAACTTCTCCATCAAACTCCGAGTAGTTTAACTTTATATATTTCTTTTTAGACCTTTCCATCAAACTCCGAGTAGTTTGACTCTATGTCTTTCACTTTGGACTTCTCCATCAAACTCCGAGCAGTTTGACTTCATATATTTCTCCTCGGACTTCTCTAACAAACTCCGAGCAGTTGGAGTCCATGTCCAACTCTTCAAACTACTTCAACAAACTCCGAGTCGTTGTGACTAAACCTCAACTCCTCGAACTCAATCGTTAAACTCTGAGTCGGTTTGACTAAACATCAACTCCTCGGACTTAATCGCCAAACTTCGAGTCGTTTTAACTAAACATCAACTCTTCAGAATCAATCTCCAAACTCTGAATCATTGTGACTGAATGTCAACTCTTCAGATTCAATCACCAAACTTTGAGTCATTTTGACTGAATATCAACTCCTCAGACCCAATCGCCAAACTTCAAGTCGTTGTGACTAAACATCAACTCCTCATACTCAATCATTAAACTCCGAGTCGTTGTGACTAAACGTTAACTCTTTGGACTCAATCACCAAACTTCAAGTTGTTTTGACAGAACGTTAACTTCTTAGACTCAATCGCCAAACTCCGAGTAATTGTGACTAAAAGTCAATCCCTCGAACTCAATCACCAAACTCCGAGTCGTTGTGACTGAACGTCAACTCTTCTGACTCAATCGCTAAACTTTGAGTTGTTTTGACTGAACATTAACTCCTAGAACTTAATATCCAAACTCAGAGTCGTTGTGAATAAATGTTAACCCTTGGACTCAATCGTCAAACTTTGAGTCATCTTGGCTAAACGACAACTCCTCAAATTCATTCACCAAACTCGAAGGATTTACCTCGTGACAAGTCTCCATCTTCACCCAAATGTATTCAAACCTCCATGGTACCAAAGTACACTCAACTGGTCTGAGTGACACGGTAAACTCCATACGACCTACTTCCTTAAATGCATAAATACACTCAAGGAATTGGGGGGCATTTGAAGTAGGGAAAAATCCCCTCTCCAATAATATTGCAACACGTGGCAACCTCTAAAGGCAAAAATTTAATTCCACAATCTAGATAGATCTACCAATCAAATCTCCACACTTAGAAAGGGGCATTTGTAATACTCATATTCTTAAAGTATTGGTAAAGAAGTAATTTAATAGATATTACATGGAATCAAAATAATATATACATTAAATATTTATTATTGAATAAAATAATTCTTTTGAAGAAAAAATAAAACTGGACACGTGGTGGTGTAGTTACAAAGAAACAAAAAATAAAAATAAAAACACAAACCTGGAAACGTCTAGGTATAATAAGTAAGAAAAAAAAAAGAATAAAAGAAAAAGGAAAAAGGAAAAAAAATGCAAAATGTGGCATTATCACCTGGAGTATAGGTGTTAAAAATTGCCAACATGCAAGTGCATGTTTGACAACAGATGTCGGTTTGATATAATTATATATATAGTTTTTACTTTATTTTATTATTTTTACCAAACCCTATTTGGTTTTTTCTTTCTTCAATCTAAATTAATCTATTTCTTTAAACACTTGGGGACTGAAAGAAAGGTTGAAAGAGTAAAATTTTGAAAGGCTTTATCGGAGAATTTTAAAAAGAGTCGAGAAAAGCTCTAAGAAAAACAAAATATGTTGACGATCAGCAATAGGGGGAAATTGTTGAAAGGAGCAAGAAATGCAGGGATGTGATCCATGGGTAGCTCTAATTTCTACATGGTAAGTTAGCTTTACTTTTAATAATCGAAATAAATGTGAAATATAAAGTGATGATATTTGAATTAATTATTAACCTATGACTGAATGATAGATGAAAGTTGGTTGATAGTTATGATAGGAATAATTTATATGTTAAAGATTTATTATATAAGAAGTAATATTATTGGAAAAATGAGTTGATTCAATATATAATGAAAAGATAAATGAAATTCTTGACAAGCTATGATTGATAAGTTGATATGATATATGAGGACATAATTTAATGAATATGATAAAATAATAATTTTGAGAAAGGGCTGGATAGCTAAATTGAATGTCTGAATGTACGCATGTTTTTATATTATTGTTCATATGCATATTTCATATCATTATTCATATGTATATGCATGAAATAAACGAACCAGGAAAGCAGCCGGTCTAAATGAAACTGTGACAGCCGATATAGCTGAAAATAAAAGAACAGAGAAGGCAACCGGTCTAAGCTAAAATATGTCGACATGTGGGAAGACATTCTCAAATAATAATAACATTTAAATTCATGCGTTGCATTTGCTTTAAATATTGATTATTATTACTTAAGATGCTAAAATTTTATTCTTGATTGTAAATTTATTGATAGACGAATGAGTCTCACAGAGAGACAAATATGATAAGAAAGAAATATAAAAGTATTATATGATGAGAATTGTCTGAGTGATTGATTATATGTTGTGAACCTCATAATGAGATAATTATGAGATATAATTGATAGTCTCAAGATGATTAAATATATGAGAAGAAGAGATTGATAAAGGATGAGGATTATGATATGAGTAGTGATAATATAATGTTATTATCAAATTATATGAGATATAAATGAATGAATATTGGAAGATTATTTATACAAATCGAATACTTATAGTAAATATAATTCACTGAGCTTGTGAAGCTCATCCCCTATTATTAAATAATTTGAGGTAGCTGGCAGGACAGATAGATTGGTGAGCTGATATTCAGACTGAGTCATTATCTGTAAGCCACGTGGTCCACATCCTTAGACTAATGGAAAAAAAAAATATTTGTAAATATTCACGCATAATATGTTGTATATAATGTTTCAATTGATCTTAATAATGTAACTCTCCTGTTGAGAGTTGAGGATTTATGTATGTAGATAATTCAGTTGATATTTTTATATTGTTGCATATATGTGCCTTGCTCGAATTTCAAAATGTGACAATACTATCTCGGGGGTGGCCAACCCGGGATGGGTCGTTACAACTTTTGTATCAGAGCCTTAGGTTTTATGATTCTGTAGACTGCATAAAAAGAAAGAAAGTGGAAGATTAAAATAAACTATATTTTAATGAATAATCTGAAGATGACACGCCGACGTGCTAGAGTTAGAGTTGTTGACTTGAGAGGGTGTGGTGGGCCCGAATTTTTAAACGAGCAGAGGTTGAGATGGAGGCTCAGTTAGAGCAAGTTTCTTATAAGGGAAAGTGTTGATAGTATAATTGATACTAGTAGGGATATGAGAGAATCTAGAGTTAAAAAAGGTGAGCTAAGAGAAGCTCTTGCTCATGCTCAAGCTCTTGCTCATGCTTTTTAGGAAATGAATGTAACAGATGATAAAGTTGAGAGTCTATAGCATAGATTGGATGAACAGGCTAGAGAAGTGCCTGAAGTTTTTGTAAATCCAATAATGGTAGACATTAAAAAGGGGAAAGGTGAATTTATGCGTGAGATGCAGGGAGACTATTTTGTTAGATATAATAAGTCGAATGTTTTGTTGTTTAAAGGATTTATGAATCTTTTTAAGCCTGAGTTATGGGTGAAACATGTAAAGAGATTATTTAGTATTTTACTAGTGACTGACTGACAGAGGGTCGCCTTTGCTACATTCAAGTTAGAGAGAGAGGCTTTAGAATGGTGAGAGGATATTTTCCCAAGGTAAGTGCAGATGTTGATAGAACCTTAACCTAGGATAGGTTTAAAGAGGTCTTACTTGACAAATACTTTTTTTTTTATATCTCTAGAGCCTAACAAGAAAGAGTATTTATTAATTTGAGGCAAATGTATTGACTATGACTCAGTATGATAGATGATTTGTGGTCTTATCGAGGTTTGTGCCGAAAATGGTAGGCATAAAGGAGAAAAAATGTAAGAGGTTCCTAGATGGATTATATTTTGAGATTAGATCGAAACTATCTTATATAAAGCATATAAATTATGCTAGGTTGGTGGATATAGCACTTCAGATTGAGAAAAAAGTGATGGAGTTTAATGGAGAGAAAAAGAGTGGTTGAAGAGGCTTAGACATGAAAGTTCTAGAGGTAGTGGTAGTATGAGTGTGTCGGGTGGAAGACTACCCCAGAGATGAGGTGTTACTTGTCATAGGGAACTGTAATACAGAGTCAAAGACAAGTAGGATCTGTTGCTTTTGTAGCTCAGAGTAATATTGGTGGGACCCCTAGATTTGGGAGACAGTTTGTGGGAATTGGAAGTTATGGTAACTTAGAGGATGTGGTAATATGATAGGAAGACTAGAACGTGTTATAGATGTAATCATATAAGATATTTATTTTAGAATTGTCATAATTTGAGGTGCTTTGTATGTAGAAATAGTTGACATAACAATGTTGGTTGATCCTGGTGCAACCTATTCTTTTGCATCTAGTGTTTATGAAGTCTATTGATGTATGTATTAGTACTTTGATGCATAATATTATCATTAAAGTTCCCACTAGAGATAGAGTGATAATCATAAATATTTGTAAGGGTTATGTGATTCGTATCAGTGATAGAGAGTTTGAAGTTGATTTGTTTTCTTTGAATATAGTTGATTTTGACTTGCTTTTGGAGATGAATTGGTTGTCAGCAAATTACATCTGGGTTGATTGTTTTTAGGAAAATGTACTGTTCAGGATACCTGGATAGGAGGAGTTTAACTTTAAGGGAAAAACGCAAGATACTTGCAAATTGTCTTCTTTCTGCCCCGACTACTAGTAGATGGTTAAAGAAGGATGTGCGGGGTATTGGACATATGTGGTGGATTTTAGAAATGATAGTAAAGAGTTATTTGAGAAGTTATGGTCATGAGAAGTTGCAGGAAGCAAGGGTATTTTCAAAAATAGTCCTGAGATCAGGTTATCATCAATTGAGAATAAAGGAGGGAGACATGCCTAAGATTTCTTTTAGGACATGTTATGGTCATGAGTTTCTTGTGATACCATTCGGGTTGACTAATACTCCAGCAACATTCTTGGACTTGATGAATACAATGTTTAAACTATTTCTTGATAATTTTATGGATGTGTTCATTGATGATATCTTGGTGTATTCTAAGACTAAGAAATAGTATGTAAAATATTTAAGAATTTTGTTGGAAATTATGAGGAATGAGAGATTGTATGTTATAATTTCCTAAATGTGAATTTTGGCTGAATAAAATATTTTTCATAGGGCATATAGTATCTGGAGATGGTATAGCAATTGATCCACAGAAAGTAGAGGTAGTGTTGAGTTGGGAGAGACAAACTAATGTGACTGAGATTAGAATCTTCTTGGGGATTAGCTGGTTATTATAGAAGATCCATTTAGAAATTTTCTATTATTGCAGTATTGTTGTCTAGATTGACCAAGAAAAAGGCGAGATTTGTATGGTCTTGGGAGTGTGAGAAAACTTTCCAATTACTAAAGGAGAAATTGGCTATAGCTCTAGTATTGGTGCTTCCTTTTGGTAATGAAGGATTTGCAGTGTATAGTGATGCATCCCATCCAGAGTTGGGATGTGTGTTGATGCAACATGGGAAGGTAGTGGCATATGC
Source organism: Bretschneidera sinensis (assembly GCA_023935145.1). Taxonomy (NCBI): domain Eukaryota; kingdom Viridiplantae; phylum Streptophyta; class Magnoliopsida; order Brassicales; family Akaniaceae; genus Bretschneidera; species Bretschneidera sinensis. The sequence continues at coordinate 58,984,394 of CM043705.1, read as the reverse complement.
TTCAAGGCAATAAAGAAATCATTAGGGATATTACCCTACCCATGACTTAGAGTTGGCTGCCATAGTGTTTGCTTGAAAATTTGGAGACATTATCTGTTTAGAGCCACTTATGAGATATTTACTGATCACAAGAGTTTGACATACTTACCTACCTAGAGAGAGTTGAATTTGAGACAGAGGTGGGGGATGGAGTTGATTAGTGACTATGATTGTATAAATTCACTATCATCGAGGACAGGCGAATGTGGTAACAGATGTATTGAGTAGAAAATCTATAAGAAGATTAACTACTATTGAGAGTTATGATGTGTTGTGAGTTTTAAATTACTCGCAAGCGCACGAGTCATTTGCAATATAGCATTGTGCAAGTGCGAGGTCGAATCCACAGGGAATTGCGTTGTGAAAATATAAATTTATCTAAACTAATCTTATCTTAACCTAGTTCCGAGTTTTGTATTATATGTTGCAAAATAAATAAAAGCTAAACTAAATTGATTTTAAAAACTAATAAAAAGACTAAGGTTTCTGAATCCACCTTGCCAAAGTTAAGCATATATCTCAATGTTCTAAAGATAGTCTATCAAAAAATTCCATGAATCCAACTTAAGACAAAAAAACAACAAATATCCCAATTAAACCAAAAACATCCAATGTATCCGCTCTTAACAAATCACAAAGGAAATCAAATTTAATCGAAAACAATTTGATGTATCCATCAGATGAAACACAAGGAATATCCAACAGAACAATTTAAACTCAGTCAATCACAAGATTAACTCAAATAATTGACAGAACATTTATACTAAAAATATGTCAGATTTGTACAAGCAAATCTGAACTACTATGCCAAACAACGGCGAGGTTTCATCTTCAACCTTAGCTGAAGATTCTAGTCACTCATAACTATGAAACTACAATTCATAATAAAAGTGCTAAACATTAAACTAAAACAACTAAATAAAAAGAAATAAATAACTTTACATGGGAGAAATTCCACTCGCTGATGGGCAGCGCTCCCCTCGTGGTAGCAAAGCCTTCGGGATCCACCAGAATACTAGCAAACGTCCACCAGTTAACACCAAAGTAGCCTAGGAATTGTACACTGAATGATGAGGTCAGATGGTGTTTATATAGGGGGAGTCCCGGAGTTGCATTGGTTTCAAATTCGATGTGGGATACTGCCCGAGTGTGCTCGATCGCAGAATGATGCGATCGATTGTAAGTGCGATCGATCGTATGTCTTGTGCGCACGATTGCATGTGCGCTCGATCGCGTGTCTGATGCGCTCGATCGCAGGTTCACTGTACTGCAAACATTTTGATGTGGGATTGTTGACCATGCGCTCGATCGCAGCATAGTGCGATCGATTGCCATTGCTCCTGAAGCTTCACATCTCCTTCATTTTCTCCACAAACCTATAAAAATACACAAAACACAAAAAAGACATAAAATAAAGTGAAATACTACTAACTAAGAGCATAACAAATATAAGTTAAGGGTCTTTAAGACTCATCAAATACCCCCAAACTTATATTTTGCTAGTCCCTTAGCAAAACAAAATAAAAAAACTAAATGAAGAACAAGGATTATAAAGATAAGTTCAGTATTCATGGTATCCAAAAATTTAAGGAGCATACAAAATCATGAGATTCATTCATGAGCAAGCTTAAATAAGTCGAACCCATCTTCACAATGAATAAGAATTTAAAACCTAATTACTTACAAGAGGCATGGTAAGACATCACAAGCTTGAATCAGTGTAAAGTGAATTAGCATATACAGATGAGGTTTCCAAATAACTTCAATGTATAAGGTAATTCAAGTCTCAAGATCTTATTTCTCATCGGAAAGAACAACGATGGCATAGTTTTTTTTTTATTTTATATATATATATAAGGCTCTGCTATGTTCAGTTCCCTTAAGCTTTCTAATTGACCCATGTAATGAGTATTGAGTCAATGACTCCTAAACCATATGGTTTTAGGGCATTAAGTGTAAAGGCACCCCTAAGGACTTACTAACTCGAGTCAAAAAGGCTACGAAATTAAACTAGCCTTAATACTACCAAGCAAAATTTCCACCTTTTGACGTGAACACTCACTGTTTACTGAGGCAAGAGATCCAGTTACTCAGTGGAAAGTTTCGCAATGATCATTATGAATAAAATTCCCATCTTTTGACGTGAACACTCACTGCTTACTGAGGCAAGAGGTCCAGTTATTCAGTGGAAAGTTTATTGATGATGATCATTATAAATATTAGTAGTAGTTTTTTATTTTTTTATTTTTATATACGCCCAAGTGTTTATCCAACAAGTCATCTGGTTTCAGTTAAGACGAGGAAACGTATACATTCAACTCACATGTCATACCTCACATAAACATGTGCTAATGTGCTCATGTTAGATTAGATCAAACATGTGAATTCTTGAAAATGCCTAAAGTAAGTAACTAAAGTTTAAACTCTATTATCAGATCATGTGTTCAAAGTTTTAAACTCACTAATGAAATCACATCACAATTGTTTAGATCAACCAAAATTTTTAGACGAACATGAACATGCATTTATCTTTACGACAAAAAGACAACAAATTAGGACAAAGTGTGTGACGTGTCTTCCATACCCCCAAACTTAAATTACACATTGACCCCAATGTGTGATTAATATGGAAAGAGCTGACCTGAGATATGGAGATCTATCTGGATGGTATGGCTCATAACATACCCCCAAACTTGAACTGAAGTACGCATTGTCCCTGAAAAATAAAAACTGGAAAACAAAAAATACTGGAAACAGACATTAATCATAAAAATTAAGAAATATACAGAAAAGATAAGCTGTGGGGTGCCTCCCATAAGCGCTAAGTTTAAAGTCTTCAGCCAGACTCTCCCTAGAAAACTACACTCAATCCGAGTAACTAGGATCCTCCAACAGTATTGTCTCAATGTTCGGACTCCTCAACTCCAAGAATGGTTTTAGCCTCTGTCCATTTACCTTGAAAGTATTACCATTCTTTGGACCCTCAATCTCGATGGCCCCATGAGGAAAAATCGACCGAATAATAAATGGGTCTGTCCATCGAGATTTGAGCTTGCCTGAAAAAAGATGCAGGCGCGAATTGTAAAGAAGAACTTTCTGACCTGGCTCAAAAGCTCGTCTCAAAATGTTTTGGTCATGAGTCTTCTTCATTTGTGCTTTGTATGATCGGGAACACTCATATGCATCGTTCCGTATCTCCTCCAATTCATTGAGTTGGAGCTTCCGTTGTTAGCCAGCCTTAGAAAGATTGAAATTCAGTTGCTTGATAGCCCAATACGCATGATGCTTTAACATGCCTTTCCGTACACAATACAATAGGGAGACATGCCAATTGGCGTCTTTAAGGCTATCCGATATGCCTACAGTGCATTAATCAATCACAGAGACCAATCCTTTCTACTAGGGTTCACAGTTTTCTCTAAAATGTGTTTGATCTGGCGATTAGAAATTTCCACTTGTCTACTCGTCCGCGGGTGATATGGGGTGGCAATCTTGAGTGTGATGAAATACTTCTTCATTAACTGCTCAAAAATCCAGTTGTAAAAATACTTACCTCCATCACTTATGATTACTCGAGGCGTACCAAATCAAGCAAAAATAGTGTCCTTCAAAAACTGAACCACAACTCTGTGGTTATTGGTCTTGCACGCAACAGCCTCCACCCATTTGGACAGATAGTCTACAATAACCAGAATGTATAGGTAGCCAAAGGAGTTTGGGAATGATCCCATGAAATCAATACCCCACACATCAAAAATCTCAACAATCAGAATAGGGTTGAAGGCCATCATATTCCTCTTAGAAAGACTCCCTAGCTTTTGACAACGCTCACAAGATACACAGTAGGTGTGAGAGTCCCGAAATAGGGTAGGCCAATAGAATCCACACTGCAAAATCTTCGCAGCGGTCTTTTTAGCTCTAAAATGGCCTCCACAAGCATGATCATGACAGAAGGCGATGACATTAGATTGGTCATGCTTAGGAATACACCTTCTAATTATATGATCGGGATAATACTTGAATAGGTAACGATCATCCCAGAAAAAATATTTTGCCATGGCCAAAAACTTTGATTTATCGTGTCGCCCTCAATGCAAGGGCAGTTGACCAGTGACAAGATAGTTCACTATATCAGCGAACCACGACGCGGTATTGTGAGCAATGTGCATCAATTGCTCATCAAGAAAGGTTTCGAAAATGGGAGTGGCGGTCTTAGTGAATTCTACAATCACTCTAGACAAATGGTCCGCCACCACATTTTCTGAACCTTTTTTATCCCGAATCTCAATATCGAACTCTTGAAGTAGCAAGATCCATCAGATAAGACGAGATTTAGAATCTTTTTTAGAGAAAAGATACTTCAATGCTGCATGGTCCGAGTAGAAAATGACTTTAGATCCTAACAAGTAGGATCTGAACTTGTCTAATGCAAAAACGACTGCAAGCAACTCCTTCTCAGTAGTAGAGTAATTGAGTTATGTGTCGTTTAGAGTTCGACTTGCATAGTAGATAACATGGGGAAGTTTATCAACACGCTGCCCCAAAACAACTCCAACAACATAGTCTGATGCGTCACACATAATCTCAAAGGGCACACCCTAGTTGGGTGCTTGAATAATGGGTATGGACGTTAAAATCTTCTTCAGATCCCCAAATGCTTTCTTACGATCCTCATCAAATAGAAATAGGGCATCTTTCAGCAATAACTTGCACAAGGGCCTGGTGATCTTGCTAAAATTCTAGATAAATCGCCTGTAGAAACCTGCATGGCCCAGAAAAAATCGAACCTCCTTCACTGTACGTGGGGGTGAAAGGTTGGAAATCAAGTCCACCTTCGCTTTGTCGACCTTAATCCTCTGATGAGATACGACATGCCCTAGTACAATGCCTTGCTTAACCATAAAATGGCACTTCTCCTAGTTAAGCACCGGGTTCTTCTCCTTGAACCGCACTAAAACCAAAGTGAGACGGCGTAGGCACTCCTCAAATGTTGAACCGAAGACGGAGAAGTCGTCCATAAAAATCTCTAAGAACCACTCTACCATGTCAAAGAATATACTGAACAATGCATCGCTGAAAAGTAGCGGGTGCATTGCATAACCCAAAGGGTATGCGACGGTAGGCGAATGTACCAAAATGATAGGTAAACATCATATTCTCCTGATCTTTAGGGTCCATGGGGACCTGGTTATATCCAGAATAACCATCCAAAAATCAATAATACTCGTGCCCAGCCAAATGCTCCACCATCTTATCAATAAATGGAAGTGGAAAGTGATCCTTTCTTGTGGCAACGTTCAGCTTACGGTAGTCTATACACACTCTCCACCCTGACTGCACACGAGTTGGCACCAACTCATTGTCTTTATTCTTTACTACCGTCAGTCCAGCTCGCTTGGGCACAACATGAGTTGGGCTCACCCATTTGCTATCAGAGATAGGATAAATGATCCCCGCATCTAACAACTTCACTACCTCTGCCCTCACAACCTCTTATATAGCTAAGTTGAGCCTTCTTTGTGGCTCCCTCGATGGTTTGGCATTCCCCTCCAAATGTATCTTATGCATCACTACCGAGGGGCTGATTCCCTTAATGTCCTCAATGGTCCAACTGATAGCTTCCTTGTGCTCTCTTAAGACATCTAACAATTCCTCCTCTTGAGCCTCACCCAAATCGAAAGCTATAATCACAGGCAAACAATCGGCTGGACCTAGGAACTTATACTTAAGATTATCCGGTAAAGGCTTAAGTTCTTTCTTGGGGGGTTCAGGTGCTGCAGTCTCCTCCGTCTCCTTGCTTTCTTGAGGATCGGACTCTAAAATGGCATTTACTTCCTCGAGTAACTTATCTAAGCCCAAGTCCTCTCCAAAGTGAGCAAATCAGGCTTCCAGGGGGTCCTCAATGCTTGATTCATCCAGAGTCTCCTCAAGAATCTCCTCTATCAAGCATACATTTCTCACTTCATCATACTCTAGTGGTTGCCTAGTGATATCAAAGATGTTCAACTCCACTGTCATATTTCCGAAGGAGATCTTCACCACCCCTGTCCTACAATTGATTAGGGTGTTAGCCGTGGCTAAGAATGGTCGCCCTAGAATCATCGGTATTTGAATCCCTACATTCTGGACCGGCTCTGTGTCAAGCACAATAAAATCCACTAGGAAATAAAATTTATCCACTTTTATCAAGACATCCTCAACTATTCCCCGTGGTTTTTTCACTGACCTGTCAGCCAATTGAAGCGTCGTGGATATAGGCTTCAATTCTCCTAACCCCAATTGCAAATAGACTGAGTAGGGTAGAAGATTCACACCCTCCCCTAGATCCAAAAGAGCCCTCTTAATATGGTTGACTCCTATTATGCAAGAGATGGTAGGAGACCCCGGGTCTTTATACTTGATGGGTAGCTTGCATTGAAGGATTGAACTGACCGGCTCGGTCAAAAATGTCTTCTTTGGGACATTTTTCCTCCTCTAGATAGTGACCAAGTCCTTTAAAAACTTGGCATATGATGGCACTTGATGGATGGCATCAAAAAATGGGATATTGATTTGGACCTATTTGAATACCTCCAGAATTTCCTCATACTTCCCTCCTTTCTTGGGCACCTGTAGTCTATCGAGGTAAGGTGCTCTACGTACAAACTACCTAGGAGGGTCTTTCTCAGTAGGTGTGGTTGTAGATGGCTCAGCTTCTCTCTTCTCCTTGTTGCCACTCCCTTGCCCTTGCTTCATAGCAGGGCTCTCTTCCACTCGATTGCCCACTTGTCTCCCAGACCTCAGTATGACAATCGACTGTACTTATTCCTCCCCGTGCGTAGGAGTTGATGAACTCCCAACCATAAATTGTCCTTTTGGGTTGGGCACGGGCTGACTGGGGAACTTTCCCTTCTCTCTCTCACCCAAGTGACTTGCAATTTGCCCTATTTGACTCTCCAGCTTGGCAATTTCTTGGGTGTTTACGATTGTTGCACTCCTTACATCGCTCATGGATTGGCTATTCATTTTCATGTATTCCTTAATGGTGTCCTCTAGTGACTGTGAAACTAACACTGGTGTTTGAGTGGGTGCTTGGTAAGTAGGTAATGGTGCTGGATGGGCAGAACGACCATGACCAGGAATTTGTTGGGCAAATCCGGGAGGATATTGATTTTGAGCATTATGAGGGGCTCTTCTCTGATTCATTGGTTGGTTCTGCCTCCATGAAAAATTTAGGTGGTTCCGCCACCCTAGATTGCACGTCTCGAAGTACGATCCATTTAATTGCCTTCGATAGTCATTGAAAGCATTTACTTGTTCCATAGGATACTCGGCACAAGCCAGCATTGATGGGCAATTCTGTGCTAGATGCATGGGACTAGCACAGATGGAACAACTTTCAACGTTGAATGTGTTGGTAGCATTGATGGATTGGCTCACAGTGAGAGCGTCAATCTTCTTAGTGAGGGCATCTACCTTTATCCTCAAAGTGTCCTCCCTGACCTCATAGATGCCTTCCCTCTTAGGAGCACGAATGGACTTATCTCGACAGCTTGAAAAATCCCACTGCTGCGAGTTGTCGGACAACTATTCCAACGCCATATATATTTCATCTCCTGTCAGACTCAAGAATGCTCCCCATTCATAGACTCTATCATGCTACGGTTGGGTTGAGTCAACCCTTGGTAGAAGAACTGAACGAGTCTCCACTTCTCATATCCATGTGGAGGGCATCTGATCAGTAGCTCTTTGAAGCACTCTCAACTCTCAGAAAATTTTTCATCCTCATCCTGACTGAAAGAGCTAATCTCCTTTCGGCACTCATTCACTCTAGACATTGGGAAAAACTTATGATAAAATTTGCTAAGCAAGTTTTCCCAAGATGTAATAGACTTGGGCGTGTTGGAATCCAACCACGCCCTAGCTCTATCGTGAAGAGAAAAAGAGAAGAGTCGAAGATGGACTGACTCCTCAGAGAAGTTATGGAATTTGAATGTAGCACAAATATCTTTGAACTTCTTTACATGGCTATAACGATTTTCAAGATCTAGGCCACGGAATGAGGGTAGGAGTTAGATGACATGGGGTTTCAAGTCAAAATGGGTGGCATTGGTAGGTGGTAACACTATGCAAGAAGATGACTTGGTCACAACGGGTGCGAACAAATCCCTAAGGGATGTAGTGGAATCCACGTTCCAAGCTCTAGGTTGCTCTACATGTTCAGGATGATTTGCATTCCTAAAATTTTCTCCTATTTCAACTGGTGCTCTCTTCTGCCTCCTAAGAGTTCTTTCTAAGTCAGGATCTGAATGTGTCAAATCTAAATTCAAGGATCTCCGACCAAGCATAAACCGCACAAAAAGCATTAAAATAACCTACCAGCAGAAATTTGCAAAAATGTTGTTTTTTTTTTTTTTCTTTTCTAATAAACAAATATAAACAAATAAAATGAAATTGCCAAACAGAAAAATCAAACAAATTGATAACTAACTAGTAGAAAAATAAAATCAATTCAGATCAAAAATTTTCACAAACCAAACAAGTTCCCCGGCAACGGCGCCAAAAACTTGTTGTGAGTTTTAAATTACTCGTAAGCGCACGAGTAGTTTGCAATATAGCGTTGTGCAAGTGTGAGGTCGAATCCACAGGGAATTGCATTGTGAAAATATAAATTTATCTAAACTAATCTTATCTTAACCTAGTTCCGAGTTTTGTATTATATGTTGCAAAATAAATAAAAGCTAAACTAAATTGATTTTAAAAACTAATAAAAAGGCTAAAGTTTCTGAATCCACCCCGCCAAAGTTAAGCATATATCTCAATGTTCTAAAGATAGCCTATCAAAAAATTCCATGAATCCAACTTAAGACAAAAAAACAACAAATATCTCAATTAAACCAAAAGCATCTAATGTATCCGCTCTTAACAAATCACAAAGGAAATCCAATTTAATCGAAAACAATTTAATGTATCCATCAGATGAAACACAAGGAATATCCAACAGAACAATTTAAACTCAATCAATCACAAGATTAACTCAAATAATTGACAGAACATTTATACTGAAAATATGTCAGATTTGTACAAGCAAATCTGAACTACTATGCCAAACAACGGCGAGGCTTCATCTTTAACCTTAGCTGAAGATTCTAGCCACTCATAACTATGAAACTAAAATTCATAATAAAAGTGCTAAACATTAAACTAAAACAACTAAATAAAAAGAAATAAATAACTTTACATGGGATAAATTCCACTCGCTGATGGGCGGCGCTCCCCTCGTGATAGCAAAGCCTTCGGGATCCACCAGAATACTAGTAGACGTCCACCGGTTAACACCAAAGTGGCCCAAGAATTGTACACTGAATGATGAGGTCAGATGATGTTTATATAGGGGGAGTCCCGGAGTAGCATGGGTTTCAAATTCGATGTGGGATACTGCCCGAGTGCGCTCGATCGCCGAATGATGCGATCGATCACAGAATGATGCGATCGATCGCAAGTGCGATCGATCGTATGTCTTGTGCGCACGATCGCATGTGCGCTCGATAGTGTGTCTGATGCGCTCGATCACAGGTGCACTATACTGCAAACATTTCGATGTGGGATTGTTGACCATGCACTCGATCGTAGCATAGTGCGATCGATCGCTATTGCTCCTGAAGCTTCACATCTCCTTCATTTTCTCCACAAACCTATAAAAATACACAAAACACAAAAAAGACATAAAATAAAGTGAAATACTACTAACTAAGAGCATAACAAATATAAGTTAAGGGTCTTAAATATGCAATATTTAAGACTCATTATGATGTGAAATTAATGATAGATTTAAGAGAGATAAGAATGAAGTTGAATATCAGTGATATAGGATTATTGTTAGCAAATATGGTTGTATAATCATCCATAGTAAAATGCTTGTTAGAAATGAAATGTAGAGATGAAGAGAAAGAAAAGATTGAGCAAGAAGTGCTTAGTAGAAAGCAATATGAGTTCAAAATTATAAATGGTGATATTTTGGTATTGGAACATAGGATTTGTGTTCCCAATGATGCGGAGTTGAGAAATGAGATATTAAGAGAAGTACATGATGATGTATAGTCAATGCAACCAAGTAACAATAAGATGTACAGAGGATTGAAACATAATTACTAGTGGTTAGAATTGAAGAAGGATGTAGCTTAATATATTTTGAGATGTTTGGTTTATCAGCAAGTGAAATCAGAGAACAAATACCCAAGAGGCTTACTACAGCCTTTTCCTATGCTCGAATGACCATAAAAAAATGTGAGCATGGATTTTGTTTATGGATTTCTCCATACCCAGAGAGGTTACGATATAGTGTAAATGATAGTAGATAGACTTTCTAAGTCATCTTAATTTCTTCAATTTAAAACTAATTGGAGTCCTAAAAAGTTGGCTGAATTGCATGTAGCTGAGATTGTGAGGTTGTATGGAGTACAATTGAGCATAGTGTCAAATAAAGATGCTGGATTTACGTCTTGGTTTTGGAGAGGCTTTCAGAAAGCCACGGGTACATAGTTGCATTTTAGAACAACTTTTCATCCTCAAACAAATGAGCAAAGATAAAGGATTATTAGGCAAATGTGATGAGTTTCTTAATAAGTTGGGATGCTTATTTGTCATTGATTGAATTTTCTTATAATAATCAACATCAATCTAGTGTTGGAATGGCACCATTTGAAGCATTGTATGGTAGGAGGTGTAGAACTCCTATAGGCTGGGAAGAAGTGGGGGAGAGAAATATATTTAGTCCATAAATTATTGAGTTAACAATTGAGAGGATCAAACTAGTTAGAGAGAACCTTAAAGCAGCACAGAATAAACCGAATAGCTATGCTGATAATATAAGATCTTTCGAGTTTCAAGTAGGTGATTAGGTGTATTTGAAAAAAAATATCTCCATAAAAAGGAGTGTTGAGGGTAAAAAAAAGAAGGAAAGTTGAGTCCGAGGTATATGGGACCCTATAAAGTTATTGAGGAAGTTGGGCTAATTGTGCATAGCCTGGATTTTCCTCCAAAGTCAAAACAGTTACATAACGTATTTCACGTTTCACTTTTGCGAAAGTGCTTACATGATGAATCTCATTATATTTTAAGCCAAGCTATAGAAATTCAGGAAGGTTTGACTTTTATACAAGTACCAATGAGAAATTTAGACAGAAAAGAACAAGCAAATATAAAGTAATTCAGGAAATTTTATGTAATAAAGTAATTCTAGTAGTTCAAGTTCTGTAGCGGAATAAAGATGTTGTAGAGATTATGTGAGAACATGAAGCAACTATGAAGAATATTATCCACAATTGTTTCTTGAGTTAGGTAAGGAAATTTCGAGGATGAAATTTTTATAAGGTGGGTAGAATTGTAATACTTGTATTCTTAAAGTAATGGTAAAGAAGTAATTTGATAGATATTTCATGGAATTAAAATAATACATACATGAAATATTTATTATTGAATAAAATAATTCTATTGAAAAAAAAACACTGGATGCGTGGTGGTTTAGTTACAAAGAAACAAAAAAGAGAAAAAAAAAACACAAACCTGGAAATGTCCAGGTATAATAAGTAAGAAAAAAAGAAGAAAAGAAAAAGAAAAAGAAAAATGAAAGAGAAAAAAAAGAAGAAGGAGAAAATGGTGTCAACACCTGGAGTACAGGTGTTAAATATTGCCAACATGCAATTGCATGTTGGACAGCAGATGGCGGTTTGATATATATATATATATATATATATATATATATATATATATATATATATATATATATATATAGTTTTTACTTTATTTTATTATTCCTACCAAATCTTGTTTGGTTTTCTTATTTCCTCAATCCAAATTATTCCGTTTCTTTAAACACTTGGGATTGAAAGAAATGTTGAAAGAGTAAAATTTTGAAGGGGTTTACGGGAGAATTTTAAAGAGAGTCAAGGAAATCTCTTAGAAAAACAAAATGTGTTGAAGATCAGCAATCGAGGAAAATTACTGAAAGGAGCAAGAAAGGTAAGGATGTGATCTACGGGTAACTCTAAGTGCTATGTGGTAAGTTAGATTTACTTTTAGTAATCGAGATAAATATGAAATATAAAGTGATGATATTTGAATTAATTATTAACCTATGATTGAATGATAGATGAAAGTTGGTTGATAGGTATGATAAGAATAATTGATATATTAAATATTTATTATATGAGAAGTAATATTATTGGAATATTGAGTTGATTGAATATATAATGAATGGATGAATAAAATTCTTGACAAGCTATGATTGATAAGTTGATATGAAATATGAGGAAATAATTTAATGAATATGATAAAATAATAATTTTGAGAAAGAGCTGGATAGCTAAATTGAATGTCTAAATGTATGCCTATTTTTATATTATTGTTCATATGCATATTTCATATCATTATTCATATGCATATGCATGAAATAAAAGAATCAGGAAGGCAGTCAGTCTAAATGAAACCATGACAGCTAGCATAGCTGAAAACAAAAGAACTGGGAAGGCAGTCAGTCTAAATGAAATCATGACAGCCGGTATAGCTGAAAATAAAAGAATCGGGAAGGTAACCGGTCTAAATGAAAATAAAAGAATAGGGAAGGCAGCCGGTCTAAGCTAAAACATATTGACATATGGGAAGAAGTTCCAAAATAATAATGACATTTAAATTCATGCATTATATTTGCTTTAAATATTGATTATTATTGCTTGAGATGCTAAAGTGTTATTCTTGATTGTAAATTTATTGATAAATGAATGAGTCTCACAGAAAGACAAATATTATCAGAAAGAAATATGAAAGTATGATATGATGAGAATTTTCTGAGTCATTGATTATATGTTGTGAACCTCATAACGAGGTAATTATGAGATAGAATTGATAGTCTCAAGATGATTAAATTATGAGAAGAAGAGATTGATAAATGATGATGATTATGATATGAGTAGTGATAATAAAATGTTATTATCAAATTATATGAGATATAGATGAACGAATATTAGAAGACTATTTATACAGATTGAATGCTTTTAGTAAATTTAATTCACTGAGCTTGTGAAGCTCACCCCTCATTATTAAATAATTTCAGGTAGCAGGCAAGACAAATAGATTGGTGAGCTGATATTTAGACTGAGTTATTATCTGTAAGCCACGTGGTCCACATCCTCAGACTAATGGAAAGAAAAAAATATATTTGTAAATATTCACGCATAATATGTTGTATATAATGTTTCAGTTGGGATCTTAATAATGTAACTCCCTTATTGAGGGTTGAGGATTTATGTATGTAGATAATTCAATTGATATTTTTATATTGTTGCATATATGTGTCTTGCTTGGATTTCAAAATGTGACGATACTGTCATGGGGGTAACCAACCCGGAATAGATCATTACAACATTACAGTAATTTTACACTGAAAGATGTTATAATAATCTCACACCAATGTCCAACTACTACTACAACACTCCAATTTATGAATAAACTTCTATTCAAATCCAGTTTGTGGATAACTCCAATCATATCTAGGAAGAACATTATTCCTATTACAACACTAAAATCACTCTCCTAATTGTATTATGCTCCACAACACTATATAAGGGGGCTCTCACCATTAAAGGTATATATTCACAACTTACACCAAATATTCTCCAGTTTATCTCCTTAAACCCTATACTAACTTAGGCATCGGAGAGTCCCTCGGGGCACAACCCCTGGGGGACTTTATAGTTTACGTATCTCTCATGTGCGTACAGATTCGGGAGGCAATTTTTCAGCATCAACAATTATCTATTAAAATTTGAGTGAAAAATATCTTTTTACAACTATTTTATTAAATATAAAACAGTTTTTTAACTCCAAATATTTCTTACAATGATGGGTTATTAGTTTATCAAATTAAATAATGTTAAAATGACAAAAAAAATGTGAATAAATTATTAAGAGTTTTACAAATCATTTTGAATTTTTTAATGGTTTAGTCGTTTAGAGTATGTGATTAAATGATAGCCTTTGGTTTTTCAAATAGTGATTATCATCTCCTTATTAAAAGAAAATGAGATGTTCTTTGAAAAGAGGGTAAAAGAAAATTTGATTTAATCCCTCGTCTTTAATTTGTTTATTCAGTTTTTTAAAAAAACTGATTTTGTTTCAATACAGTCCTCAAGTTACTAGAGCTTAATTTCGGTCATGTGTTGTGGCACTTGATTCTTACTTGATGTCGATTTGGAACTGAGATCTCCCATAATATTCAATTATTTACATTCTTCTTTGATTGTAGTATAATTAGTCTAGTTTAGGGGTTTAAGAAACAAAATTTAATCATCTGAATTAAAAATTTTAACAACTACCTATGAATGTTTATGTTAATGAAAAATCTTTCGCTACTCGTTGTAAAGGTTTGCTAGAACTTGAAATCTAGCTACCGTGCTATCACGAATAGTGGAAATCTTAAGATCTATTAGCCAAAGAACTATCAGCTGAAGAAAGTGATTATCTAGATCATAGCAAAAGGAAAAAGAAGAAGAGCAATCTAGAAGTTGCCATGGAGGATTGTTCATATCCCATTCTAAAAGGCAATGAGCCTATTGTGGAGGATGTGTCTAAGACACTGGTGTCCCAAAAACCAGTACCTAACCTTGGTATGTTTCCTAAGAAAACATTCAAGGAAACTCTTGCGAACAACGCAACATAGTAACCAAATATGCCTTCGGATGATGATATGACTAGTGTTTTCAGAGGCGAAGGCGTTGTGGCGTAAGTCTTTTGAATACATTAGGGCATTTCAAAATTTTAATAAAATCATATTAATTAATTAGAATAGTAAAAATAAAAATAATTTAAATTTAGATTAATTTTTATCAAAGTTTAATACTTTTACTTACTCTCTACAACGTTATAATTATAATTTTAAAAATATTAATATATATTTATATATAAATTATTTGAAGTATAACTTATATTTTTATATTATTGTAACTCGTAAGTGATTAATTAAATAATTTTTAATTATTACTAAACTAGATAACATGTAATATATATTTATGAAGTGTAATAATATCACAACAAGAACATTAGCTTAGTGGTTAAGACTTATGACATTCATTATGACATGGGTTCGAGCCTTTAACTTGTAGCTTTTTTTTTTTTCAAATTTTAAGCTTTTTAAAAAACCTTCACGAAGATTACGCCTCGGGCACTCGGGGGTACGCCCCAAGCAAAAAACAAACTCCCGGGGAAAGAAACGCTTAACTTTAGGCGCCCCGAGGCGTTTTTGCTTTACCCCACCCCTAGGCGCGCCTCGAACGAGTCCCAAGAACGCCCATGAAAACACTGAATATGATAGATGATATTGGAAAAAAGATTGTCAGTCATGCAAGCGTATACGAAGGCACTCACCATTTGGGCTAGATAGATTGACAAAAATATCAATAGCAGTCAAACTCATAGTTTTTAAGTAAAGTTTATGAAATGATTTGAATTTTTGTTGATTCCAAACACAAAATTCATTTCAATTCTATAGTTTAAGTAAAATTATGCCCAACACGAAAATTCACTTGAGTTCATTTGCAAATGAATTCTAATTTTAATTCATTTGAAATGAAGTGTGAATTCATTTGTAAATGAATTCTAGTTAAATGAATTGAATTCTATACTTAAAGTTATACCAAATGGAGTGTAAATCTCTTGGCTATCCTACTCTATGTGAACGAGTTGAGAAACTTTGACGCCTACAAGGAGAATATTGTTGGATTTTTTTTTATATAATCGATGATAAAAACTAAACAGACAATTTGAGAATACATGCTTGTAGAAATCAAAATAATTTTAACGCAACATAAATATATGATATTGTATAATTAAAATAAAATGAATAATTAAAATAGAGAAAATAAAAGGAGCTGACTTATGAGTCGCGAAAAGCTATTGTTGTAAAGCTGTTATAGCTTCCCTATGTGCAGGTACAAATGGTTAAGATCGGCTCCAAGATAAAACTTAGGTGCTCGCAGCTTTGCCTTCTACAATGTGCACATCCACTGAGAAGCGGGGGTGAACCAACCCAATCAAAGTTGTCCAAAAACAAAAATATGTAGAAAGTAGAAAACAAATAAAGAATATGAAAATTGTGTGTCTTAAGCTCTTGAAAATCTTGGTATTTATAGGCACAAATGAGCCTAAAAATTTAATTCAAAATTTAAAATAAAAATAATTAAAAAATTTGTAACTCTCAATTTATTGAGATTAATAACAAATTTGCAACTCTCAATTTATTGGCTATATTAAAATAGTCAAATAATGATTATTGAAAAGTCATTTGATAGTTACAAAATGTGTAACTCTCAATTTGATTATTATAGTAAAATGACCAAATAATGGCTATTAAAAAACCATGAATAATTATGAGGAATTTAAAAACTTTTCTAACAATCCCCCACAAGTTCTAAAATTTCAAAACTTAAAACAAACAAAATATAGGATGTATATAAGGGCAACTCTAGTATAATGCAATAGGTGCAAGAGTTTTCAGTACTTGAGCCTACACTTAGTGTTAATAGTATTCATCTGAGGGAACCGTAATGGACTATGCCTTGAATTAAGTTCCTTAATCAGACTTCAACAAGTCACACACACAGTACTTGATATAGGGTCAGGTTTGCGGGTTAGCGCTATTAATGGTCATGTGCTCTTATCTTGATTCTCATAAGAGTCTTTAGGGAATAGCTCAATCCCATAGTCGTGGCCTCATGACAACTCTCACTTAGGTGAGCTTCTAAGGGTATGTGTGACAAGAACCTCGCGACAATACCCGACTAGGTCTCATTAATTGTAAATACCAATCTTGAAAATTACACTAATAAGCACTATCACTTTAGGGATGGGAAGGAGATGCTCTTATGGAGAATGCTCCTAAAAATTAGTGCTAAAAATGAGTCACATATTGCATGTTGTTTCTACCCGTTGAACCTTCTTCATGGGATTTCCAATCACAAAGGTTGGGTTACTCCTGTTGGTGACTCCTTATGGGCTAAGCCCATCTCCCTCGATGTATCAAGTATACCCCTCATGGGTAGAACTTTAGTCAAGTTGTCAGCTATATTCCTTTCAGATCTCACAAACTCTAGATATATAACACTTATACTCAACAATCCTTAGACTGACTTATATCTCGTTTGAACATGTTTGTTCATCTTCTTATTAGAGTGAGATTTATAAGATCTATCACAACTTTACAATCAAAATATAAATGTATGGAGGATACACGTTTGTTCACAAAAGGAATATCCATCGATTCTTTTTTTTTTTTTAAACCATTAAGCCTCTATACAAATTGTATCTAAATCTATTAACTCAGCCTCCATAGTACTTCTATAAGGTTTTATCTTTTTCTTGAAAACCTACTCACAACCTATAGGCTGACTCCCGGGAGGTAAGTATGATAAAACCTAATAATTCTTGTGCTAATGATTTAAATTCATTATCAATAGCTTCCTTCTAAAGAAAGGTGTAACTCCATAATTCTTTTCAATTCTAGCCCTTCCACCTCTTCTAGGTTCAAAATAAGTTTCATATTTATTTCCTATGGATGAACTAGAAAGTATAAACTCATTTAGTTAAAGCTTAGAAGGTTGAACCGGCATCTTAATTTAAAAAAGAAGGATATCCTCAAAATATTTTGCGTCTTTAACTTCTATTATTGTGTTATTCGATATTTTACTTATTTCAGAGTTTATCACTAAGAACTTGTTTGCATTATTCTCTTGAGCATAACTTATAAAAACAACATCTATAGTTTTGGGTCATATTTTATTTCTATTTGGTTCGAGTATAGCTACCTTAGTTAGACACCCCACACTTTTAGAATATCAAGCCTTGGAGGTCTATTTTTCCATATTTCAAAAGGATTTTTTTTAGTGATTTTTTTTTTACTTAGTTTCCTAAGATTCTCTTTTTTTTTTATTTCTTTTTCATTCCATCTATTTGATTACAAATCATTGCAAAATTATTAATTTTTCTCTTTCTTTTCTTTTCTCCACCAAATATTGTAACTTTCTACACTCATACAATTTATCCATGTTTCTTTTCTTTCTCAATCATGTTGTGCAAAGTATTTAAAGTCAAAGCTTAATTTCTTTGCTAATAATGGGTATATATTATGGCTTTTAATTTTTTCCTATTGTTAAGTTATGGATTGCTTTGACGGAAAGATTCAGGTGTGAAATCTCTTTTACTTTTAATTTATATAAGTTTTGCTCCAATTTATTTTCTAACTTAGGGTTTTGGATCAATGCACTTTATTTAACAAATTTGGTGCTACCAATTGCATATGCATGTTTCTTAATAATTCATAATAACTATTAACAAACTATTTTCTTATATTAATAGATATCTCGTATTTAGAATGCAAAAATTTTAACTAAATTCTAAAATAAGTTATACCAAAGAAAAAAACTTTGATACCACATGCATGTATAGAGACATGCAAATATTTAGAAATATATAAAATACTACAGTATATATATAAAGCACATATATAAAATATTTGGTCACTGATAA
Organism: Bretschneidera sinensis; assembly: GCA_023935145.1. Lineage (NCBI taxonomy): Eukaryota > Viridiplantae > Streptophyta > Magnoliopsida > Brassicales > Akaniaceae > Bretschneidera > Bretschneidera sinensis. Next base: position 58,965,800 of record CM043705.1, on the reverse strand, counting down.
AAAACACTAGGTCTTATAATAATTTATAATTCCTCAATTTTATTTTTTAATTTAGTATATAATATATTTTTTGTTATTTTAATTTTCATCTCTTTTTTTCAATAAGAAAAATCAAGTAATTATTATGTTTTCGTTGATATCACATTATTGTGACACTCTATGATGAATAATTAACTTATATTCAATGAAGGCAGAAATAAATTAAAAAAAATCAAAGCTCTATGCCTCAACATTCTATTAAATGGACTAACATTTTTTTTTATATATTCATTAAACATTTATAACGTTTACAACAATTCATTTTAGTGATTATTATATTAGAATAATCATGATCTTTATATATGTAACGTTTATTAACTTAATTATATAACGTTTACAATAATGTTTTCATTTATAACATAATAATGGTTTGGTTTGATATTTTTTTTATATAACATTTACAGCATTAACGGAATGATATTTAAAGTCATCTTTAATATGTATGTATACTACTATAATAATTATAAAAATAATTTAATAATAATTTATTGTTAGAGACATACAAATCAGTGTCAAATAGATTAGAATCACTAAATCAGCACACGGTTTGACAACATTCTCAAGTAAATGAAGACAATTTTTTCCTGTAATTTTATTGTAATAATGTAATGATTTGATACTGTAACTTTTTAATAACCAAATAATGACTATTGAAAAATCATTTGATAGTTACAAAATATGTAACTCTCAATTTGATTATTATATTAAAATGATCAAATAATAACTATTAAAAAAAATAATAGGAATTTTAAAAAATTTCTCGTCTATAACATCTATAACATTTCCTCTAAATGAACCAGAAAACCTTAATTTCTTTTCAAATTAACATTTTGCATTTTCAATGATCAAATAATAACTATTAAAAAAATAATAGGAATTTTAAAAAATTTCTCGTCTATAACATCTATAACATTTCCTCTAAATGAACCAGAAAACCTTAATTTCTTTTCAAATTAACATTTTGCATTTTCAAATCATATCACATTATCAGATCCAAGATAAGCATCTCGTATACCAATATTTTAAAACTCAAATCACATTATTTTTTCAAAGATCTGGTACACCAATACTCAGATGTGGAGGTTTTGTACTCAAATTACACAACTTTTCAACCATACACAAAAACTTTAAGATTTCTTCTTCCCATTTGAGATCTGTAATCATCATTCCAAGTGGTTGCTGTAGTTGGCTACCACGGGAATAGAGAGTGGAGAGAAAAAGAAGAGACAAGGAAAAGGAGATGAATAGTAGTGATTAGTCATTAAGAGAGAAAGAGGAGAGAACGGATGATGAACAGAGATGGGCATAGGGGTTGATATTTGATGCAATAAGAAAGAACTTTTAGGAGTCAGTGACGTGGTAACGTAATAGCGCGAGTGTTCAAAAGCGATTGTCGCTAGCAGCCCTGAAGAGATTTTATCGCCAACAGTTTTATGTGTTCGAACATTGGAATTACCGTGTGAGTATAATTAATTATGATATATGAAACGTTTCTCTGTTTAGCTAAGTGTATTGGAACTCAAATTAAATTTGATCGGATGACGGCGTCAGGGACCCGTGGACACCACGCTAGATTTTGTGGGAAAATTTATCTCGCAAAACCTCTTATATCCAATAATAATAATAGTAATAATAAAAATAAATATTAAAATAATAAAATAATTATTATTATTATTACTATTATTATAAAAATAAAAATAAAAATAATTATAATTATAATTATAATTATTTTTATAATAATAATACTAATTATTATATAATTATAATCATTATTATTATTACTCTCTCTATTTATAAATTTTTTTACGTTTACTATTTAATTTATTAAATGAATAATTTTTTCTATTATTAAATCAATAAGAAAATTTAATTTTTTTTTCATATATACATAAATAGAGCTTAAAAGTTTCTAAAAAATATTAAAAATAATATATATAATAATAATTATTAAAGTCAAACTTAAGTAAAAAAATGATAAGTGACTAAAATTATAGGACATTGAGAGCATTATTATAATTACAATTATAACTATTAGAATATAATTATAATAATAATTAAAATTATTATTACTATTCTTACTATTATAATAATAGTAATAATTATTGGTAATTAACACTGCATGCCTGCATCATAGTTTCTGCATCAATTTTTTTTCTTGAATAGATACTTTCCTCGTATAGATATAGAAATTCCCAATGTTTGTGCAATTTTGAATTTTAGTGAGTAGACAGAGTCCATGGCTTTCTGACTTGCCATTGTTGATTATAGATTAAAAAATTAGATTACTTAGATTATTCTTCAAGTAATGTTTAAAAACCAGGTGCAGGATTTGGCCTTTTTCTACAAATTGCAATTTTTACCAGGGGAATAGCATCTTTAATGTTTTTGCTTCATAAAACTTGGAAATGGCTACAGTGCCTAGCATACTTCTTCTTGCAGACGAATTTTCTTGCCTTCCCGTTAGTTGCATTTCTTTCTCTTTTTTGTTCTCTTTCTATTTTTACCCATGGTTAGCTTTCTTCATGATGTAATTGTTTGCAGGTCTCTCTTGAAATTATTGATTCATTTTTTCTGTGGTTGGTAACGGCTGTTATTTATCTGAAGGACGTATTTGGTGCAGTTATGCAGGCAAGTGATCCAGTTGACTTGTTCATCCTAACTGGTAATCATCTTCATCCTATCTCTTGATTATCAATCCTAGGATGCAGCAAGAAGTTTTGTCGCCCCCTGTCGTCCCGTTTTGAGAACACTGATCACCGTTGTACCTTATAACTTTAAATGGTAATCCCTCCACTATATGTTGATTGCCACCCCAGTGCCCTGCTCCCCCCCTGGCCACCCGTTATGAATTCATAGCTATGTGCCTACCAGTATGCAGATGTGTAATTTGGAAGACATACAATATAATTTGGCTCTATCATTTTATTTCTTCTTCTGTTAGGACTTGCATTTGACAAATCTGGAAGACGTCTGGGCCGTAGTGGAGGGTGGGTTAATGTTTCTCAGCTTTTCATCTAGTACATTATTATAAATATCGTTTTGTGTTTTTGGTACATATTGTTTATAACTAGCATGGCAAATCATCATTAAGAATCAGATTTACAAAACAGCGACCATAATGCTAATGTTTGCCTGTACTGGCTATTATACGTTTTTTATTTGTCTATATTCTATGATTATTGGAGTTGATTTCGACTGCCATGACATGAATGTGAGGTCTTGAACATGGAACTCTCTAAAATAGTAGAATCTAGACATAATGATTGCAGACACTTAGTTGTCTTTGCTTTAATTTTCTCCATATCACTTCCATTTGTATTTTATTAAGAATAGGATTTTGTTTTCATATTATTTTCTTATTTCAATGCATGAATCTGGAAGTTACTCTGATTTATTCCTGAAGAAATACCAAGAGCTGGCTAAGGAGCGGAAATGGAAGCAGCCCCTCCTTGGTTAATATACCTTTATATTGGTTACTTCCTGTTATTCCATAATCTATAGTAACAATAGGGATTTATCAAATTGAAATTTCAATTTTGCAATGTATTTTTATTCCAAATGTTTGTATGTTAATTGGTTGCAGTTGCACTGTCATATTATTTGCATGGTTTGGAGGAAGGAGCCATAAAAGTGCCCTATGATGTTCCGGTGGATGGTCTTGTATCCCCAGCTGGTTTCACTCCCATGAGTCTGGCTGCTTTGGAGAGGTGTGATTGAATGAAGCTCTCTTTACCCCTGCACCAGATGAAATTTTGTTTTAAACGACAACCAGAAACTGGTCTGTTACTGAAATGGAACATTGAAACTAATTTCTGAAGCAAGTGCATCGTTAAGTTAGTGTGCGCTGATAAGGGTTTGCAGGTCTTCTTTCCTTTGTCTTTTACTTCTGCTATAAGAGAATGGAGTTGGCCTGCGATGGTTTGAAGCTTGATATCGAAGGATGAAGCCTAATGTGGATTGGGGTGGTGTTCGTACTTTGCCTAGAACTTAATGGACCAGGATCTCCTCTGAAACAGACCAACCGTGTAAATCAATATTTCTATGAGGAATTTTCTGTCGAGCTATATTTTTCTTGTGGGAGTGCAAATCCCTTCTTCCTATCTGGGCTAAAGCAAGAGCTTGGCGCCAAGGTGACAATGGGCCTCAATCTTACAAGCCGCATTGTACCAATCCCCCACCCTTGCTTTCTCCCTCTGCTGCTTACCCGCCTGGCCAAGAACTTCGGAGTGTTTTTCTCACGGCGGTGGCTAGGACAGAGCAAAATGATGGGACCTTTGCTGCAGGCGCCTTTATCAGGAACTCACACTAGTCTTGACCAATGATTTGCGGGGCAGATTGTAGCCACATCAAAGTTGCATTGCCTTGCCATTGCCCTTAAAGAGATCCTGCTCACAGCACTTGACCACCGTATTTTCTCCCTCCCGATGGTAAGCACGTCGGCCCCCTTGATACTCCTGCTTAATGGCCAGACAACAGGAGGACCCCTTCAGACTACTAAACCAGACTTTGATATACCTTGTTTTAGTTTAATTTTAGTTGTTTCCTAAAAAAAAAAAAATTATTTTATTTGTGCTTTCCATTTACATAGATGTTGTTTGGGTCGTTTGAATTACAACTTAAATCACTAAGACTTAAATTTTAAAGATTAAAACTATTTTTTAGGTTTCTTTAAAGATTTAAATTACATTTAAACAACTCTAAAAAAATATTATTTTACAAGCACATGATTTTCATATGGCATCTTAGTAATGGTAAAAGTTATTATCACTAAATTTTTAATAAATTACCACAAAAATGTGTCATTGTGGTTTTTTCTTCTTTTATTTGTGGATTGAAGCAATTTTATATGCAAATATAATGATTACGTAAAATATAAAAAATATGTATGTTTTATGGTAATATGTATTGATTTTAACATAAAATATAGTATTTTCTTTGAAGAAATATATCTACTTTACCAAAAAATTGTATTAAAAAGAAACAATACCTTATTTTGCAATAAAACATCATAGTCGGACCAAGAAATCAATAAGAAGTTATCAACCTAACCTCTCCAAAGCTCTTTATGCAAAACAACTCCCACCAAGCAACGTTTGTGAGACTAAACTCTTTAAAAAAAAAAAAAATAATAATTATAAAAGCACCTTTGTAATAGAAACAATATTTTTCACTAAATGTGTTTGGGTTCGAATTCTTTCGTTGAGGTAAGATTAAGCTGATTTTACTCAGTGATCTAATATGAACTAATATTTATGCATGATCCACTTATGAAGACACTAACTCAACGTTGATAAGATCTCCACTCTCTCACCCTTCCAATGTTTTAAATTGTACACAAAAATACACTATTTGTGTTTACATGAAAATTACACTTGCATATCTCTATTTTGAAAATATACTTGCATTCTTAAATAGAGATTTATGGATGTAAGTGTATACTTTTGATTAACGGTTGACTAGACTAAGATTTATTACAAGTGCACGAGGGATGGTAGAAGTCCTTACCCTCAATGGAGACCCAAACTGTAACGACCCATTCCAGATTGACCACCTCCGAGACAGTATCATTACATTTTGATAATCTCAGCACGACACCTATATGCAACAATAAAATAATACTAACAGAAGTTTTTATTTTAATCCTCAACCCGCAGCAGGGGAGAGACATAAATCTGATATTCACTTACATATATTATACAACGTAAGATGTATGAATATTTACAAATATTTATTTCATTTTCCCACTAGTCAAGGATATTGACATGTACGTGACTTACAGAAAACTAATCCGTCTGACTTTTGACCCACCAGACTACTTGTCCTGTCCGCTACCTGAAATCATTGTACAATGAGGGATGAGCTTCACAAGCTCAGTGAATTAAATTTACTAAAAGTATTCCAAGTTCATAAATAGCCCATTAATATTTAATCATTTATTTTTCCTATAATTGGATAATAGCATAATGTCTAACATTTAAATAATCACCATATTATCATATTTCTATGTCTTTTTCTCTTTTTCTCACTGTAACTGTCTCTCCCTGGGAGACTCATCCATCTATAATTAAATTCACAATAATATACCATACATCAGCATTTCAATAATACAAGCAATAATTAAAACTGATGCAATGCATGAATGATTATGATGAGAACGTCTTCCCACCTATCGACAGGTTATTATTATCTTAGACCGACCCCTTTTCGGTTCTTTATAGCTTATCCCAGCTATCACGGAATTTATTTCAGCATATACCGGCTGTCATGGTATCCCTTTTATTTCCAGCATATACCGGCTGTCACGGTTGTTCCATTAGACCGACCTCTTCCCGGTTCTTTCGGTTATATTATTAAATGCATATGCACATGAACAATAATATGAAATATGCACATGAACGGTAATATAAACAACACATGAATTCAAAATATTTAAATTAACTTTCTGATCTTTCCTTAACTTTCTACTTAATAAATTTCAATTTTTTTTCTCCTCATATATCACATCAATTTATTCACCAACTAGTCAAAATCTCTTTATCACCATCATTAATAAGTCAACTCATTATTCTAATAATATTTCTTTTCGCATACTAATTTTCTACGTGTCCAATACTCATATCCTACATATCAATTTAATTTTTATCTATCACCAAGCATAAGCTAATAATTAATTTTAATATTATTACTAAATATTTGATTTTTATTTAGATTACTTAAAGTAAATTCAACTCACCAAGTAGCACTTAAAGCTACCCGTGGATCACTTCCTTGCATTTTTTGTTTCTCTCAAGAATTTCCTCCGGTCGCGGTTCATCAACACCTGACATAATATTAGTATTAAATTTCTAATTATTTTATTAAATTCTTCATAAACCACACCCTTTGAAAATTCCCACTTTGAATTTCGGGAAATTTCTTGCATGAATATTACGTTATTACCTTATATTTTTTTGATAGCTTCTCGTAAAAATTTTCACCATAAACCCTTTCAAAATTTTGCTATTTCCATCTTTTTTTTGTCTCCAAGTGTTTAAAAAAGATGCGTAATGGAAAGAAAACTTAAACGAGTTTGGTAAGCGTAAATTAAGTTTACCCATACTACATGCATATATACAAGTTGGCTAAAAAAAATCTCTGCAGCCCCTAAAAATCCCTGCAGCTCTTAAAAAATCTTTGCATACTTTACTTGTTGCAATTTGCAACATTCACAAGCTTTTCACGTTTTGGCTGCTTGTAGAACACCCATTTCACTTTCTAGATCACGTTTTAGCAAAGTTTAATATTTTTATTAACTTTCTAGATCATGATGATTATAATTTTATAAATATTAATACATAAATTATACGGAGCATAACCTATATTTTTATATATAAATAGTTTGTAATTATTACTAAACTAGATAAAATGCAATATATATTTATGAAGTATAATAATATCGCACTAGTTTAGTACTTAAGAGTTATGAAACTCATTAGATTATGGTTACGCTCGGCGCTCGGTAAGCCCTAAGCAAAATAACGCACGCCCAATGCCTAACTTCATGCACATTGGACCGTTTTTGCCCCTACTCTTGGGTGAGCGCCAGGAACGCACACAAAAACACTTATCTCTATTACTCACATGAGAAGGAAGGAATGCGAAGGGACGAAATAGCCCTAAGCCTACTCAAAGCCATTGAAGACTCTGCTGTTTCCGTCATCATCATCATCATCATCTTTCCAAACTATGCCACCTTTAGATGGTGCGTCGAGGAACTTACAAAGATGGCGAGTTAAGGAGACTGATTCTGCCTGTGTTCTACCTAGGTGACCCATCAGATGTTAGTCGATAAAAGGGTCCTTTTGAAGAGGGTTTTAAGAGTCATGATCAGTGATCTGCAGGGGAGATTGTAATGAAATGGAAGAAACCTACAGGTACTAATTAGTTGTTATTGATAATAGTATATCCTTGTTTCTTTATGATAAAGAATTTAGATAAGTAAATACTCAATTCGTTTCATTTGCAAATTTTATTTATTTTGTTACAAGTTTACTCAATTTCATATTGAACTCCTTTACAAATGAATTTCACAGTTTATTAGCTTTTGAAACGTAAAAACTATATAATAGAATAAAATTTGTGGAAATTCATTTATTCCAAAAGGACTTACTTTAACTTTTGTTGATGCCAAAAAATTGCTACTGCTGACGTGGCCTGGGTGCTGAAGTGGCCCTGCACAAGTAGCAGGGTGAACTAAAGACCTTCGGAAGGAGAGGAAGGGAGACCTCCGAGGGTGCTCAAATGCTTAAGTTAGAATGAGAATTTAAAGTGGGCCGAGGTCGAGTGTTTTAAATTTAAAGCAATGTAGGTGCAAACAGCTCAATGAGATTCCAAAATCCAGTCCCTGCTAAATTCAATACCTGGGTGTATTTATAGCCCCTTAAACGGGCTTTGCCCACGTCTTGTCAGTGTTAGGGCATTAATTGCATGACTAGGGGACGGTGTTCTGTTGGGTGGCGTGTTGTAGGGTGGTGTGTTGTAGGCAGTTGCAGGGCGGCGTATCATAGGCGGCTGCAGGGCGGTGTGTCGTAGGGCGGCATGTTGTAAAAGGAGCCTATGCGTAAGTCTACTGGGCCGTTCCTTATCAGGCCGGAGTGTTATGGGTTATACCAGCCATTTTTTATCGGGCCAGAGTGCTCATGGGCTACATCAGGCATTTCTTATAGGGCCGGAGCACTCATGGGCTACATTAGGCATTTCGTATCGGGCCGAAATGTTTATGGGCCGGGGTGTTATGGGCTATATCAGGCCTCATCACAGGCCCCCAACTTCCTTGAGTACATTTATGTGTTTAAGGAAGTATTGTGGGGCACGGTCTTTTAACGAAAGGGACAGTGTGTCCCACTTAGACAGAATCGAGTCGGGCATGCATGGGGCAATTCGTATGGGCCCAAGCATGAGTAGAGTTGGGCACGTATGCAGTAGTCCGGGAGCTAGGACTTGGAGCGTTGGGTGTCCAATCCTAGGGACACGTGAGTCAACCTTGCATTAAATAGCGGACCTTGGGAACGGGTTTGTTGCTCTTGGGAAGCGAGAAGACACCTAGAGAAGCGTATGAGTGGCCTTAAGATCTTAAAGGTCTCATCTTTCTCTGTGCTTGCATTAAGTGCTCTCGTTGGACATGTTTTCCCTTCTTATAAAAAGAGGTTTCTGTTAGCAAATTCAAATCAAAGTGAGTTTAAGAGTTTAGAGCTAAAACCCTAGTGCTCAGATGGTAGTGGTCTTGGAGAGAGAAGGGAGTCAACAGCTCATTGAGGGATTTATGGAAGCTAAGAGGGAGGTTGAGGTTACGTGCCCGGAGATAGACTCCTCAGGCCTTGTTCTACTAGAGTGTGAGGAAGAATAAGAGCCTGTTTAGGGGGGGAGCAGCCTGAGGGGCAGGAGCGGACGGAGGGCAAGAAGAACATTAAGGCATGGGGCAGCCCTCCGTAGGGGGTGAACACCCAGGCTCAGGATGAGTGCAATCCGTCACAGAGAGGGGAGGTCTCCAAGACAAAGAGGGTGAGGTAGCCCCTTCCTTGATTGACTTGCACTAAAATTGTTGCTTTTTTCTTTGTATTTCGAGGCTGTTAGGGTCATATTTTGTTTGTACTTCGAGGTCGTTAGTTGTAACCTTTTGCCAAATTAATAAAGAGTATTTCTTTCAAATTTTCTTTCGCATACGTTATTTTCTTGCACTTATACTTTGCTTTCTATAAAACTAGAGCTTGATCTTGGCGAAATCTCAGCCGAGCATATGAGGAACAGTTCAAACGCTCGGTGTTAGAGAAATCTTGGCCGAGCGTATGAAGAATAGTTCAAATGATCGGTCTTGGAGAAATCTTGGCCAAACGTATGAAGAACAGTTCAAATGCTCGGTGTTGGAGAAATCTTGGCCGAGTGTATGAAGAACAGTTCAAACGCTTGGTGTTGGAGAAATCTTGGTCGAGCGTATAAAGAACAGTTCAAACGCTTGATCTTGGAAAAAATCTTGGCCTAGCATATGAAGAACAGCTCAAACACTCGGACTTGGATAAATCAGGTCGAGCGTATGATAAGCAGCTCATACGCTTGGACTTGGGGAAATCAGGCCGAGTGTATGAGAAGCAGCTCATACACTTGGACTAGGAGAAATCAGGCCGAGCATATGACAAGCAGCTCATACACTCGGCCTTGGAGAAATCAGGCCAAGTGTATGACTTGCAACTCATACGCTCGGACTTGGAGAAATAAGGCCGAACGTATGACAAACAACTCATACGCTCGAACTTGGAGAAATCAGGCCGAGTGTATGACGAGCAGCTCATACGCTCGGACTTGGAGAAATCAGGCCGAGCGTATGGCAAGCAACTCGTACACTCGGACTTGGAGAAATTTGGCTGAGTGTATGACAAATAGCTCATACGCTCGAGCTTAGAGAAATTAAGCCGAGCGTATGACAAAAAGCTCATACGCTCGGACTTGGAAAAATCAGGTCGAGCGTCTGACAAGCAGCTCATACGCTCCGACTTGGGTAAATTAGGCCAAGTGTATGACAAACAACTCATACACTTGGACTTGGAGAAATCAGGCCGAGCATATGACGAGCAGCTCGTATGCTCAGACTTGGAGAAATCAGGCCGAGCGTATGACGAGCAGCTCGTATGCTCGGACTTGGAGAAATCAGGCCGAGCGTATGACGAGCAGCTCGTACGCTTGGACTTGGAGAAATCAGGCCGAGCGTATGACAAGCAGCTCATACGCTCGGACTTGGAAAAATTAGGCCGAGTATCTGACAAGCAGCTCATACGCTAGGACTTAGGGAAATCAGGCAGAGCATATGACAAGCAGCTCGGACTTGGAGAAATCAGGCTGAGAATATGACAAGCAGCTCATACACTCGGACTTGGAGAAATTAGGTCGAGCGTATAATGAGCAGCTCATATGCTCGGACTTAGAGAAATTAGGTCGAGTGTTTGATGAGCAGCTCATACACTCGGACTTGGAGAAATCAGGCCGAGCGTATGGCAAGCAGCTCGTACGCTTGGACTTAGAGAAATTTGACCTAGTGTATGCAAAGCAGCCCATACGCTCGGACTTGGAGAAATCAGGCCGAGCGTATAGCAAACAGCTCATACATTCGAACTTGGAGAAATTAGGTCGAGCTTGGAGAATTCTTTTACGAGCCTATTCGTCTTGGGCCTATGGGCGTTTTACTCATTGGGCCCATTGCTTACGGAATAATTTATGACAACAGCGGTACCATGCGACGCATCGAGCATCGTGAAGGTCATACTTTTATGACAGCTTGCACCTTGGGGAGTGGGAGTGGCGTCTGGGTGACAGGAAACATCGCATCTTATCGTTTGAAGGGCTGAGTTAAAGCTCCTTGTTTCCGCAGCCACAGCCTCAATACAAAGGGGAATTCCATCCTCACTTCCTCTTCACTTACACTTTGAGAGATTTTGAGAGCGCAAGGTTGGCAAGAAATACTTTGAGAGTGCTTGGTCTTCTTAAGAGTCACTCAAAGAGGTTCTTAGGTGAGTAGGATGTCTGACAGGAGTAATGATAGCGGGGTTCTTTCGAGGGAGTTGGAGGAAGCAAAGAGCGTTTCCTCTAGCAACGAAGCCTCTTCTCCTGAGGTAGTCCCTCAGGATGGGGCTCTCGCTCTTGTTCTTTACAGAAGAGGTCGAGGATAGGGAATCATCTGTAGAGGAGGATATACAGGCGTCGATGATCATTAGGGATGATGCCATAGATACCGAGAGAGAGGAGTGGACGTTCGAGGCGAACTCCATCTCAAGTGTGGTGAGGAAGGATGAGCTCATGGGGATAAGGGTTAGGTATAGAATCCCCATGAAGTACCATATGAGGGCACCGAGGGGACGAGAGAGGGCTTACGATGCTCTCCCGAGCCAGGTGCCTTACAAGCTGTGTGTTTACGAACACCAGCTTAACGCTGGGCTTAGGTTCCCTCTCCACCCATTCTTCTGCTCAGTGCTTAGATACTTTAGTATCGCGCTGAGCCAGCTGGTGCCCAACTCAGTTTGGCTCATCCTCGCATTCATTACCGTGTGCCAGGAGGTGGGAGAAGTAATGAACATTAACTTGTTCAAAGCCCACTTCCAACTAGCCCGTCTTGGTCATTCAAGGTGGGTGATCATAAGCTCAAGGCGGCAGAAGATGGTCTTAAGGAATAAGCCTTCTTCTATAAAGACATGGAAGGGGCTTTCTTTTTTATAAAGAGTGCTGAGAGCTTCAACTTTCCCCTCGCCTGGAGCTTGGAGCATGTTGGCAAGTGCAAGAGGTCGCACCTCCTGCACCGAGAGTAGGAGACGATGAATGCCATGCTGGCTGCGCCCTTGGATATTAAGGTGCTTGGAGATAATGAAGAACTTAACCGGTGCGGCCTCTGCCCTCCTAGCCTCCCACCGAACCTCGAGTGCAGTAGCCCTTAGTCTTTTATCTTATAGCAATTTTTATTTTTCATTCCAAGTCATTAATGCTCGTTCTTTGTGCAGAGATGGAGATAGCCTCCATTGCGAGGGAGAGGGCCAAATGCATGGCCCTAGAGAAGAAGAGAGCTACAGAGGCGGAGAGCTCTAGACAGGAGAAAAAGAAAGCCCGGGCCTCAACCCCGGTGCCCTTCGTTGTGGAGAGCCCTTCGAGGCCTCCAGATCCTAAGGAGAGGGCAGATCCTATTGTATCCACTGTTCCCTCAAGACGTTCTTCATCTAGGAAGGGGCCCGGGATGGCTGCCACCTTCGCGCCACGATGGGCACTGAAGGTGGATGATTTTGTGTTCGCCCATCCGAAGGTTGCTCGCGAACACCTCATTATGGGGATCCCTCGGCGAGATATAGTGGAGATTTCGGCGAAGCCTCTCGAGGTGCTTTGCTCGGCCACAGAACCGTTCTTTCCCAGGTATGGTTTGTGTCATTTGTCTAGGTTTTCTTATTTGTTTTTTTTTTCTTTTGATAATGCCTTTATTTCAGGTTGGAGTCCTCGGTGGGATCCTTGCTAGGCGAAGCGTAGATATGGCCGAGTGCTTGGCCAAGACTGAATACAAACTGGAGGAGACCTAAAATCTAGTCCGAACCCTATCCTCTTCATTGGAGGTGGTCGAGAGGGCTAAAGATACAGCCGAATATGAGAGGGACCATCTCTACCGGGCCGAGGAAGCTTTAAGGAGGGAGAATGAGCTGCTGAGGGCCGAGATGGAAGAGATGGCTGCCAAGGCTGTAGCGAGAGAATAGAAGTTTGCTAAGGCCATCGAGAAGAAGGAGGCCTTTGTGGAGAAGGCTAGGGCTCAATTTCTGACGGGCTTCAACGAAGCCAAGAGGATGGTCGTGTCTCTTTACCCAGAGGTCGACTTTTCTGGTCTTGACCTGGGGGCCCCCTCAAGAGAGTCGGGTGCTGCGGCGGCTGGAGATGATGCAGAAGATACTGCTGCAGTAGGCACTCAGGAGGCTTTTGAGGGCGAGGCCCAGGATACTCCATAGGGTGAGGCCTAGGAGACTCCAGGGTGCAAGGCCCAGGAGGCTCCGGAAGGCGAGATCCAAAAGGCTTCTACTTCTTTAGGATAGGTTTTTTTTTTTTTTTTTTCTGTTTTTTGTTCCCAAGGCTGATAGGGGCTAATTTTGTACCTTTATTCTTAACTTAATGAAATTTCGGAATCTTCCTTTAAACCTTGAGCTTTATTAATTTTTTGCTTTACATTTCATATCACTGATAGAATTTGCGGAGGTTCTCTGCATTCCAAGTACGAGGGACCGACTTGCCATCTAACTCATCGAGTTCAAAAGTACCCATCCAGCAAACTCTTCGGATTCTGTATGGGCCTTCCCAGTTCGAAACGAGCTTTCCCATCTATCGAGGGCGAGACACTTCACTCTTCTGCAAGACGAGGTCATAGAGTTTGAAGCTCCGATTCTGAACTCGGGAGTTGTAACACCGAGCTGTCCTCTATTGGTACGCAGCTAAACAATCTGGGCTTTGTCCTGCGTTTTGTCGACCAAGTCCGCGTTCATCCTTAAGGCTTCCTCATTGTTACTTGGTTCAAAAAACTGTACGAGCATTGATGGAATTTTGATTTTGACTAGGACGATGGCTTTCGAACCATACATCAATAAGAATGGGGTTTCTCTTATTGGTGTACATAAAGTTGTTCGGTAGGCCCAGAGAACATTGAGGAACTGGTCAGCCCACTGTCTATCTTCCTTGTCTAGTCTTTTCTTGATACCTTGGAGAAAGGTCATGTTGGTAACTTCTGCTTAGTCATTGGTCTGCGGGTATCCTACGGATGAGAATTGATGCTCGATTTGGAGGTTTTCACAGAATGTTTTGAAACGGGAGCTATCAAATTGTTTTCCGTTATCGGTGACCAATACCCGAGGAATCTCGAACCGACATACGATCGATTTCCAAATGAAGTTCCTGGTTTGGTGATCCATGATGCTGGCCAATGGTTTTGCCTTGACCCATTTGGTGAAATAATCAATGGCCACAATGAGGTGCTTTTTTTGCCCGGCTGCTGTGGTGAACGGGCCTAAAATATCCATTCCCCACATAGCAAAGGGGAGTGGACTAGCGATCGAGGTGAGGGGATTAGCAGGCTGGTGCAGCACTGGAAGTACTGCTGACAGCTTCAGCACATCTTGAACAAGTCAGCTGCATCTACTTTCATCTGGGGACAGTAATACCCTTGGTGTAGAACCTTGAAGCGAGGGCTTGAGCTCCTAGATGACTTCCTCATATACCCTCGTGAACTTTTCGGAGAGCTTAATCAGCCTCGACGGGGCTGAGGCATCTTATGTAAGGCATAGTCAGAGCTCTCTTATACAACTGCCCATCTATGATAGTGTATTAGGAGGCTCGGGAGATTAGCTCTTTGGCCTCATTTTTCCATTCGGGGACCTTTCCATCTTTCAGGTAGCGTAGGATTGGGTCCATCCATGTCACACCCCCTTCCACTAGTAGGAATGGGCTTCGTCTATGCTAGGAATGGAGAGGGTTTCCAGATAAACAGCTCAAGTTGGTTCTAAGTGTTGGGATGAGGCCAGGTTGGCCAGGGCATCTGCATTGGAGTTTTCGGCCTGTGGAATTTGAGTTATTCAAAACATTTTGAACTTGGCGGTGAGCTCATTCACTTTTTGGAGGTACCGGGTGAGCTTCTTTCCTCGGGTTTCGAATTTTCCTGTTACTTGACTTATTACTAGCTGGGAGTCGCTGAACACATCTACGAACTCGGCAGTTAGGGCTTTAGCCAATCTTAGGCCACCCAGTAGGGCTTCATACTCTGCCTCATTATTGGAAGCCTTGAACTCAAACCTCAGGGCGTACTCGACTGTGAAACCGTCGGGGCTATAGAGGATGAGTCCTGTTCCGTTCCCCACGGTATTTGAAGATCCGTCCACTTAAAGGGTCTATCTCGAAGGTGATTCGTCTGGCATTGACTCTACTTCCATATTGGGAACCACCGGGAAAGTTGTCTCGATGATGAAGTCGGCTAGAGCCTGACCTTTGATAGCTTGTCAAGGGCGGTATTGGATGTAGAATTCTCTGAGTCCACTGACCACTTCACCATTCTCCCAGAGACACTTGGGCTGTGAAGGACTTGCTTCAAGGGCTAGTTGGTCAAGAGAGCGACTGTGTGCACTTGGAAATATGGTGGGAGCTTTCGTGTGGCTATCACAAGGACGTAAGCCATCTTCTCAATGGGAGGGTACCTCACTTCTGCCTCATGGAGGATTCTACTGACGTAGTAGATGGGTTTCTAGATACCCTCATCTTCTTGAATCAGGATAAAGGCCACAATGCTTCTTCCAGCTAATAAGTATAGGAACAGCTTTTCACTCGGGAAAGGTTTGGTTAGGAGTAGGGGCGAGCTCAAATATTTTTTTAGCCCTTCGAATGTTTCTTGGCAATCCTCTGTCCAGGAGAAGTCTTTAGCCTTCCTAATGGCCTTGAAGAAGGGCAGACACCTTTCCGTAGATTTGGACATGAAGCGACTTAGGACGGTAATTCTCCCAGTGAGCCGCTGCACTTTTTTCACAGATCTAGGAGGGGCCATGTCGAGGATGACCTTTATCTTCTCTGTATTGACTTCTATTCCTCTTGGGTGACCACGAATCCTAAGAATTTCCCTCCCGTTACTCCGAAGGCACACTTGGCTGGATTCAATCTCATGTTATGTTTGCACAGTACTGCGAATACTTCTTCTAGATCGGTCTTGTGGTCCCAAGCCTTTATAGTCTTGACCAGCATGTTGTCCACATAGACTTCCATGTTTTGTTCTATTTGCCCTTTGAATATTTTGTTCACCAGCCTTTGGTAGGTTGCGTCGGCATTCTTGAGTCTGAAGGGCATGACTTTATAGCAATACAACCCTCGATCAGTGATAAATGTGGTCTTTTCTTGGTCTAGCCCGTACATGAAAATTTGATTGTAACCGGAGTACCCGTCCATGAAGGAGAGGAATTCATGCCCCGAAGTGGTGTCCACCAGTTGATCAATTCGGGGAAGGGGAAAACTATCCTTCGGGCAGGCCTTGTTTAGGTTGGTAAAGTTGATGCAAATCCGTCATTTACCGTTGGCTTTTCGAACCATTACTACGTTAGACACCCATTCGGGGTATTTTCCCTCTCGAATGAAGCTGGCCTCAAGCAGCTTATCTACCTCAGTATTGATGGTGACCTGGCATTCTAGGGCGAAAGATCTTTTCTTCTGGACAACTGGCTTGTACTTTGGGTCCACGTTCAAGCGATACTCAATGGTCCTAGAGTCAATCCTAAGCATGTCTGATGCGGACCAGACGAACAAGTCCTGGTTCTTCTAGAGGAGGGAAATGAGAACTTTCCTGTGCTCTTTGGAGAGGTTTGACCCTATCTGGACAGTTTGGGTGGGGTCTTCACCGAGGGGCACCGATGTCAGCTCCGTCGCTGGTCGCCCTCTCGGGGTTCTCATCTCATCTCTGAGGTTTTCCATCTCGAGGGGCAGAGCTTCTATATTCTTTCCTTCTTTGATTGCATTCAAATAGCAGGACTAAGAGGCCCTTTGATCGCCTCTGATCACTCCCACTCCCTCACTAGTAGGGAATTTAACCTTCAGATGGTACGTGGAGACAACAACTCTTAGTTTGTTGAGAGTGGGTCGCCCGATGATCATATTGTAAGAGGAGGGTTGTTTTACCACTAAAAATGTGGTATGTATAGTGGAGGTCTGTGACGCTGTCCCTGCGGTGACATGGAGGACTATGCTTCTCTCAGGAAAAACTGGAGATCCGCCAAAACCATAAAACGGGGTCGGGGCCGGCTCCAGACGCTCGTCTTTCAGTTCCATGCGTTGAAAGACATCATAAAATAATATATTGGTAGAGCTTCTGTTATCAATCAAGACACGTCGCACTTCGTGGTTGGCTACTAAGAGAGAGACCACTACTGCATCGTTATGAAGAGTCTGCACATCCTTCAAGTCATCCTCTGTGAAAGAGATCGCTAGCTCCGACTTTCTTCGCTTGTAAGGTCCGTTGACGGAGGCCACGGTTCTGGCGTACACCTTACTGCTTTGCTTTGAGTTTCCCCTGACGGCAGGGCCTCCGCATATCATCTTGATGATCCGGGTGGTAGTTGCCACTTCTTGGTGTTTCTGATCGGGCGCTTCCCGCTCGGCTCTGGAGTCTTGCTGAGGGCCTCGTCGATCTTGCTCACGAGGATGGGGATACCTAGAGTTTCTTCTCGGCTGGGCAGGCGCCTCTCTTTTTTGCGAACTTGTAAATTCCTTCAAGTGTCCTAGGCTGATAAGGGCCTCGATCTGTTCTTTGAAGGTATGACAATCTTCGGTATCATGACCGTAATTTCTGTGGAAACTACACCATTGTCTTTGATCTCCGCCGAGGGACTGCGTCCTAGGTGGCCACTGGAGGACTGACTTATCTTGAAGCTGCATGAGGACATGAGTCCTAGATGCATTAAGGGGAGTGAAATTGTCGAACCGGGGGGGGGGGGGGTGTGGATTCGCAGTCATTTCCTCGTAGCCAGGAGAGTTGATTCCTGAGAGATGAGGGCATTGTTCCATGACGGGAGGCCTCCTACTTGATCCAAGGGTAGCATGTTCGGGGATCGTAAGGAACCTAGGTTCAGATTGTTGGCTGCGGGTGTTGCCCCAGATAAGAGCAGAGCATGCTGTAGGGGCCTCCTTGTCAGTCCTTCTCGTACTGTTTCTGGGTGGCATCGTAACAGATGAGTTCTTTTGTACTTCTTTACTTTTGTTGTAGCGAGAGATTGTGGTTTCCCACGGAAGACGCCAATCTGTTGATGCCAAAAAAATTGCTACTACTGACGTGGCCCTGCACAAGTAGCGGGGTGAACTAAAGACCCTCGGAAGGAGGGGAGGGGAGACCTCCAAGGGTGCTCAAATGCTTAAGTTAGAATGGGAATTTAAAGTGGGTCAAGGCCAAGTGTTTTAAATTTAAAGCAATGTAGGTGAAAATAGCTCAATGAGAATCCAAAATCCAATCCCTGCTGAATTCCATACCTGAGTGTATTTATGGCCCCCTGAACGGGCTTTGCCCACGTCTCGTCTGTGTTGGGGCATTAATTGCATGACCAGGGGATGGCGTTCTGTAGGGTGGTTGTAGGGCGGTGTGTTGTAGGCGGCTGCAGGGCAACGTGTCGTAGAGCAGTTACAGGGCGGCATGTTGCAGAAGGAGCCCATGCGTAGGTCTATTGGGCCGTTCTTTATCGGGCCAGAGTGTTATGGGCTACACCAAGCGTTTTTTATCAGGCCAGAGTGCTCATGGGCTACATCAGGCGTTTCTTATTGGGCCGGAGCGCTCATGGGCTACATCAGGCGTTTCGTATTGGGCCAACGTGTTTATGGGCCGGGGTGTTATGGGCTATATCAGGCCTCATCAACTTTGTTAATGATTTCATTAGTATTATGTTATGAGTGTTAGTATTTTGTTAACTGGGAATACCAGAAATTTCTGTTTTTGCTCCATTGTCTTGGTTGTTGGAGCTTATGAGAGACCGGTGAAACTATTGAATAGGACAAACTTTGATCCATGATTCCATACTATTGTATGGTTCAGTGGGATTTGATTTTGTCTCGTGGTGAAAATTAGGCTGTACTCAATATTTAATGTGGCAGTTTGGCCATAAAAAAAAAATTACAAGATATTGTAGTGGAATATGTGGAAGTTGGTTTTAAAAAAGTAAGACGGTAACCTGATAAGAGTAAAGTATTTTCTAACTTCGGTGTACCCTATCAATGCACAAATTTCCAAACAATTTCCCCACCATCTTTCTCTTGCCAACTGGTTACTAGTATTAAAATATGAAGCTTGAGTGTACTTTTAGTATTTAATATTGGTGTTAGTGATGGACAAATTGTTGTTTTCTGTACTTCCATCGAAAAACAAAGACACAAATGTTGTTTTCCGTCAATTCCATCTCTTATTATGCATTATGTAGTTGTTGAGACAAAGTGTTTTGCCTTTACAGGGTCATGTAAGCTCAAACCAGAAGCTTTGCCTTGGTCCAATCCAATAGTTACAGATAAATGTACCCAAAAATTAATTAAAAAAAAGATACAAGTAAGGATATTTATCAATTTGTTGTGGCAGTTGTTGATGTGTCTGAGAAGAGGCTTCAGTTAATGTGTCACATACAACTTCTAATGACATTTTAAATAAAAGGAAGCTACATACTGTAATTTGCATGTATAACTGTGTTTTTGCTACATGGCATTTGTCCTCCATAATTTACAGTCATTAAAGAAGTATATTTATCTACATAGTAGGGCATGATGCAAATCTTATTTGACTCCTTTCTGTGTATTTTGATTATTAGGGTATAAATTCGCATACCCACGTAATGTGTTTATGAATTGCTCCAGGTTATCTGCAGAGAAGAACATCAATTGATACGACATTTAGTCAAAAGGGTTTTGGCTGAATTGAGCAATACTCCAATGGCTGGGGCCACATATGCAGTTGGACTCAATTTTCGTGTGGAAAATCTGATGAAGTTGTTAAACCTTAGCTCCAATGGCGCTCAAGTTCTGGGACTTTATGAGATGGGTGGGGTGGTAAGAAAACCCTTGCAAGGTCCTATACAATAAGATTGTTGTACTATAGTTACTAAGATTTCTATACTCCTTTGGAACCGCAATCTAGATTTTATGTTCCGATTCGTGATGCATTCGCGTATCGGATCTCTAAAATTGATAATCTAAATTTTTATTAAGATTTTTAGCTAAACAAAAGATTTCTAGATACAAGAAAAGACTTAAGAGAATGCTTATACTTTATTTTAAATTATGTTTTTTAATATTATGTTTGTTGATTTTACTATTTTGTAAAAACTAATCTTGTAAACTATTATTATGCACCCAGTTATACTTGTATTGTATTTATAAAAATATCTAATATCTCAATTTTATACAAGATATAAATCATTTAAGTCTACCTCCAACGTATGACATACGAAATGGGTAACATATTACGTTCTCGTATCCGTATCGTGAACCAGGGCGTACCAAATTCCTGGCAACTATGTGTTGGACGCTTTGAGTATCACTGTTCCACGTAAATTAGAGAAACTTCAGGACAATATGTAGTTTAATCTTTCTTTAAAACAAGCTTATAGGTAATCTTTTCCTTAAGTAAGATTCTTCCCATAAATGATGTCAATGCTGGCATCAGTGCAATAAAAAGATTGTGCATGAGAAGAAAGTTCTTATTGCCAGAAATCTTTGGGATGCTCTCGAGTTTAGTGGTCCTTGAAATGCCAAAGATGCCACTATTTAGAGTGCTTGAAATAAGTGGCCCTAAGAGTACTATTTATAGTTTCGAGAATTTGTCCTCATTAAAGATCTTGAGTCTGGGTAAGAATTATTTTTTCAGTCTTCCATCAAGCTTGAAGGGTATCTCTGGTATCTCTGTTCCAAAGAGCTTCTCTTGTCCTACTGAAAAGAGCTTAAGTCTCTCTCTCTGCTTTCCTCAAGTTTGCAAGTGTTGAATGTTGCAAACTGTATTTTACTGGAAAATTTATCTGATTTCTCAAACTTGGAGTGCTTATAGTATCTGAACCTTATGACCTGTGAGAAAGTTGTCGACATTCCTGGCCTTGAATGATTGAAGTCCTTGAAAAGGTAGTATGGGAATAGCTGCAATGCATGCTCTTCAGCAGTGAAGAGAAGACTTTCCAAGGTTCTTTCTCTCTCCATCTTATAATGTCCTGTGTCACTCTTTATGAAAATTTAATTGCAGGTCTATTGGAAGAAGTTGATCACTCTAATATTCCTAGAAGTAAAGTTCCAGATTGATTTTCTGGGGATGTAGTAACCTTTCAAACTGCAAAACCCGTGAGAAAAAAGGTATAATTATAGGTGTTGTTCATCTCTCTTAACCATCAGATACCCAATGACTTGAGATACCAAACTCCCTCAGTGAAGTACATTCAAGCAGAGATCCTCAAACTTGATAAACCAATATTCACCATGGCATTGGATTTGGGATTTCTGAGGAGCATGGTGATCAAGTTCACTTTAGTCGATATCCATATTTTCATTCGTTGGTTTATCAATTGAAAGATGGTTATAAGATACAGGTGTCAAGGAAAAATCCACCAGATATTGAGGGGGTTGAGCTGAAGAAGAGTGGGATTTATCTGGTTTTTGAAGATGATGATGATTATGATAGAGATGAAGAGTCATTGGTTTTTCAGCTCTTTTGAAGAAGATGGTCCTCTCTGAATCTAGTTCTAAAGTTGGAAATCGGAAGATAAACGCAAGAAACCGAAGGTAAAGATATAGATGCATGGCATCCAGATTAGAGACATGACCATGCTTAGTTTTAACTTGATGAGGTAACTGCTAGTACATGACCATGCTTATATACTATACTCACCCGTATTGGACATTCTCACTTAATCATAAAATATTGTATATGAAACTACTACTTGTATGAATCAACCAAGCAATACAACTTGCATTCTTCTCTATGAGAGACGAAACACTAACGAAAAGGAAAAAATTTAAGAAAAACAAACAAAAGAAACCAGGAGAGAATGGTGATTGACAATGCCATTCCACCATATTGGGCAGCTTCCAGGCTCCGTTGGGATGTGTTCCTCAGTTTCAGAGGCGAAGACGCGCGCCACACCATCACAAAGAATCTCTACTACTCGCTTGAGAAGGAAGGAATCCGAGTCTTTCGAGATGACGATGGGCTCAATCGAGGGGACGAAATAGCTCAAAGCTTACTTGAAGCGATTGAAGATTCTGCTGCTTCCATCATCATCATCATCATCTCTCCAAACTACGCAAACTCTAGATGGTGCCTCGAGGAACTTGCAAAGATATTCGAGTTAAGGAGACGGATTCTGACCTGTGTTCTACCTAGTTGACCCATCAGATGTTCGTCAACAAAAGGGTCCTTTTGAAGAGGATTTTAAGAGTCATGAACAGAGATTTGCAGGGGAGATGATAATGAAATGGAGGAAAGCTAGGGAAAAAGTTGGTGGTATTTCTGGTTATCCCTACAGGTACCAATTAGTAGTTACTGATTATAGCATATCCTTGCTTTTTTATGATACATTTTAATCAATTATGAACTTTGTTAAAGATTTCAGTAGTATTAAGTCATGGGTATTAGTTTTCTGTTCACAGGTTATACCAGAAACTTCAGATTTTGTTCCATTGTCTTGGTTCTTGGAGCTTATAAGAGATTGGTGAGATAATTTAAATATCAAACTTTGATCCATAATTCCATAGTATTCGGGTAAGAAGGATTTGATTTTGTCATGTGGTTGAAAATGAAGCTATATTCAATATTTTATTATGGCAATTTGTCCTTAAAATAATAAAAATGCTTCTGTGGAATCTTTGGAAATTAGATTTGAAAAAGTAACTTCAAGAGAGTTTTTTCTAATTATTTTGCCCACTACCTTTATCGTGTCATATGCTTGTTAGTATTAAAATATGAAGTCGACTTTTTATATCTTGTTTTCTGTCATTGCCATCTCTTATCATGTATTATGTAGCTGTGTTAAGACAAATCAAGCCTTTTGTCTTTACAGGGTCATGTAAATCAAATCAGAAGCTTTGTCTTCGTCCAATAGTTACATAAATTTACCAAAAGGAGTTACATGTAAGGATGTTTATCAGTTGGTTGTTGAGGTAGTTGATGTGGTTTCAGTTAATTTGTACAAAAAAAAAAAGGAAGCTACATATTGTAAACTTGCATGTATATGTCATTAAATCTGTTTTTATTTCTGTCCTCCATTTTTTATAGTTATTAAAGTAGTATATTTGTGTACAAAGTAGGGGTATAATTTCTCTTCAAAGCAAGCTTATAAGTGATCTGTTCTCTAGTCGGATGCTTCTCAGAAATGATGTCAGTGCTGGCACCCATGCAATCAAAGAGATGGTCCATGAGAAGAAAGTTCCTTCTTTTTCTAGATGATGTTGATAATGTTAGCCAACTTAGTGCACTGGCTGGAAATAAGGAATGGTTTGGTGAAGGAAGTCGAATTGTTATTACCACAAGAAATAGAGAGGTTTTACATGAGCACTTTGTGGACCAGTATTATGAGGTCAGGGAGTTGGATGAATCTCTGGCACTGAAACTGTTTAGTTACCATGCACTAAAAAGAGAGAAACCAACAGACAACTTATTCAGTCTGTCCAAGCAGATTGTGTCTCTTACTTGTGGTTTACCTTTGGCCCTGGAAGTATTTGGTTTTTTTTTGCTAGACAAAAGGAGGATAGAAGAATGGAACGATGCCCTGCAAAAGTTTAAACAGATTCGACCATATCATCTTCAAAATGTTCTAAAGATAAGTTTTGATGGGCTGGATGAACAAGAGAAGTGTATATTCCTAGACATTGCATATTTGTTTGTTAAAATGGAAATGAAGAGAGAAGATGCAATTGACATATTGAAGGGGTGTGGATTTAGAGGTGAGATAGCAGTGACGGTCCTCGCAGCAAAATCTCTTATTAAGATTACTGAGGATAATACTTTGTGGATGCATGATCAACTTAGAGACATGGGAAGACAAATAGTTCAACATGAAAACCTTGTGTCTCCTTGTATGCGAAGTAGATTGTGGGATCGCGATGAACTCATCAGTGTCTTGAAGGAGAGGAAGGTAGATATCGTTGCTAACTCATATTTGTTAAGGAAATAACAAGAATTCGAACAATGTGCGCACACAAAGAATTGAACACAGAGATTTAACGAGGTTTGGCAATGTGTCTACTCCTCGGACCCACACCCAAAGTATTTTACTATTTGACAAAAGCCCAGAGAAAAAACCATAGCAGTGCTCCATTACAAGTAAACCACACACTTGGTTTTGTACAAGACACTTATACTTCACAATATTTTTTCTCTACATAGAACCCAAGGTCCTAATGCCAATTTATAGGCTTAGAAACAATTGTGCATTAATGAGAGTTGTTGCTGCATTTACAACTCGGCTGCAGCTACTTCACATTGCATTAATAAGAGTTGTTGTTGCATTTACAACTTCTTATTAAAGGCTGCAACTCAACATTAATGAGAGTTAGATTTCAATTAATAAGCACATGACTTCTTTCTCCACCTTTAACAGCTCACCATTAATGATGCACATGGCTTGGAGACCTTTAACAATTCACCATTAATGATGCACATGGCATGCTGTCCTTATTATCTCCACTTTTAACAATCTCCCACTTAGAGACAATTTGCCATTTGTAACGAAATTCCAACATAGTCAACCTAGGTGTGAGTCTTCTCCCGCTTCTTCAAGCATGAAGACCGATCGAAGCTGAACATCCTTTCCAGCTTCTCAATCGTAACAGTCTTGGTTAACATGTCTGCAGGATTTTTGCTGGTGTGAATCTTTTCCAGCATAATAACCTTTTCTTCTAAGAGCCCCCGTATGAAATGATACCTGATGTCGATGTGCTTTTTCCTTGCATGAAATGCAGAATTTTTTGCCAAATGAATTGCACTCTGTCTGTCACTGTAAATCTTATAGTCCTTCTGCTTTTTGCCTAATTCTCTTAGTAGACTTTGTAGCCACACCATTTCCTTACATGCTTCTGTCGCTGCCACGTACTCTGCTTCTGTAGTCGAGAGAGTTACAATCTTCTGTAATCTCGAGACCCAACTTACTGCTGCACTGCCCAGTGTAAAGACGTACCATGTAGTACTCTTTCTACCATCTAGGTCTCCTGCCATGTCAGAATCGATATAACCCTTCAAACTGATATCTGATCCATCATAGCATAAGGATAGATTAGTGGTACCTCTCAAGTACCTCATAATCCACTGCACAGCCTTTTAATGCTCCTTGCCTGGATTATTCATGAATCCGCTCACGACTCCCACTGCTTGTGTAATATCTGGTCTGGTACAGACCATAGTATACATGAGACTACCAATTTCTGAGGCATATGGTACTTTTGACATGTATTCCTGTTCTTCGACTGTCGTCACACCTTGCCTTTTTGAAAGTGCGAAGTAACTTGCTAGTGGAGTGCTCACCGATTTAGCCCGATCCATGTTTAACTTTTTTAGTACCTTTTCGATGTACTGTTCCTGAGATAGCCACAATTTCTGATTCTTCCTGTCTCTGTTAATCCGCATACCAAAGATTTGTTTAGCCATACCCAAATCCTTCATAGAAAACTCTTTGGAGAGTTGTTCCTTCAACATTGTTATTTCCATCATGCTCGATCCTGCAATAAGCATATCATCCACATACAATAGAAGAATGATGTAGGAATCATCAAACTTCTTGAAATAACAACAGTGGTCAGTGTTACATCTTGTATACTTGTTTTTAGACATGAAATTATCAAACCTGATATACCACTGTCTGGGTGCTTGTTTCAACCCATACAACCTTTTCTTGAGCTTACACACCAACTCTTCCTTCCCTAGTTCTTCATACCCCTGTGGTTGCTTCATGTAGATATCTTCATTCAGATCACCATGAAGGAAAGCAGTTTTCACATCTAGCTATTCTAGATGTAAGTCCTCTACTGCAACAATGCTCAATACAGATCTGATGGTACACAACTTTAAAACAGGAGAGAAAATCTCAGTATAGTCGATACCTGCCTTCTGTTGAAATCCCTTGACTACCAGCCTGGCCTTGTATCGCTTAGTTCCATCGTGTTCTTCTTTCAACTTGTAAACCCACTTGTTATGCAAAGTCTTTTTGCCTTCTGGAAGCTCAGCCAAATCCCATGTCTGATTTGTTATCAGGGAGTCCATTTCTTCATTCATTCCAGCCTCCTACTTGAGCTTATCCTCAATCTGCATTGCTTCTTCATAACATTCTGGTTCACCATTGTCAGTTAAAAGCAAATAATTCAGAAATGTTAAATAACGAGTCGGGAGTTGACCTTTGTTAACTCTTTTTTATCTCCTCAATTCTTGAGGGGGAACTTGGGGAACATGAGTGTAAGATTCTATATTCTCATCTCTGGGTTATAACACTCTTTTTGTAGAAATTTCCTCAAGTTCTACAAACTCTTTCTTTTCTGTTTCCCCTTCCACCTTTTTCATCATGTCCTTATATGGAACATTCTTGTTAAACACTACATCTCTACTTCTGAAGACTTTTCGGTTTTCTGGATCCCAAAACCGATAGCCAAACTCATTAATGTTATATCCAACAAAGACACACTTTTTGGATTTTGGGTCTAGCTTAGACCTTTCATCTGAGTTTATATGGACATAAGAGGTGCAACCAAATATTCTTAGGTGTGATAGATTTACCTCTTTTCCTGTCCATGCTTCTTCTGGAAGTCCAAACTCAAGTGCAACAGATGGTCCTCTATTGATCAGATAGACTGATGTGTTCACCACTTCTGCCCAGAACTGTTTGGGTAATCCAGCATTAATCCTCATGCTTCTAGCATGTTCATTAATGGTTCGGTTCATGCGTTCTGCCACTCCATTTTGCTGCGGTGTTTTAGGAATTGTCTTCTGTCTCTTGACACCATTAAGAGCACAATATTCCTCAAATTCATCGCTGCAATATTCTCCACCATTGTCTGACCTCAGACACTTTAGTTTCTAACCTGTTTCAGTCTCAACCATAGCTTTCCACTTTTTGAAGACATCAAATACATCAGATTTATGCTTCAAGAAATAGACCCATAACTTCCTAGTGGCATCATCAATAAGAGTAACATGGTATTGAGACCCATTAAGAGATGGTACCTTGGTTAGTCCCCACACGTCTGTATGGACCAATTCCAGCTTTTCAAGCTTTGGTTTTCTGTCTATCTTAGAAAAACTCACATTTTTCTGCTTTCCATAGAGACAGTCTTTACAGAAACTCAGGTCCAGATGCTTCAAATTTGGAATCTTCCCTTTTGATAGCATGACCTTCATACCTTTCTCACTCATGTGCCCAAGTCTGCGGTGCTAGATGACTGTGCTCAAATCTGTTGAAGCAGCTGTTAGAAAACTATTTGTTCCACTCGTCACATAAAGAGTGCATTCTTTCTTTCCGTGAGCTATCACCATAGCCTCTTTTGACACCTTCCATGAATAACTTGTGAAAGTGGTTATGCATCCTAAATATGACAGTTGACCTACTGATATCAAATTCTGTGTGAGATTCGGAACATGTCACACGTCTTTCAAATGTAGGGTAGTCCCATTCGCCAGGTTTATCTGTACATCTCCTCTTCCAGTTTCATCATCTCCGAGATACACTTTCCCGAAATCACCTGCATATAATTTTGAAGTATCTTCTTCTGACAGGTAGCATGAAAAGATGCACCAGAATCTATCACCCACAAATCATTAAGATCAGCAACAGAAATGATCAAAGCATCAGAATTTTTGTTAGAAAGATTAATAGAATTTTTACTTTCCTGATTATCATTCTGCTTTGGTGCTTTGCAATCTCTTATCAGATGTCCTTTCTTTTCGTAGTTCCAGCAACCTCCATTTCTTGATTTTGGTCCTCTTGATTTACTCTTCCTAAATTTAGAACTTCCATAGTTTTTGTTTCCTCTATTTGAAGATCTTCCTCTTTCTTCTACGCTCAAAGCGTTCCCAAACGTTTCCGCAGATCTTGAAGATCTTCTGCGCAATTCTTCGCTTAGAAGAACTCCCATAACGTCATCGAACTTTAGCTTTCCAGAGCCATAAGAGTTACTAACAGCCATTACCAGACTATCTCAGCTATCTGGTAATGTTGACAAAGTTAGCAGTGCTCTAACTTCGCCATCGAAGCTGATCCCAACGGATTGCAACTGACTTGTCAGTGTGTTGAAACTGTTTAAGAGTTCAGCAATGCTACCACCGTCTTTCATCTTCATATTGAATAATTTTTCATCAAGAATACCTTATTTGAGGCTGATGGCTTCTCGTACATTTTGGACAGAGCCGCCATTAAATCTGTTGTGGTTTTCTCTTTTGAGATGTTGAACGCCACAGTTGCAGCGAGAGAGAGTCTGATCGTGCCAAGAGCCTTCCTGTCTAGCACTTCCCACTGTTCATCTGTCATTTCCTGTGGTTTTTTTGTTTTGCCGCCAAGAGGAAGATAGAGGTCTTTCTGGTAAAGATAATCCTCTATTTGCATCTTCCACAAACCGAAGTTTGCTCCATTGAACTTCTCGATCCTTGCTTTACCTTCGTCTGCCATTACTCCCACTCGAATATGGCTTTCTCTGGATCTTTTCTGACAATTCCTGCGAACCTTCGTGTATTAGAACACCGTTGCTGATGAATCGGTACCACCGACTAAATTTTACTATTCACGAAATTCACTATTCACATGAATAGTAACCTCACAAAAAGCAAAAAAAAAAAATTATCACCAAACGCTCTGATATCAGTTGTTAAGAAAATAGCAAAAATTTGAACAATGCGGGCATACAAAGAATTGAACATAGAGATTTAACGAGGTTCGACAATGTGCCTACTCCTCGGACTCACACCCAAAGTATTTTACTATTTGACAAAAGCCCAGAGAAAAATCAAAGTAGTGATCCGTTACAAGTAAACCACACACTTGGTTTTGTACAAGACACTTATACCTCACAATATTTTCTCTCTACATAGAACCCAAGGTCCTAATGCCAATTTATAGGCTTAGAAACAATTGTGCATTAATAAGAGTTGTTGCTGCATTTACAACTCGGTTGCAGCTACTTTACATTGCATTAATAAGAGTTGTTGTTGCATTTACAACTTCTTATTAAAGGTTGCAGCTCAACATTAATGAGAGTTGGATTTCAATTAATAAGCACATGGCTTCTTTCTCCACCTTTAACAGCTCACCATTAATGATGCACATGGCTTGGAGACCTTTAACAATTCACCATTAATGATGCACATGGCATGCTGTCCTTATTGTCTCCAATTTTAACAATATTGTTGTACTATCTAGTTAAATATATCTATCATGGATGCTTTGGAAATAAGACTTTAGCATTTGCCACACATCTTTTTTTTCCTTCACTAAAACTATTTAGTTACGTAGCTTTGATTTAACCGCAATACAATCATCTTATATAACTCCTATTTATATCAGTTCCTCAAGAACTATTTTAATTTTTGCTCTGGGCTGCTCTAGCAAATACTCAAGAGAGCTGCACTTCTTGCTTCATAACTTTTCCTATAGTGTATCTATAAACTTCCTTTCACCAATGTGAAGTGCATTGGTAAATATTTTTTAAAAAATTTACTTGCCTCCATTTAGGTGTCAAACTTACTTTATTTTCTACACAATGGATAACAGGGAACAATATGTAACCAAGGGCTCGTCCTCGACTATTGAAGGAAGAACCTTGTTAAGGATCCTAGTGCTAACACAATTGCTTGGAATAACCTTCAAAGTGGGTCAATGAGGCTACACTTCACACTGAAGCGATTAAATCAATGGTTAATCTGAGACTTCTTCAAATCAATCATGTGAAATTGGAAAGAAAGTTTAAATTTCTCCCAACTGAATTGAAGTGACTACAATGGAAAGGATGTCCTTTAAAATCCCTTCATTCTGATTTTTGTCCTAGCCAACTTGCTGTCCTTGATCTCTCAGAGAGCAAAATAGAACGAGTTTGGGTTCGCATAGCAACAAGGTATGTTCTACTTATTTCTACCCTTCAATCACGACTCCTAGAGTAGGATGTTTGCAGTGACTCAGCTTGCTTCTCCTTTATAAATTTTTTCTAGTCGTTCTTTCTGTTGAAGTCACTTAAAGCCACTCAACTCCTTGGAATTGTTTTCTGCAATGACAATTTTCTATGGCTGTTTGTTTTAATGACAGAAGGAATCATAGTTGTTAAAATCTTATAATTCACAATTTGATTTGATTCAGACCCTAAATGATTAGAATTGTTATGAGGATTGCAAAGTCAAATTCATCCTGAATCAATGGTGAATCGTATAAATAGAATCAAATTGTACGATTTGTCTGATTCGGTAAAGCTTAAATCTTTTTATTTAAAAATATAGTACTCTTTCTATCCCATTTCTTTGGCAAGAATTCCATTTTAGGATGTCCGATGTTGTTTGTATTTTGTCCAATTTGAAAAGTCAATGTTAAACTTTCCTTAACTTTCTTTAATTACACTTAAGTTTATGTTTTCTAAAAAACTACCATTAAGTCTAGGTATTAAGGGTATTTCTGGAAAGTAAACGATGAGCTGTAACCATAATTGTTACGTCTCTTTAAAAAATTTGTTTTCTATACATACCAAAATAAATGGCAATGATGGAGCATAAAAAGGCTTTAAGACTCCGTATAGGGTTAAAATGAACATAATTCATTAGTGTAAGGGTTTTTTTTTAATATTTTAATCATTCATGGTTAGTAATACAAGTGGCATGTGGATGAGGCTTTAGGGTGATTTCGTGTATATAAGGTTTTGATAAAATTTATTCTCTTTTTGCTGTGAGCCTGTGCAGGTTTTGGACTTTTGGAACTTTGGCAATTGCTCATGTACTTTGTTATGAAGTGTTATTGCTGTGAGCCTGTGCAGGTTTTGGACTTTTGAAACTTTGGCAATTGCTCATGTACTTTGTTATGAAGTGTTACTAACACCTAGTGCCTATAGGAAAAGACAGAAAGGAAGAGCTGTCTTGATTTTAAGTAAAAGAATTAACAAGTCCTGTTTGGGTGTTGGAAAATTGCATTAGAGAAAAAAACAAGTTTTCATCATTTTTACCAAACATAATAAAATAAAAGCTTTGTTTGGATGTTTGTAATTCAGATTAAGAGGAAAATAGATATTTTTCTTGCTTTTACCAAACATTTCGCCTTGTTTGGACTTTTGTAATTAATTAATTTACATTTTTAAATTTTTTTTAAATTTTTATCATTTAATTTATTTAATTAATATTATTTTATTCAAAATGCCTCAATATTTCAAAAGGTTTACGTCTCAACACCTCGTCTCATTGAGGCAAAACATCTCGTCCAACACCCTCACCTCTGAAAACACTTGTTAGTATTTATACATTTAAAAAAAAACATTAGATATACATTTATATTTGCTTGTAACAATATAAATATACAATATTTTTTATATATATTCAAACAAACAGTATATTATACTTTTATGAAGCGCTTATTTATTCAATATAAATATATCATATGGTGAGTTTTTTGAGAAGACCACATAATCATCTATATTAGTTTATAACACATTTTGTTTTAAATATTATTTTATTTACATGTATTACATGTCATTTATAATTGATTTTGAGAGTCTGGATTTGACAACCATGGAAGGAATGCTTCTTGTGTTTCAGGTTGCAGAGAACTTGATGGTTATGAATCTCCATGGATGCTACAATCTAGCGGCAATTCCTGATTTATCTGGGTATCGGACCTTGGAAAAGCTTATCCTTCAGCGTTGTCAACGTCTGGTTAAGATTCACAAATCAGTGGGGAGTGTGAGGACATTAATTCACTTGAACCTGAGAGAGTGTTCAAACCTTACTGAATTTCCAAGTGATGTTGCTGGGCTGAAACATCTTGAGAACCTTATCCTTTCTGGTTGCTCAAAACTGAAAGAACTACCAAAGGATATAGGCAGTATGGTATCTCTAAAAGAACTTGTGGTTGATGATACTGCCATAACAGAACTACCTGAATCTATTTTCCGCCTCAGAAAACTTGAAAAGCTTAGTCTAAATGGTTGCAAATCCATAAAACAGCTACCAAAATGCATAGGAAAGTTGGATTCTCTAAAAGAACTCTATCTCAATCAATCTGCATTAGAAGAACTGCCTGATTCTGTTGGATCTTTGACAAACCTTGAGAAACTGAGCTTGATGTGGTGCAGATCACTTGAAACAATTCCTGATACTGTTGGCAATCTCAAATCATTAACAAAGTTCTTTGTCAATGGTAGTGCAATTAAAGAGCTTCCTGCGTCCATTGGTTCATTATCATATTTGAAGGACTTGACTGTTGGAAACTGTCAATTTCTGAGCAATTTGCCTGATTCGATTGAAGGATTAGCCTCTCTTGTCGAGCTTCAATTAAATGGAACACCATTAACTGTTCCGCCCACTCAGATTGGTGCCCTGAAATCTCTTCGGAAGCTTGAGATGATTAGTTGTATATCTCTTATATCTTTACCAGAATCGATTGGAAGCATGGTGACTCTTACTACTTTGAAGCTACATGGTTCTTATGTTACCGAGTTGCCAGAATCCATTGGGATGTTGGAAAATCTTGTCATATTAAGATTGAATCAATGTAAACATCTCCATAAACTTCCTGTTTCAATTGGGAGATTGAAGTCCTTGCACCATTTACTGATGGAGGAAACTGCTGTTACAGAATTACCAGAAAGCTTTGGGATGCTCTCAAGCTTAATGGTATTGAAAATGTTGAAGAAGCCACAGTTTAGAATGCTTGAAAACAGCAGCCCTGCCGGTACTGCTTCCCTCAGTACAGATGAACAACTTAAGTTTGTTGAGCTCCCAAAATCTTTCTCAAATCTCTCATCGCTAGAAGAAATGGATGCTCGTAGTTTGAGAATATCTGGTAAAATTCTTGATGATTTCGAGAAGTTGTCATCATTAGAGAACTTGAATCTGGGAAACAATTATTTTTGCAGCCTCCCATCTAGCTTGAGTGGCCTCTCTGTTCTCAAAAAGCTTCTCTGTCTGACTGCCAAGAGCTTAAGTCCCTCCCTTCGCTTCCCTCAAGTTTGCAAGAGTTGAATGTTGCAAACTGTATTTCACTGGAGAATATTTCTGATCTCTCAAACTTAGAGTGGTTGGAGTATCTGAACCTTACGAACTGTGAGAAAGTGGTTGACATTCCAGGCCTTGAATGCTTGATGTCCGTGAAAGGTTGTACATGGGTGGCTGCAATGCATGCTCTCCAGCAGTGAAGAGAAGACTTTCCAAGGTTTTCATTCTCTTCTTCTTTCTCATTTTGTCTTATGCTGCCCTGTGGTGAAGTTCTGAACTTTAATGATAGTTTTAATTGCAGGTTTATTTGAAAAAGCTGCGGAATCTAAGTATGCCTGGAAGCAAAATTCCAGATTGGTTTTCTGAAGATGTAGTTAGCTTTCCAAGCTGCAAAAACCGAAAGATCAGAGCAGTAATTATAGGTGTTGTTGTCTCTCTCAACCATGAGATGCCAGATGATCTGAGATACCAATTTCCTGCAGTAGTGGACATTCAAGCAAAGATCCTCAAACTTGATGAACAACCAATATATAACCACACATTGATCTTACATGGTGTACCAAGGACGTACGATGATCAAGTTCACTTGTGCCGATATCCTCATTTTCCTCCGTTGGTTTCTCAGTTGAAAGATGGTTATAAGATACAGGTGACAAAGCGAAACGTTAAGGGAGTTGAGCTGAAGAAATGTGGCATTCATCTTGTTTTTGAAGATGATGATGATTATGATGGTGATGAAGAGTCTTTGGATGAAAGCCAACAAACACTCTCAGAGAAACTGGCCAAGTTTTTCAGCTCTTTTGAAGATGATCGCATCACTGAATCTAGTTCTCAAGTTGAAAGATAAACGCGAGAGATCTATGACAAAGCGTTCAGAACTTGATGAGAGGCATAATTTTCAGATATGCTGCTACAAGAACCTTATACAGCTATCATTTTCCAAATTTTCCCCATTCATTTTGCATTAAACCTTGATATAAACATAGTGTATGACCGGGTTGAATGCAGTTTTGTGGAAGAAGTTCATTTCAGACTTGGATTTGCAGGCCAGTGCGTAAGGTAAGTCATGCAATGCGTTTTGGCTGGAACTTATGCAATGGTTTTGAATGGAGGAAAACTGGATTCCTTTACAACTCAAAAGAGTGTAAGACAGGGAGATCCATTCTCACCCTGTCCTTTTATCCTTATCCCGGGTGTCCTTCTAGGAAGATCATTAAGGCCACCAAAGAGGGCACGATAAAAGGTCTCAAGATTAAGCCTCGATGTCCTAATTTGTCACACGTTTTTTCAGATGATTCCATTTTGTTTGGCAAGGCAGGCATGAATGAATGTACAGCTTTCTTGAACTTGATTAATTTGTATACGAAGGCTTCAGGTCAAAGGGTTAAATTCTATTAAGTTGCTGCATGGGAAGATGCCAACAGCGAGCTTGTCCTCTGGGCTCTAGGGATTCTTCCGCAGTAAGCGTCCGGCTAGACTCAATTTCCAGGGCTATCACTTCACATACGTTGTTTTACTGGTTAATCTTTGCTTTTTACCTATATCGGAAGCTTTGCTTGGAAGAGGGAACTATTTTTGCTAGATGTCATGTCTGAAATTTTAGTGACTAAAGCCACCACAGTGTTTTTAATAACAATTTTTGATAGAATTGTCAGATTAAAAATTTATGGGGGTTTTAATAAGAATTTTTTTAATTTAAACGCACATGATCTCAATTTAAACCTTTCATCACGTTATATTTTGGCCAAAAAAAATCAACCACATGCGTGTTTGATACGGAAGTAAATTTCGTTACTAAACCTCTTATTTTATTGATGTTAATTTTTGGACAAGATTATGATGGTAGTGTATATTAGTATTACTTGGGTTTGGGTTTGGGTTTGGGTTCGGGTTTAAACTAACTTAAAACACAATAAATTTTACCTGTACTCGATTTTATATTTGATAAAAACTTAATTTATAATTATTAAATAATTTTTTTGATAGCATGAATAATAATTATACTAAACCGATATTCAAGCCAATTAATTTACATGTCATGTGTACAAATCTCGTAAGTCAATCACGACTTGAGCTCTTCCTACTCTCCTTAGTAGAGGTGAGCATGAAATCCAGTTGACCTTTGACTCGATCCAAATTTATATAATGAGTTGGGTTGGGTTGAGTTGTGTCTTTTAGAAATTGAGTTAGGTTGGATTGAAAATATTTTGAACCTGGTAGGTTAGGTTGGGTTATGGGTTCAAAATTTTCAACCTGACCCAAACCGGTAACCTAGTTAAATATATAATTATATATTTTATATTTATTGAATATAAAATAGTGTATAAATAATTATAGTATAATTTTAAAAATATATAATAATAAAATATTCATTCTAATTATTACTAGTGTGTAAAATTATATATAACAGATACTCAAATGTCCAAACAAGTCTCATATTTTCCAATTACGCATATTTTAGTTTCAAATATTTACACTAGAAACAAATACCGATTTCGAGTTATGAAATAATTTTCATAATTATTCATAAGCATAACTTTAATCAGAATAAATTGATGCACAATTTAACTTAAGCTAACAAAATTTTGATTTATTGTACCATTGTGACTATAAAATAAACATAAAAATTAACACTCTAACCTACAAGATTCCAGTCGGGATCAATATATGCAGATAAACTTATATTTCAAAAAGATGTACCATAATGTTGATGGAAGAAATGCTGAATGAATGATAAAACTTAGTAATACCAATTTGCTGGAAACTTTTCATGCAAACATTATTGAACCATTCAATTTGTCTCTATATGACCTTTTAAGAGCTCTCATGTCGCTTCCAAGTGCATTAAAAGATAGTCCAAAAATTAGATTGATTAGTGAAAAAGCACTAGCACAGCAAACAAATACTGAATTACTAAAATATATTATTAGCAACTGTCCAGAAATCCAAATTTCCTTCGTAATTGAACAACCTTCTAAAGTAAGTTAAATTTATATCAACTAAAGCAGTTTCTAGCGCAACATTCAAATGAAGATTTTATTTTTCAATATAACGATGAATCTATATTCTAACATCAAGCGCTCCAAGTTGTGAGCATGCAAATAAGCAATTAACTATAGTCACTTTATCAGGCTCTATATTACTCGTTTGGATTTAATAAAACAATACCAAAATATCCTTACCAAGTTTGGCTTCAACGTAGCCTCCAATCATGGCATTTCCATGGCACAACATCTTTCTCTTATATTTCATCAAAAAACTTCTTAGCGGTATCCAAAAAGCAAATTTAGCATAGCCTACAAATATTATAGTTCATGAGACAATTGTTCTTTTTTCCATGTTATCAAATATTTTTTATGCTGTTAGGCACATATTTTTCTTGTAATATGAATGAATTTAGTTTTGGATTTAATAGAATTTTTTTGGTTATATAATATGTATGATTTAATTATTTTGTAAAAAAAATCAACTCAATGATCAAAATCGACCTAAACTAATTTAAATGAATTAGATTGAATTGAAGTTTGATGAATTTATGAATCGAGTTGAAATTTTAAGATAAATCGATCCAAACAGAGTCGTGCTCACCCGACTCGCTGGTAATGGGCAACCGAGCAATACAACTTGCATTCTTCTCTGTGAGAAGAAACTGTAAACAAAAATTGGAAAGATCTCCATTCACAAGAAAGCGAACAGAAGAAACCAGGGGGAAATTAAAAATGAAAAAGCTTGAGGTGAAGAAACGCGCCACACCATCACGAAGAATCTCTACTACTCGCTTGAGAAGGAAGGAATGCGAGTCTTTCGAGATGATGATGGGCTCAATCGAGGGAACGAGATAGCCTCGAGTTTACTCGAAGCCATTGAAGACTCTGCTGCTTCCATCATCATCATCTCTTCAAACTACGCAAACACTAGATGGTGCCTCGCGGAACTTTCAAAGATCTGCGAGTTAAGGAGACTGATTCTGCCTGTGTTCTGCCTAGTTGACCCATCAGATGTTCGTCGACAAAAGGGTCCTTTTGAAGAGGGTTTAAAGAGTCACGAACAGAGATTTGCAGGGGAGATGGTAATGAAATGGAGGAATGCTATGGAAAAAGTTGGTGGTATTGCTGGTTATCCCTCAGGTACTAATTAGTAGTTACTGATAATAGTATATCCTTGCCTTTTATATGATACATTTTAGATTAATTATGAACTTTGTTAAAGATTTTATTAGTATTCTTTTCATAGGGTATAGTAGAAACTTCAGTTTTTTGTTCCATCATCTTGGTTCTTGGAGCTTATGATAGATTGGTGCGATAATTGAATAGGACAAACTTTGATCCATAATTCCATTTTGTTTGGTTCAGTAGGATTTGATTTTGTCATGTGGTTGAAAATGAAGCTGTATTCAATATTTTATTGTGGCAATTTGTCCTTAAAATAATACAAGATACTGTTGTGGAATATTTTGAAAAGTAAAGACAGTAACTTGAAGAGAGTTCTTTCCAATTTCTGTGTCCACTATCAATGCAGAAATTTCCAAGCACTTTCCCCACTATCTTTATCATGCCATATGCTTATTAGTATTAAAATGAGGTTTGAGTTTACTTTTTGTATTTTTTTAAATTAGTATTGGTGTTAGTGTTCGACAAAATCCTTTTTTTTTTTTGGTCAATGTCATCTCGTTATTATGCATTACGTAGGTGATAAGACAATCGAGTATTTGGTCTTTACAGGGTCATGTAAATTCAAACCAGAAGCTTTGCCTTGGTCCAATAGTTACAGATAAATTTACCAAAAGGAGTTACACATAAGGATGTTTATCAGTTAATTGTTGCAGTAGCTGATGTGGCTGAGAGGCTTCAGTTAATGTGTAATACACATGTTAATGACATTCATTTTGTAAAAAAAAAAAAAAAAAAAAAAGAAGCCACGTATTGTAAACTCGCATGTATATGTCATTAACTCTGTTTTTATTTCTTTGTCTTCCATTGTTTATAGTTATTAAAGTAGAATATTTGTCTACAAAGTAGGGGCATGGCTGATGACATACATCTTATTCGAGTCCCCGTATATTATTGTATAAAATGCATACACATGTCATTGTATGAATGCAAAATATGTGTTTTTTTAATAGGGTTTAATTATTTGCATGTGCTCCATGTCATTTGCAGATAAGAGTAGGAATTGATACGACTTTTAGTCAAAAGGGTTTTTAATGAATTGAGCAATATTCCACTGACTGTGGCCTCATATACAGTTGGACTCAATTCGTTTCTGGAAAATCTGATGAAGTTGTTAGACATTAGGTCCAATGGCACACAAGTTCGGGGGCTTTACAGGATGGGTGGGGTTGGTAAGGCAACCCTTGCCAAGGCCCTATATAATAAGCTTGTAGGGTACATTAAACACGGCGGTTTCATATCAAATGTTAGAGAAATTTCGGGACAGCATGATGGTATGGTATAATTTCCCTTCAAAGAAAGCTTATAGGTGATCTTTTCTCTAGTCAGATGCTTCCCATAAATGATGTCAATGCTGGCATCAATGCAATCAAAGAGATGATCCATGAGAAGAAAGTTCTTTTTTAAGACGATGTTGATAATGTTAGCCAGCTTAATGCACTGGCTGAAAAGAGAGAATAGTATGGTGAAGGAAGCAGAATTGTTATTACCACAAAAAATAGAGAGGTTTTACATGAGCACTTTGTAAACCAATATTATGAGGTCAGGGAGTTGGATGAATCTCTTTCACTGGAACTGTTTAGTTACCATGCACTAAGAAGAGAGAAACCAACAGACAACTTTTTTAATCTGTCCAACCAGATTGTGTCTCTTACTGGAGGTTTACCTTTGGCCCTGGAAGTATTTGGTTCTTATTTGTTGGACAAAAGGAGGATCGATGAATGGGAAGATGCCCTTCAAAAGTTGAAAGACTTACTGGAGGTTTACCTTTGGCCCTGGAAGTATTTGGTTCTTATTTGTTGGACAAAAGGAGGATCGATGAATGGGAAGATGCCCTTCAAAAGTTGAAAGATATTCGACCATGGCATCTTCAGGATGTGCTAAAGATAAGTTTTGATGGGCTAGATGTACAAGAGAAGTGCATATTCCTTGACATTGCATGTTTGTTAGTTCAAATGAATATGAAGAGAGATGATGCAATTGACATATTGAAGGGGTGTGGATTTCCAGTTGAGGTAGCCTTCATGGTCCTTACAGCAAAATCTCTCATTACGATAACTGAGGATAATACTTTGTGGATGCATGATCAACTTAGAGACATGGGAAGACAAATTGTTCAACATGAAAACCTTGTGCATCCTTGTATGCGAAGTAGATTGTGGGATTGTGATGAAATCGTGGTTGTCTTGAAGGATAGGAAGGTATAAATAATTGCCAATTCTTAGTGTTGTATTATATTTATTTGTTTTGGATGAGTGAGCCCAACTTATTTATAAAAAATGACATGACAATGAGCAACATAGTGACCAAACAAATGTGCACAGTACTTAATCTATACAGACCTATATAAACCTTTTATAACACTGGAAGATACTCGAAGAGTCGAAGGGATGTTACACCTAGGACTTAAATTTCAATTTCTAATGTTGTCGTGCACCTTAGCTCATACAAGTAATAATTCATCAACCTTGTTCTGAAATTCAACACGCCAGCTAGACACAGGCATCTTCATCTTTTTCTGGATGAAATGACCTCTCCATCTAGATCTCAAGTCACCACCGCAATACAAGCATCTCGTGTAACTCTTATTTATATCTGTTCCTCAAGAACCATTTTATTTATAACTCTAGTCAAGGGAACAGTCGGCCCTGCTCTAGCAGATACTCAAGAGCTGCACGTCATGCTCAATGCAGTTTCCCTATAGTGTATTTTAAATTCCCTTGCATCAATGTGGAGTGCTTCGGTAAGTAATTAAGTATGGATACTTGGTAGAGGATGTGATGATTTGAAATAGGTTAGGCAAACCTCTTCAGCTTTATCCCAGCTACCATGGATAAGAATGTTTATGCAATTGCAAACCCTTTCGGCCTCATTTTTAATACAAAATTCTATGTATGGTTTATGGAACCTCCCTCTCATGCCTGCCTGCATGTTTATTCTTGTATGCATGTACACACCTTTTCCACAAGGGTGGGAGGGACAGAGAGAGAGTCTCGGTGGGAGATTTTGAAATATGAGAAATAACAAGAGTTGGTTTAATCAGATTGTGGGAGCTAGGAGGTGCTTGCATCTGATAAATTTCTGGATTGAAAATAATATTATTTTTTTTCTCTTTTACTTGCCTCCATTTTGGTGTCAAACTTACTGTCTTTTCTATGCAATGAATAACAGGGAGGAAGATATAACCAAGGGATCATCCTTGACTATAGGAAGAAGGATCCTAGTGCTAACACAATTGCTTTGAATAACCTTCAAAGTCGACCTAATCTCACCTCTGCAGTTAGGTACTCGAAGGAGAGATATAAGAAATGTCTTAAAACATGAGCTGGAGGAAGCGAGTGAGGCTATACTTCACACTGGACCTTTTGAATCAATGGTTAGTCTGAGATTGCTTCAAATCAATCATGTGACATTGGAAGAAAGGTTTAAATTTCTTCCAGCTGAATTGAAGTGGTTACAATGGAAAAGATGTCCTTTAAAAACACTTCCTTCTGATTTTTGTCCTGGACAACTTGCTGTCCTTGATCTCTCACCGAGAAAAACAGAACGAGTTTGGGGTTCACATAGCAACAAGGTATGTTCTACTTATTTTTACCCTTCAGACACGCCTCCTAGAGTAGGTTATTAATTTGCAAATTAAGGTGATGTATGCTGTGACTCAGATTGCTTCTCCCTTGTAAATTTTTTCTGCTCGTTCTTTCTGTTCAAGTCACCAAAAGCCACTAAACTGCTTGGAGTTTTTCTGCAATGGCAGTTTAACCAATCCTATGATTCTCTATTCACAAATTTATGGTTTCGATTAATGATTCAAATCTCAATTTGACAGCTATGGAAGGAACTTTTCTTGTTTTTCAGGTTGCAGAGAACTTGGTGGTTATGAGTCTCCATGATTACTACAATTTAGCGGCAATTCCTGGTTTATCTGGGTATAGAACCTTCGAAAAGCTTGTCCTTCAGCATTGTAGACGTCCGGTTAAGATTCACAAATTAGTACTTATAAAAAAATATTCACAATGCAATGAGGAGTGTGAGGACATTACTTCATCTGAACCTGAGAGACTGTTCAAAACTTACTGAATTTCCAAGTGATGTTGATGGGCTGAAACATCTTGAGAGCCTTGTCCTTTCTCGTTGCTCAAAACTGAAAGAAGTACCAAAGGACATAGGCAGCTTGATATCTTTAAAAGAACTTATGGTTGATGAAACTTCCATAACAGAACTACCTTAACCTATTTTCCACCTCAAAAAACTTGAAAAGCTTAGTCTAAATGGCTGCAAATCCATAAAATAGCTATGGAAATGCATAGGAAAGTTGTGTTATATCCTAGTTTCATGAACCTCGATAGAGCAAACCATAACTCTCTATAAGAAGTGGCACCACTCCTTCGTTCATATATGTGAAGTTCCTCTTGCGTTTCTATTACTAGAACACATTTTATAACTTCATTAAGAGTTTAACTCATCATCTAAAACGTAACAGAAGATATTGTCTTTCTCAATTATGGGTCAATTTTATGATAATATCAACAGTCAATCACAGTAACTTGCTATCACTTATTAAAATCTAAGACTAGTGGTCTACTAGTATTAGGTTGGGTTGTCATCACTGCTGACTTTTAAATGGTTTGAGCTCCATATCTTTAGATGTACTACTTACTAAGTCTCTTACGAGTGCCTTAGTAAGTGGATCAGCCAAGTTCTTACTTGACTTTACATAGAGAATTGTAATGATACCATCTTGTATCAACATATTCATATTTAAGACTGATATATCTAGACTTACCATTATAGGTACTACTATAAGATTTTGATAAAATAGCTTCAATATCACAATAAAGTGAAATAGGAGGCAATGAACTAAGCCACAATTTGATGTCTAACAATAAATTTTTAATCCATTCGGCTTTCTTTCTAGTTGTCGCTAGGGCAATAAATTCGGATTCCATAGTTAAGTGGGATATACAAGTTTGTTTCTTGCTTGTCCAAGAAACTGCACCCCTACCAAAAGTGAATATCCACCCACTTGTGGATTTATATCTCCCACACTTGTAATTCAACTCGCATCAGTGTATTCTTCTAATACACTTGGGTAACTATTGCAAAACAGTCTCAAGCCACTAGTCTTCTTGAGATATCTCATTATCCTACAAATGACTTCCCAATGTTCTATACTAGGATAACTAGCATATCTACTAAGTTTACACACAAAATAGGAAATATCTGGTCTAGTGTAGTGTATTGCATTGCATACATTAGACTACTAATAACACTGGTGTATTCAAGTTGTATCACTGCTCTACCAGAATTATTCTGTTATTTAATACTTGGATCAAAAAAAGTATTATACTCTTTGAAACCAAGATGTTTAAACTTAGTTAACATTTTCTCAATATAGTGAGATTGACTTAAAGCATAACCCCCACTATGTTTCTTAATTTTAATTCCTAATATTGTATCTGCTTCACCCAAGTTTTTTATCTTAAAGACGGAAGACAAATACTTCTTAGTTTCATTTACTCCTTCTATGTTAGTACCAATGATCAACATATCATCAACATATAAACAAACTATCACACCATAGTTTTTAGTAAATTTAGAGTAAATGCATCTATCAGCATTGTTATGTTTAAAACCGAAAGATAAAATAATATAGTCAAACTTCTCATGCCATTATTTTGGAGCTTGTTTTAGACCATAAAGATATTTGACTAATTTTCACACTTTATTTTCATTGCATGGAAAAACACACTCTTCGGGTTGTTCCATATATACTTCCTCATTTAAATTTTCATTTAGAAAAGTAGTTTTTACATCCATTTGATGAATATACAAATTATAAATGGATACTAAAGCTATAAGGACTCAAATAGAAGTAATACGTGTAACTGGTGCATAAGTGTCAAAATAATCAATCCATCATTTTTGTTTACAACCTTTGGTTAGTAGTCTCGCTTTAAAAGTTTGAATAGTTCCATCAGTATTGTATTTCCTCCTACACACCCACTTACACACAATAGGTTTTGATCCTTTGGGTAAATCTACCAATACCTAAGTATTGTTACCCATTATAGAATCCATCTCATCATTAATAGCTTATTTCCAAAAGGAAGCGTCTCTTGAAGCCATAACTTCCTTAAAAGTTGTAGGATCATCTTCTAGGTTAAACACAATAGGTATTTTATTCAATATAATATTATTTTGGTCACCTTCAACCAGAAATAGTAACGATTCAGAAGAAATGAAATCAAGATCTAAAGTCTTCTCTTTTCTTGCCTTAATACTTCGTCTGGGTTCAACGGTCCTTTCAGGAACATTAGTTTTTCTAGTGTTAATTTTTGGTCTTAATCCTTCATTGGACTCTTCTTTTTGACTCATTTTCTATAATCTCAAAATCAGTATAAAACTTATTTTCAAAGAATTCTACGTTTCGTGACTCAATAATAACATTAGACTCTAAATCAAGTAGTCTATAGGCCTAACTATTTTTAGCATATCTAACAAATATACATTTAGTAGCTTTAGATCCTAATTTTTTTCTTTTAAGATTTGGAATTCTACAATATTCTAAACGCCCTCACACTTTAAAATAATTTAAGTTAGGCTTTCTATCTTTCTAGATTTCATAAGGACTCATTTTTGTTTTCTTTCCTGGAATCCTATTATGAATATGGAAAGCAATAAAAAGTGCTTCACCCCGTAAGTTTAAAGGTAATTTAGCATTAACTAGCATACAATTTACCATTTCAACTAA
This sequence comes from Bretschneidera sinensis, assembly GCA_023935145.1. Taxonomy (NCBI): domain Eukaryota; kingdom Viridiplantae; phylum Streptophyta; class Magnoliopsida; order Brassicales; family Akaniaceae; genus Bretschneidera; species Bretschneidera sinensis. The sequence continues at coordinate 58,921,666 of CM043705.1, read as the reverse complement.
AGAACATTTTTTTTTCAGCCAAACCATTATGTTGTGGTGTGTAAGGTGTAGTGTGTTGATGTATTATGTCATGCTTTTCACAGAATTGATCAAAATCATTTAAGAAATATTCACCACCTCTATCAGAACGTAGAATTTTAATCTTTCTATCAAGTTGATTTTCTACTTCTAATTTATATTTCTTTAAAATGTTAAAAGTTTCATCTTTGGGTCTTAATAAGTAATCATATAAAAATCTACTTGCATCATCCACAAAAGTAATAAAATATATTTTTCTACCTCTTGTTAACATATTGTTTAATTCACATAAGTCAGGATGTATTAAACTTAAAATTTGTAAATCTCTTTGTACCTTAGGAAAATGTTTCTTTGCCATTTTAGATTGAACACATATTTCACATTTTCCTAAGTTATCATTTCCAATATTTATTAATTATCACTTATTTATACTCTTTAAATAACCAGAATTTATATGAGATAAACGACTGTACCATAAAGAAGAAGACTCAACAATATAAGTAGAAACTGTAGTCTTATTATTATTATTATTAATACTCAACTTATACATGCTATTACAAGAATATCATTTTCCGACAAACATGTCATTCTTTGAAAGTATGACTTTGCCGGATTCAACAGAAACTAGAAATCCTTTTTTATCTAAATGATCTACAGAAATTAAATTCTTTCGAATCTCTAGTACATAAAGAACATTAAGAAGACTCAAATGTTTTCCGGATGTAAAGTCAATTTTGACTATACCTTTTCCACAGACTTTGATTCTAGTAGTGTTTCCCATTTGTACTTCTTATCCATTAGTCACTTCCTCAAATGTCCTGAACATTCATTTGTCATCACACACATGGATAGTAGCACCAGAATCTAACCACCATCTAGATACCTCATTTGTCATATTAACCTCGGAGATCATAATCACAAGGCTCAGATCAGTGATCATTGTTACAAGGTTCTTTTCAACCATGTTAGCCTTGTTGATATCTATATTCTTGCGAAATTTGCATTCACGAGCATAGTGTCTAGGTTACCACACACATGGCATTTCTTTTTCTTAAATTTTCCTCTAGCTTTCACTTGTAAAGCGTGCCTTTTAGTTTTGTTTGTCTGCACATGATGCACTTTAGGACCACTTTGAACATTACTACTTTTGTCACGTAAACGTGACTCTTCTTTAATACGAAGATGTTTTTGAATTTGTTCTAAAGTGTAATCCTCAGATTTGTGAAGCAATCTTTTTCCATAATCCTTCCAAGAAGGGGAAAGTTTAGCTATAATAACCCCCACTTAAAACTATTCAGGCAAAATAATTTTTAAATCTCGGAGTTTATTGACAATAACTTGTAATTCATGCACTTGTTCTAAGACAGGTTTATTGTCAAATATTTTGAAATCAAAGTATTTGGAAACTAAATACTTATTTATACCTTCTTCCTCCGCATTGTATTTGTATTCAAGAGCATTCCAAATATCACGAGCTGATTTGTTGTTTGTGAACAGATCGTACAAGCAGTCTGATAATGTGTTTAGAATATACCCACGACACAACAACTCATCCTCCTCTCTGTTTTTTTCTCACCATAATTGTCTCTCTCAGTGAGACCAATTCATTTATAAATAAATTCACAATCACACATCATACATCAGTATTTCAATAATGCAAGCAATAATTAAATCAAATGTCATGCATGAATGATTATGATGGGAACGTCTTCCCACTTGTCGATAGGTTATTATTATCTTAGACCGACCCCTTCCCGATTCTTTACAGCTTATCTTGGCTATCACAGAACTTATTTTTAGCATATACCAGCTGTCACGATGTCCCTTTTATTTCCAGCATATACCGACTGTCACGGTTATTTCATTAAACCGACCCCTTCCCGGTTTTTTCGGTTATCTTATTTGATGCATATGCGTATGAACAATAATATGAAATATGCATATGAACAGTAATATAAACACCATATGAATTCAAAATATTTAAATTAACTTTCCTGATTTTTCTCAAATTATATAAAATTCCACTAAAATCCTCTTATCCCAATCACATCAAATAATCCATTAAAGCTTATCAAGATCCACTAAATTTCATCACAAATCACATTCAATCATCCATCAAAGCTTATCAAGATCCACTAAATTTCATCCAAAATCACATTAAATCATCCATCAAAGTTTGTCAAGATCCACCAAAATTCATCTCCTCAAAATTCGTATCAAAACATCAACCATAGTTCATCAAGAATTTCACTTATCACTATTATTATTAAATCAACCCATTACTCCACTAATATTTCTTCTCACATAACAATTTTTCTATGGTCCAATATTCATATCATATCTATCAACCAAATATTTATCTATCACCAAAACATAAGCTAATAATTTATTTTAATATTATCACTAGATATTTGATTTTTATTTAGACTACTTAAAGTAAATCCAACTCACCACGTAGCTCTGAAAGCTACCCGTGGATCACCTCCTTGCATTTTCTATTTCTCTCATAAATTTTCCCCGGTTGTAGATCGTCAACACCTGACATCGTATTTATATTAAATTTATAATTTATTCTTCAATTAGTTATAAACCACACACTTTGAAAATTCCTACTTTAAATTCAGGGAAACTCCATAAATGTCAGAAATTTAAAAATAAACATTATACTATTACTTATATTTTTCTGATAGTGTCTCATAATTCTCTATGAAATTGCACAGTAAATTCCTTCAAAATTTTGCTCTTTTGACATTTTTTTGGGTTCCCAAATATTTAGAGAAAACGAAAAAAAAAAAATGAAAAGAACTAAAACAAAATCAGTAAACTAAAAATGAACTTCAATGTATTTAAAGAAATTTTAAGGCGGTTACTATTCATTTCTCTCTAGCTGCTACACAGGCATAAATCGAAAATTGAGGTGCAACACCTGGACTTCCAGGTATTGCACGATTACATATATATAATTTGAAACCAAAACCACCTAAAATTGATTCAACCATCCTTCCACATTTTTCTTACATGTATTACAGGTGTTTAACTTGCATGCCTCCCATTTACATTTGGCAGTAGTGCTGCCACGTTTTAGTGGCCTTTTTTTCTTTTTTTTTAAAGACATATAATATATATATATATATATATATTATTTTTCTTTTTTCTTTTTCTTTCCTTTTGTTGGACCTAGCAGTAGTGTTTCACTTTTATTTCAAAAAGAATTATTTTATTCAATACTAACTCCTTCGCGTAACTATATTATTTTAATTTCATGTCATATTTATTAAATTACTTATTTACCCTTACTTTACGATTATGGATATTACAATTTTACCCACCTTACAAAAATTTCGTCCCCGAAATTTCTTTCCTTTACTCTAAAAACAATTGCAAACAATACCTCTTCATAATTGCCTCACGCTTTCACGTAATTTTTTCAACATATTCCCCCACAGAACTTAAACTAATAAAATTATTTTATTTTACAAAATTTGTTCTTTTTGTCTAAAATTTTCATAGCTTTGCTCGAAATATTTTAATATTCATTATGTAAACACTTTCTTAAAAGTGAAACACGAAATATATTATATAAATGTTTTAATTCTGGAGGCAACTCCAGTCTACTCACAACTAACCCAACTTTCTCAACAACCTCCTAAGGTCCCACATACTTCAGATTAAGCTTTCCTTTCTTTTTTTCCTTTTTTTTATCCTCAACACACCTTTTCATGGGGATATTTTTAATTACACCCAATCACCTACTTGAAATTCAAGAGATCTTATCTTAGTATCGGCATAGCTATTTGGTCTACTCTGTGCTACTTTACAGTCTCTCTAACCAATTTGATCTCCTCAATTGTTAACTCAATAATTGATGGACCAAATATATTTCTCTCTCTCATTTCTTCCCAACATAAAATAATTCTACGCATTCGACCATACAATGTCTTAATCGATGTCATCCCAAGATTAGTTTGATACTGATTATTATTAGCAATTTTAATTGATGGCATGTAGCATCCTAACTTACTGAGAAACTCATTACTTTTGCCCTTAATATATTTTCTAGTACTATAATACTTCTTTCTATCAGCTACATCCCTCTTCAATCCTGACCATCAGAAAATTCTATCTCAATCCTGTATATATCTTATTGTTACTTGATTGCATCAAATCTACATCATTATATGCCTCTCTCCTTATCTCTTTTCTCAACTCTGCATTATTGGAAACACTATTTCTATATTCCAAGATCATGATACCATTATTTCAAATTTTGAACTTATATTGCTTTCTAGTAAGCACTCAATGCTTAATCTTTTCTATCTCTTCCTCTCTACCTTGCATCTCTAAAGTATTTTACTATGGATAATTGTACAACTATACTCTTTATCCATGATACTCTACCACTGTTATTCAACTTTATTCTTATCTCTTTTAAATCTATCATAAATTTCGTATTAGGACTCCCAATAGCAGTTAAACTTCTTATAGACTTCCTACTCTAAGCATCAACTATCATCTTCGCATTTTCTAGATGATAGTGGATTTTACAATCATCGTTACTAACCAACTTCATCTATCATCTTTGCCTCAAATTCAGCTCTCTCTGGGTAGGTAAGTATGTCAAACTTTTATGATCAATAAATATCTCCCAAATGGCTCCATACAAATGATATCTCTAATCCTTAAAGTAAATACTATAGCAGCAAACTCCAAGTCATGAGTAGAAGCCAGCACGGCAACAATGGAATATGTCACTTTCTGATCGTTTGACAACGGTTAAGACGGAGCTTCATGAGCTTCGGCAATGGGGTTGACAGCAGGCATCATACGTTGTGGGTTGTTTTCAAACCAATGACCAGATGATGAGGATTTTTGCCACTCATTTGGGAATCGACACACAACAGCTTCTTTCGCTACCACCATATCCCGGTCATAGCAATGATCCAGAGAATGAGGACATTGACAAGGACGATTGATTCGGCCTCCGACTAATCAGGGGAGTTCTTTTCTCTTAATTTGTGTTCAAATTTTATACATTGCAGACAATGTATCATTTAAGTTTGGGGGGGGGGAAGTTATCTGAGTGTTGTGTGCTGCTTATGTTTCTAGTTATTTTTCTGTTTGTTTTATCTGAGTGCTTTCTGTTGTTTGATTTTGATTTTGCCAATTATGAGAAAAGGATTGACTTGATTATAGCCATTGAAAATTTGAAAAATATTGCGTTTGTCTGTGTGCTTGAGTTTGTTGTTGGATTTATTTTACATCAAACTCTTTGAACACAATGAGCACTTACACCTAAGCACTTTGTTGTCTTGCTGTTTCGGAGAGTGTTTATGTGAGCAATGTAGTTTCTTAAGATCTCTTGGACTCTAGAACTCGTTTGAAGACCACTAGGTAGTACAGTACCAAAGAAATTATCTAGGCCATGTTTGGAACATTTAAGCTTTTCTAGCCAACCCTTGATATGTGATTATCCTTAGTTTTCCCATTTTGAGCTTGGATATCTGTTGTTTTGTCACCCGATCATCTAACCTATTTCTTTTTCTTAAAAAAAAATATGCTACAACTCTACCTTTCACCTATAAGCACATCGATTAATGAATGGACTATTCTCTTAAGTGGTGGCAAAGGATTGAGCAAGAGAAAGCTGTCTTCGACTTGGCTGTGTTAAGTATCAAATATTTCCCATCGAGAGTGAGCAAGGGACCCTAGTCATAAGAGGGCAAGGGAAAGATAGAAGTTGAAAAGGTTTACCACACGAACTATTTGATCAAGTTGTATTTTGCCTATCACAGGCAGCTGACAAAGCCGTGTTTGATCGTCGTGTACATTCTATGTTGTAGTTTCATTTATGCACACGGAAATAAAGACTGGTGCTACTATATTACAAGCATACGAAAAAAATTTATGTGACAACAGCAAAAGTATTGAGTATTACATGATAACTGAGGAACGTTTGAACTAAATTTTTATTGGTTGATTTGCTTAAAGGTGATGTGAGCTTTAAATAAATCTTTTACCATACCTTAGCCCTAGCCAAAGTTATGAGCTGAATAAAGTCCTGGTGATCTCGGGTTTTGTCATGGCCTACATTAGTGGAGAGTGGTGTGAAAAGCAAGCTTATGGACTTTGAGAGATTGGCACTATCCTACTTGCACCGATTAGAGCGGGGAGACAATTAAGTTTATAAAGGTGTTACACACACACGCGTTTGAAGAATTTGATGTAAGATAAGGCTGGAAATAAATTTGAAATTCTAGACAATTGTAGTATTTGGAAAATTTTCTTGCGTTATTATTTATATGCAATCTTTGAGGCATGTTGTTATCAAATCTAATCAAACCATCTCTCACTCTTAGGATGTGTGTGTTAGGATTTTGTTCTAGTTTGCTTGAGGACTAGCAAAAACGTAAGTTTGGGGGTGTGATAACTCTGAATAAATCATGTTATTATACTTCTTTTAGGCACGTTTTTGGTGTTGATCTTAAGCATTAGATTTGCATTTCATGTGTTTTTAGCATTTTTTTTTAGTTTAGTTTATTTTATTCTACTAATAGTTTGTTTTAGTTAAATGATCAATGCTAAGTCTTGGAAATCTACTGTGCAGATACTTGCTGGAGCGGTGGAAGGGCAAAATGTGTGAAGGGGACAGAAACTTAAAGCTGCAGCGCTGGAATCTGGCATGAATAGAAGAATGTGGACAGAAACTCAAAGCTGCAGCGCTGGGAAGTTGGCGCTGTAGCTCTGGCTAGGGTTCGATATGTGTCTCAGCGCTGCAGCGCTGGGAAGTTGGCGCTGCAGCGCTGGCCGGTGGATTTAGAATATTATAAATAGAAACCCTAGCTAAACAAGAAGAGGGCGCGGCTGTCGAACAGAAAAATAGAGTTGGAGAAGACGAGATGCAAAAGGGGAGTTGGAGACACTCTTGGAGGCTACTCAGAAGCTTTTAATCATTCTTCTCCGGTTTTGTATTATTCTTATCTAGTTATGTTGATGGTTTATGATATGAACATTGTTTGTTTGAATATTATTATGGAGTAGATATTTTTGTGTTAAGGATAGATGAATCCTAAACCTATGTCTTGAGTTGCTATTTGGACAAGTTAAAATTTAATTTGTTTTTCAAAGAGCATGTTTTATTGTTCTTAATGTTGTTTATTATTTTAATTCCTTCTTTAGGCATGGTGATGCGTCAAATAGAGAAGCTATGCTTTTATGAATGGTTGAATTAATAAATATGATGTTGGATTGTTATCTATGCAAAGATCAGGGTAAAACATGCCATGAATGGAATAGGAGTAACCGAATAGGGATTCTAAGAAGTTCATGTGGTCCGTTTAAATCATAACAGAATAGAGAGATTTAACTTAAAGGAATTCCATTGAACTTAATGCTTCTTAATTTGAATTAATCTAGAATAGACCTGGAATATGGATATTTGAAGTTAATGATTCTTGAGATTGTGGTTAGACCTAGAATACGGATAACCAATTTATTGGGGATTCTACCATCTTGAAAATGTATTAAACAAAACTTGTCCATTCGAAACTCTTGTCAATAATGGTTTAGGTGAAGTTGAGTCCGCACGTTAGTTCATAAGAATCTTCATTCCAAAGTTTGCAAATCTTCCTTTATTTACTATTGTCATCTGTTTTTCCCTTAGTTAATTGTTAGTAAATTTTTCTCCTACAATTATTCGTTTGCTCAAATAATGGTAAGAGTTGAGTCATAATTTATGTAGTAATTGTTCAATCCTCGTTGGGAACGATATTCACTCATCATTTTATTACTTAAACGATTAGTGCACTTGCTAGTGTCAATTCCATCGCATCAACGCCAACTCATCAAACTACTTGTCAAACCTGTTAACTGAAATCAGTGTACAATGAGGAGTGAGCTTCACAAGCTCAGTGAATTAAATTTACTAAAAGTATTCAGCTTGCATAATAATCCTTTTTATATTTAATTATGTATATTTCACATAACTTGATGATAACTTTCTACTATCACTACACATGTCATAAGATTAATTCTCTATCAATCTCTTCTTCTCATTCATTGGCTCACTTTAAGACCATCAATTATCTCATAATTACCTAGTAATGAGATTCACATCATAAAGTCCACCATTTAGATGGTTCTTATCATTCTCTGTTTCTTTCTCACCATAACTGTCTCTCTCAATGAGACCACTTCATTTATAAATAAATTCATAATCACACATCATACATTAGTGTTTCAATAATGCAAGCAATAATTAAATCAAATTTCATACATGAATGATTATGATCGGAACGTTTTCCCACCTATCGACAGGTTGTTATTATCTTAGACAAGCCCCTTCCCAGTTCTTTACAGCTTATCTCGGCCGTCACGGAATTTATTTCCAGCATATACCGACTGTCACGGTTATTTCATTAGACCGACCCCTTCCCGATTCTTTCGGTTATCTTATTTGATGCATATGTATATGAACAATAATATGAAATATGCATATGAACAGTACTATAAACACCACATGAATTCAAAATATTTAAATTAACTTTCTTGATTTTTCTCAAATTATATAAAATTCTACTAAAATCCTCTTATCCCAATCACATCAAATCATCAATTAAAGCTTATCAAGATCCACTAAATTTCATCCAAAATCACATCAAATCATCCATCAAAGCTTATCAAGATCCACTAAATTTCATCCCAAATCACATTAAATCATTCATCAAAGTTTGTCAAGATCCACCAAAATTCATCTCCTCAAAATTCATATCAAAACATCAACCATAACTCATCAAGAATTTCACTTATCACTATTATTATTAAATCAACCCATTATTCCACTAATATTTATTCTCATATAATAATTTTTCTACGGTCCAATATTCATATCATATCTATCAACCAAATATTTATCTATCACGAAAACATAAGCTAATAATTTATTTTAATATTATCACTATATATTTGATTTTTATTTAGACTACTTAAAGTAAATCAAACTCACCATGTAGCTCTGAAAGCTACCCGTGGATCACCTCCTTGTATTTCCTGTTTCTCTCATAAATTTCCCCCGGTTGTAGATCGTCAACACCTGACATCGTATTTGTAGATCAAGGTTTCAACTCGGAGGTGAATTGGGTTTTTAAAACTTTTTGCAGAATTAATACAAGTTTATAAAAACGAATAAGCAGCAAACAATTAATACAAGTAATATGCTGTAAATAAAGAGTTTAGAGAGAAGATGATGTAAACTCAGATTATAGTGGTTCGGCAATATCGGATTCGTTCCGACCCTACGTCCACTCTCTTCAAGGAACTCCTTAAAGTAATCCACTAAGTAACTTAGTCGTACAACTTTCCCGGTTTGTACAAACCTTACAATCCCTTCCTTTCGGAAGCTATCCCATTCCTCTCGGAAGTAATCCCTTTACAAAAGATGATGTAAAGTAAATGGTAGAGAAACAGCTAATGGAAGCTTATACAACTGAATAATGTCTCTCTTTCAAAGTAAAGCTTGAAGAATGGCTAAATAAGAATATTTCAAAGCTTTTTGAGTTTCAAGAGTATAATAACTTGATTGTGTGAGATCAACTTTTTTTGAATGTGTGCAGATATGTTTTGAAAGCTTAATAGAATGGGTTTATATAGCAATCAAAAAATATGGCTGTTGGGACTTTAATTTGAAAAAGATTTGCTTTAAAACGTTTAGATTTGGAGTCCAATGGTCATATTTTTGAACTACCAGTCGACTGGGTCGTGATACCAGTCGACTGGGTTCACTTCAAAAAATCTCATTTTTAGACCTTCTAGTTATCCAGTCGACTGGTGACTTACTCTCCGTTTTACCAGTCGACTGGTATGAATGACCCAGTCGACTGGAGACATACTGTCTCATATACCAGTCGACTGGTATATGTACCCAGTCGACTGGGTTGTCTTCCGACCCAGTTTTTCTGTTTTAATTGAAAACATTTGTTTAAAAATGATTGGTTGAGAAAAACCTTTTGTGTTCGAGCCATTGATCAAGCTATTACAATGTATAAGTGAGACTTACATTGGTTCTAAAACCTTAAACCTATACTAGTTCTTCAGTCTTCACTTGATACTTTGATTCGGTTTGAGTTCTTTTGAGTTCTTTGCACATTGATCCTTGGTTGAATGCTTTTGTTGCTTACTACACTTAGTTAGTATAATAACAGTTGTGTTTTGTCATCATTAAGATACGGGTGAGGGTCAACAGTATTTATATTAAATTTATAATTTATTCTTCAATTCGTTATAAACCACACACTTTGAAAATTCTCACTTTAAATTCAGGGAAACTTCATAAATGTCAGAAATTTAAAAATAAATATTATGCTATTACCTTCTATTTTTCTAATAGTGTTTCATAATTCTTTATGAAATTCCGCAGTAAACTCCTTTAAAATTTTGCTCTTTTGACGTTTCTTTGGGTTCCCAAATATTTAGAGAAAATGAAAAAAATTGAAAAGAGCTAAAACAAAATCGGTAAACTAAAAATGAACTTCAATATATTTAAAGAAATTTCAAGGCGGTTACTATTCATTTCTCTCTAACTACTACACAGGCAGAAATTGAAAATTGAGGTGCAACACCTGGACTTCCAGGTATTGCACGATTACATATATATAATTTGAAACCAAAACCACTCAAAATTGATTCAACCATCTTTCCACCTTTTTCTTACCTGTATTACAGGTGTTTAACTTGCATGCCTCCCATTTACATTTGGCAGCAGTGCTGCCACGTTTTGGTGGCATATATATATATATATTCATTCTTTCCTTTTGTTGGACCTAGACGTCCAAAAAATATTTTTTTTATTATAAATATTTATTCTAATTATTATTATTATTTTACTCTTTCTTTCTTTGTATCTACGCCCCACGCGTCCAAATTTTTTTTTTCAAAAGGAGTTATTTTATTCAATATTAACTCCTTCGCGTAACTATATTATTTTAATTTCATGTCATATTTATTAAATTACTTATTTACCCTTACTTTACGATTACAAGTATTACAAGCATATAAGAAATTTTCAACGCAGTAAGCAAGAACATAATCTTGTCTTGCCACCGGCTGAAATTATTTCCATCAAATCGATCTAGCTTGACAAAGTCTTGATTCATCACCTTAAATTATTTTGTCTCTATTTTGTTGGACAGAAATAATACCTTAAAAATTGTTGTGATATTCTTCCCTATTTGAATAAATAAGTTTGCTCTGGGTACAGACGAATAATCCTTCAAGATACAACTAAGTCAATAAAATCTGAAGAACTTCGGATTTTAGGATACCTCTTCAATCAATTCTGGAAAAACATGTCTTTCCAATTTGAAAAGTGTAGGTACCGCTCTTTTCCATCTAAGACCGATGGATCGGGCTCATTACCCAAGGCCACTCCCCTTAAAGAAGGTGGATATGGTAAGGATGCGGATTACGATGAGTACACATATGGAAACGAGTGAAACCTACCAAGTCTAATACAAACCATTTATAAGTAGTAAGGAGGTTCCCATGATGGGTGTGCTTTTAATGTATTAGACAATGGATCGTTTGTCATCCAAGCACAAAGCAAGGATGACGGGTAAGGAGTTGATATTTGACCTTGAAGGGGGTCAAATCCCTTGTCATTGGTCTACGTGAGAAATTCCAACACTCAGGAGATTTTGGTACAAAGTAGCACCAAATATTAACTTTAAAGTAATGTGGTAAAACTAAGTATATAAAGGAAATAAATTACTTTGACTATAAAGAAAAAAATATTAAAACTACTTGCAAAGCATGGATAAGAAATAAATTAAAGTGCATGCATTTGAACTAGGTGGATTAATTATGTAAGTTAAACTAGATGGATTGAGAATAAATTATTTTAAACTAGATATATTGAACTTGAAGACTAAATTGAATGAATTAAACTAAGCTATTTTAAACTAGATGCATTAAAAAAATAGGAATTAAGCTAAATAAATTTAAATAAATTACCTTAAAGATGGGATTCAAAATAACTAGTAACTAATAACATTTTTAATGGGCCAAAGGGGGTCTAAAATTAGCAATGACCAAGGGGGCCCAAAATTCTTCTTAAAGAATTAAAATTCACATGTAATTAATGACAAATTAAATTAACATAAAAAAATACTAAGGTACTAAACTAAAAGAAAAAACTTTAAAACTACCATTAACTCAATATTTCATTTAACGAAGAGATACTACATTATGACTAATAGCTAACTAAAGAAAGACATATAACTAGTGAAAAATAAAATGGTAAGAAACTAGTAAGTATGTTAAGATGAAACTTTCTAAGTGAGTTAAATTAATATAGTCTATTTTCAAGGTGGTTTAAACACATGAATCATGCTAGCAATTTAGTTTGCCAAAAAAAAAAAAAAAAAAAAAGCATAACCAACCTTATTTGGCTAAAGAAAATTTCTATATGCGGGGATTATCGTCGGAGATCCTTATGCTCTTGTGGACTTAGTGAAGTTGGAACAATGATTCCAATGAAGATTAGAAGACCAAAAAACAAAAAGTGGCCAAAAATGAAGAAGAACTCTCACTAGTTCTTCTTTTGTGTTTCACTCTCTTCTCTTTTGTTTTACTCCTCTCTTTGATCTTCCTACTCTTCTCTATTTTTATCTCTTTTCTCACTTCTTTCTTTCTCTCTAAACCTTCTTTATTTTTTTGTCTTTTTTGCATTACTTTGCCTTAATGTTGTGTTTTTTTTTTAATGTTAGCAAAAGGGGGGTATTTATAGGAGGAGTAAGGGCCGGACAAGAGATTAAAACTAAGCAAAATAATTGGTGAAAAGAAGGTGTATGTCTGGTCATATAGGGAAGGAAAAAAGAAGTTTCAACTTTTGAGATGAAAAAGGTGTTTCAATTTTGGGATGTAAAGGTGGGGCAAGAGAAGTGAGGTGTGGTAAACCAAGTGAAAAGTGAGAAGGAAAAGACTTTTAGGTGGCTGGAAATGAGGAAGAGGGAAGAGTTTCTTTGAGGTGAAAAAAAAAAGTGAAGAAGAAGGTTTGCAAAAAGGTGAATAAGAAAGGACATTTTGGAGTGTTTTCAATAAAGCAACAGCAAAAGAAAAAAAGGTAAGGATAAACTCTTCTTACTTTGGACGACCAAAAGGGGTGGAAAAGACATAATTTTCTTTGGTTTTTCATATATAATAAAGTGGAAAAGGTTAGGGGAAAATAGTGCAATTACAAAGCAAAAGAAAAGAGAAAAAATGCTTCACATTCTACTAAAAACTATTTTTTTAGGTGCTATTTATGAGGTATTAAATGTGATTTTTTGGGTAAAAAAATATGTAATTTAACATTTAGGAAAGGGTGGAAGATTAATAAGGTAATTTCCAATTAACTAAGCAAAATGAGGAGAAGAAAAACTCTCTCTTTTTAGTACATATGGCTATCCAAAGAAGAAGAAAAAAATCAACTAGTTTATAAGTGAATTGTTGTGTGTTTTAGGTGAAAAAAGTCTTATTTTGTGTGGAAAAAAAAGTAGTATTTGGTACAAAATAAGGTGAGGGAACCAAGGAAGGAGAGGTGACTTCAAAAATCAAAAAGGAATAGTGAAATTTCCTCATTATAGCCAGCCACATAGGGAGAGGAGAAAAACATCTTTTTGGTTGTAAAAAAAGTAACTTTTACTTTGAGAAAAGTGAACCAATCAAAGAGTTCCAAATGGAGGATGAAATTGGAAGTTCAGTCTTAAAAACTAAAAGTCTTCTTGAGCTTGAAATTTCTACCAAAAGTGTTTGGGCTTAGGAAAGATCAATGGGCTTTAATGGTTTTTGGATTGAGTCAAATTTTAAATGAAGACTTTGGTCTTGGATTAGTTGAATCAAATAAGGTCCAATTGATTTAAACCCAAAGTGAATTAAATGGGTTGAATAAAAGGGTCTTGCAATTGCTCATTCTCCGCAATTAAATCCAGACTTCCTCATTTACTAAGTACGAGTACACTAGGATCAAAGATTCATCATAGAAACCCGAGTGTAGCTCGTTAAAAAATTTTGGAACGAAATTGGATGTCTACAGTTTGCCCCCTTTGATTGGAGCTCCTTTAAGAATTTCAATTAAAGGTTGTGAGTGATTACTATTTCATTTCAAAATTTTAGAACGATAAGTATTCGATGTGTGCATAAAAGTAAACGTGTTATTGGGCAAAGTTGGTGTCATAGGATCATCTATGAGAATGATACGCACTTGGAGTGATGGAGCTGGAGTCCATTCACTCATGCGATACTTTTGGATAGATTGGTGCTTTCTGTAAGGACTTTGGTTTGCCTACTGACGAGGACTTTGAGTTTGTGATTTTGCCTACTAACGAGAACTTTGATTTGCCTACTGACGAGAACTTTGGTTTGCGATTTTTCCTGCTAATGAGTACTTAGGTTTGTCTGTTGACGAGGACTTTGGTTTATGATTTTGTTTGCTAATGAGGACTTAGGTTTCCTATTGACGAGGATTTTGGTTTGCCAACTGACGAGGACTTTGAATTTGTGATTTTTCCTGCTAATGAGGTTTGTCTGCTGACGAGAACTTTGAGTTTGTGATTTTGCCTACTAACGAGAACTTTGATTTGCTTACTAATGAGGACTTTGAGTTTGTGATTTTGCGTTCTAATGAGGACTTAGGTTTGCCTACTGACAAGGACTTTGGTTTGCCTGTTAACGAGAACTTTAAGTTTGTGATCTTGCTTGTTAATAAGGACTTAGGTTTGCCTGCTGACGAGGACCTAGGTTTGTGATTTTGCCTGCTAATGAGGACTTAGGTTTGCCTGTTGATGAGGAATTTGATTTGCTTATTGATGAGAACATGTGTTGTCTGTTGACGAAAACTTTGGTTTGCCTGCTACAAGGACTTCGGTTTATAATTTTTCCTGTTGTGAGGGCTTTTTTTGTGATTATGCCTGTTGTGAGGGCTTTTTAGTGATTTTTCCTATTGTGAGGGATTTTTGGTGATTCGCCTGTTGTGAGGATTTTTTGGTGATTTACCTATTGTGAGGGATTTTTGGTGATTCTACAGAGTCTTGTTAGTTAAAAAGAAAAAAGAAAATTGGTCGTGAGTTGAGTCATAGCAATTAGGATTATGTATTTTAGTTTGGAAAAACAATACATTAAATAAATAACTTTTGAAAAATATTGCACTTAGTGACCTTTTCTTTGGAAACTTATTTTATTTGATCCAAAACTTGTATTTAAACCTATTTTTCCTCCTAGCAGAGTCGAGATAAAAATATTTGACTCAAGACTTATGTTTAAACTCATCTTTCCTTTTATTTGGTACACATCCTCTAGTAGATCTAAGAACAAAGCTTCATAACTTGTCCACAATCTTTTTTTTTCTTCTTCAACAGAAAGACGATGGAAGCTACTCACTCAAATGATATGTAGGATCGACAACGTGAAGGGTTTCTAGCTCCACAATTTCTCTTGGTAAGGCATCAATCTGATCTTCTCACTCAAAGATGTAAGGATCGATTGGAATTTTTTAAGGGCTATACCGGCAAAGTGGGATCCTGACACCCATATAGTTGTTTTAATTTGCCCCACCACTATTCTAGCTCAAAATCTACCTCTATTGTTGAGCTCAGGATCTAGTTAAAAGAAAAACTTAACGATTCCATGATTCTTCATGTTTTTTTGTCTACTATATTTGTAGACACCTAATTTTGTTCTAAAAATTTTGAACGGACCATGTGCGGGTTCTTATGACGAATCTTTGATTCTACTATGCTTGGACTTGGTAAGTAAGGAATTATGGATTTAACTGGGGAGTAGGAGACATTGCAAGACCCTTTTATTCAATCTAATTAATTCAGTTTGGGTTTAAATCAATTGAACTTTATTTGATTCAACTAATCCAAGATCAAATTCTTCATTTAAATTTTGACACACAATCCAAAACCCACTAAAGCCCATTGATCTTTCCTAAGCCCTAACACTTTTGACCTAAATTTCAAGCCCAAGAAGACTTCTAATTTTTAAGGATGAACTTCTAATTCTACCCTCCACTTGGCATTCCTTGATTAGTTCACTTTTCTCAAAGAAAAAGTTACTTTTTTATAACCAAAAACATATTTCTCTCATCTCTTTATGTGGCTGGCCATAATGAGGAATTTTTGCTCTTTTTTTTTTTTTTTTACTTTTTGAACTTGCATCTACCTCTTAGATTCCCTCATCTTCTTTTTTTTTTACCAAATGCTACCTTTTTTCCATACAAAATAAGACTTTTTTCACCTAAAAAACAACAACAATGCACTTATAAAGTAGATGATTTTTCTTCCTCTTTGGACAGCCATGTGTACCGAAAATAAGGAGTTTCTCTTCTTCTCCTTTTGCTTAGTTAATTGGAAATTACTTTATTAATCTTCCACCATTTCCTAAATGTTAAATAACACATTTTTCTACCTAAAAAAAATCATATTTATATCCCAAAAACGACACTTAAAAAACAACAGTTTTTTTTTTTTTAGAATGTGAAGCATTTTTCTCCTTTCTTTTTCTCTGTAATTGCACTCTTTTTTACCCTAAGCTTTTCCACTTTATTATATATCAAAAACCAAATAAAATCGTATCTTTTCCACACCCTTTGGTTGGCTAAAGCAAGAAGAGTTTTTCCTCACCTTTTTTCCTTTTGCTTTTGTTTTATTGAAAACACTCCAAAATATCATTTCTTGTTCACTTTTTTCCAAACCTTCTTCTTCACTTTTTTTTTTCACCTCAAAGAAACCTCTCCCTCTTCCCCATGCCCAGCCACCTAAAAGTCTTTTCCCTCTCACTTTTCACTTAGTTTACCACACCTCACTTCTTTAGCCGCACCTTTACACCCCAAAAGTGAAACACATTTTTCATCTCAAAAGTTGAAACTATTTTTCCCCTTCCTTATATGACCACCCATGCTCCTTCTTTTCACCCATTATTTTGCTTTTTTTTTTCAATCTCTTGGCCAGCCCTTACTCCTTCTATAAATACCCTCCATTTTCTAACGCAAAAAAAAAAAAAAAAAATTTAGAGAAAAAGAAATAAATGAGAAAAGAGATAAAAAGATAGAAGATTAGGAAGATCAAAGAGAGGAATATAACAAAAGAGAGGTGAGAAAAGAGCAAATAATGAAACACAAAAGAAGAACTAGTGAGAGTTCTTCATCATTTTCGACAACCTTTTGTGTTTTTGTCTTCTAATCTTCATTGGAATCATTCTTCCAACTTCACTAAGTCTACAATAGCACAAGGATCTTCAAGGATAATTCCCGCGTGTGGAAATTTTTCTTAGCCAAAGAAGGTTGGTTAAGCTTCTACTTTTACAAAATAAATTGTTAGCATGATTCGTATGTTTAAACCACCTTGAAAATAGACTATATTAATTTGGCTCACTTTAAAAGTTTCGTCTCTAGTTACTTACTAGTTTCTTACCATTTTATTTTTAATTAGTTATATGTCTTTCTTTAATTATCTACTAGTCATAATGTAGTCTCCCCATTAAATGCAATGTTAAATTAATGATAGTTTTTAAAAAAAAATTCCTTTAGTTTAGTGCCTTAAGATTTTTTATATCCTCTAAGTTAGATGTTTTATTTTAAGTTGTCATTAATTACATGTGAACTTTAATTCTTTAAGAAGAATTTTGGGCCCTTTTGGTCCTTATTAATTTTGGGCCCTCTTTGGCCCATTAAAAATTTACTAATTACTAGTTACTAGTTATTTTGAATCTCATCTTTAAGGTAGTTTAGTTTAAATCTATTTAGCTTAATTTCTATTTTTTTTAATTTGTCTAGTTTAAAGTGGCTTATTTTAATTTATTCAATTTAGTCTTCAAGTTTAATTCATCTAGTTTAATTTACATAATTAATCCACCTAGTTGAAATGCACACACTTTAATTTACTTGTAATCCATACTTTGCAAGTAGTTTTAATATTTTTTTATTCATAGTCAAAGTAATTTATTTCCTTTATATACTTACTTTTATCGCATTACTTTAGAGTTAATATTTGGTGTTGCTTTGTTTGAATAAAAATTGTAAAATATGTCCTTGATTTTATTAGTAGTGTATTATAATAATACTTGAATCAAAATTTCAATCAATTTTCTTAAAACACAAAGGGATAGACTTTCGTCTAGGCAAGAGAGAGAGCTTTAAATCCTCACTCTTTTGCACAAAAATCTCTTGAGCTTTGGAATTTCTCACGTAGACTAATGAGAAGGGATTAAACCCCCTTCAAGGTTAAATGACGGCTCTTTACCCATCATCCTTGCTTTGTGCTTGGATGATAAAATGATAATTTGTCTAATACATTAAAAGCGCACCCATCATGAGAGTCTCCTTACTACTTATAAAGGGTTTGTATTAGACTTGGTAGGCTTCACTCGTTTCCATATGCCTACTCATCGTAATCCACACCCTCACCATATCCACATTCTCTAATGGGAGTGGCCTTAGGTATTGAGCCGGATGCATGGGTCTCAGGTGGAAAAGAGTGGTACCTACAATATGTGTTCTGAAATCCACTGAAAATGAACGATTTGCATTAGCCATTTTAAAAAAAAAATTCCATTAATTTGGATACTAAAACAATTCCATTTTGTTTTGTTCATTCAACCGGGTCATAATGATGTATCTACATGGTTCTAACGAGGAAAAAAGAGGAATTAAGGTTCTTTTGCAAGATCGTGGCTGCACCAAAGTGGTTGCCTACGTACCCAAAGAGGGATCAAGCCATACGTAGTTTAAGGGTTTCATCTCACGTGTTCAACGAACACAATCGATTGGCTTGGATGTAAGGTAAGATTTGGTGGAAACCTCTTGCAAGTGGTGCAAGAGTGAATGTTGGTTTGGAAAAGTCATTTTGGAGGGATAATCTTTCGCAAGTGGTTTCAAGATAGGGTATGTTCGCTCGGAAAAGCTAAGTTTCATCATCACCCAAAAAATAGTTTGTGAGGCTAAGCAATCTTCATCAATCTGAGAGGATTTTCTCACGGTTTGTAATGTGGTCATTGGTTTCTAAAGCTAACGAAGGAAGGATAATTGAAAGGCTTAAAATTTGTTTTAGGGTACCTATGAGCCAAAGATTACCTTTTAATTTTTTTTTTGCCTTCTTTTTTTTTCGACTTTCGTCTCCTTCATTAATTATTCTCTTCATTTTATTGTCTTTTAAATTTCGTCTCCTTCATCGGTCATCCTCCTTATTTTGTCTTTTTTTTCATCTCCTTCATCAATCATTCTTCTATTTTTTTCATCTCCTCCATCAATCGTTCTTTTCTTTTCTTTTTTTTTTTCTCTTTTTGTCTTTTTTTTGTTTGCCCCTTTGGCATGGCCTGCTCTTTTGAAAAATTTCATCGTCAAATGTGTTGATGTCGGAAGGAAGTGGAGTCTGCTCGGGTATGCCGAAAGGTAAAATCCACTTGGGTCGATCCACCTGAGTAAAAAAAACCGCGGTGAGGGAATATGTTCGGGTTGAATTCGCTTAGGACTGAATTCATTGGGGTCTCTAGAGGCTGCCACGTGTTGAGCCATGATTGGGTGGTGTGAAAGCAATCCTTAGCGATGGCTGTTTTGAAAGAAATCATAATGTGGAAAAAATCTTGATGCATGGGAAAAAATAGAATGATGACTTTTCGTCGCCTCAAATCCAACTACTTAGTCTTTCCAAACCAAATATTTTATAGGTTCAAAATTACAAATGAACTTCCCAATGTTTCTTTTTATAGGCTGAGGTGAAATTTTGCTTAAATGTTTTGGTATACCATGCATATATACCATAGAATTTTTTGTTTTTATTAAAATGGAACAGATACCATACCCAGATTAACAGTCGGAATTCACTTGTTTTAGTTTTTGGTTTTCAAAATCAAGTTCATTGAAAGGGATTTCTTATCACATATTGAAAACATCGCACATTCAAAATCAGACGTCGTTTTATTGACATGGGAAATGCATTTGAATAGGATGCGGAGGCAATATTCCCTTGCTCATACTTCAGAAGAAAGGGTTCAGATCTTTGACTCAAACTGGTACAACCATTCAAGTTCTTTATTGATGCTCTTAAACTACCTACCATTGACATCACATTTCCTTCTTTATCCGTTGCGATCTTCAAAGTCAAACCATTTGGATCCAAGAATTCTTTAATTAGGGCCATCAGCCCCCAAAATTTGGCACTACTCATCTCTCCAAAGTTGGGCTTGGAAGGGTTAGTGTTTGTGGTTGTGCTTAGAGTTGTGTTTAGGGTTATGTTTATCATGGAGGGGTCAAGTGCTATTTTTGGTGAAGGGGTCGGGGGTTGTGTTTAGGGTGGAGAGGTCAGGGGTTATGTTTAGGGTGGACGGGTCAAGCATAGTGAGTAATTCTTTGATCATGTTAAAGAAGTTTGGTGAGATATAATTAGGCATTGGAGCTAAGACATTAGTAAGTTTCTCTATTGAAAGTGAGACTGGACTCATAGAAGACCTTTTCTTTAGCCTTCCACTAGAGAATCGGTACCAAAATGAGGAAGGATTACCCCCCTTCATCTCGGACATATGACTTTTCTTTACAAAAGAGACAATACATTTTTTAAGTTCTTCGTTCTTTGAATCTTATTTTACCATGCTCGCTTATCCGTAGTATTACTTTAACTTTATCATTAGGTTTCGGTTTTGCATCCAAAGACCCGCTGAATGAATTAAAGTTCACTTGCAGATAAGTTCTCAATTAGCCCAATTAAGTTGAGATAGAAATACAAAGGAAAATTTGCTTTAATTAAACTACAATCAAATTTTCTTGGTTTTCACATGGTTAAATGTGGTGAATTTGACATCAACAAGCTTCCCAAATGGGTCAGACTCTAATGATGATTTAGGCTAAACCCAAGAAACCTAAATGAAAGATAAAGATTTCCCCATACATGGATCGTTCCACTGGATCCTTGGGCCCTCAGTCACTTTCATTTTTGATTTCTTGGGTTAAGGCCTAATCAATAGTAGTTTTTTTCTAATGGGCTTCTCAATGATATCAAATTGCCTTAACTGAGGGAAAATCTTCTATTTTGAAACAAATTGAGCTCAATTTTGGGCTCATTTCATTTGGTTATAATTTAATCAAAAGAAATTTCCTCCAATTAAATTCTAATCTTAGTCTGGGCCCCTTTAATCCTTTATGGGCTTTCTCATAGTTAAATATTATGGGGTTAATATCACTAAGTTTCTCGAGAGATTTGGAACCTAGTGGTGATTAGGGCTAAATCCAAGAAGCTCAAATGAATGTTGAAGTTTGCCCCTAACACGGATCTCTCCACTTGATCCCTGGGCCTTTAGTCGCATTCATTTTAAATTTCTTGGGTTAAGGCCCAATCACCACTAGTTTCCTTTGTGGGCTCCTTAATGAGGTCAAACTAACAAGACTTAACTAAGAGAAAATCCATTGTTTTGAGCTAACCTAGGCCCAACATTGAGTTTAATTTATTTTATTGTGATTTAATAAAAAAAATATTAAATTGCCAAATATGTTATCAAACAAATTGATTTTATCTTTTTTTAACATGTGAGGTGAAGGCAAACACATGCAAGCAAGCAAATGGATAGAAAAGGGTACATATCCTAGATGGGAAGGTTTTATTATTTGCTTTAAAAAATAAAAAAAAGGTAAGCTCATCTTATAACTCCGATGGGATCAGGTACCCTGTGGCTAGAAGGATGCTATCATGCTCCTCTGGTGGCTTGAAAAGTGGACCACAAGAGTACAAATGCATTTGGAAAACCTTCGTTACATGGACAAGAACCAAGAGGAACTTGTCCCACACTAAGGGCTGACGATGAGCAAACGAAGGTCACACCAGAAACCAAGAGGAAATGGGCCCTATAATTTACTCTGTCGAGAGCAAAGGGTAAGTGCTAGTGTGCAAAGTGAAGTATGAAATAATAACTCAAATTAAAATTTCAAAAGATTTCCAAAAAAACACTTTAAGGTTAAATCTCCCTAGTGGAGTTGCCAACTATAGGTACCACTATTTCCCGCTTGAGACCCATGCATCCGGCTCATTTCCCAATGCCACTCCCCTTAAAGAAGGTAGATATGGTGAAGGTATAGATTACAATGAGTAGGCATATGAAACTGGGTGAAACCTACCAAGTCTAATACAAACCCTTATAAGTAGTAAGGAGGCTCCCATGATGGGTGTGCTTTTAAAGTATTAGACAATGGATCGTTTGTCATCCAAGCACAAAGCAAGGATGAAGGCTAAGGAGTCGTTATTTGACCTTGAAGGGGGTCAAATCCCTTGTCATTGGTCTACGTGAGAAATTCCAAAGCTCGGGAGATTGTGGTACAAAAGAGTGAGGATTTAAAGCTCTCTCTTACCTAGACCGAAGTCTAGCCCTTTTTTGTTTCAAGAAAATTAATTGAAATTTTTATTCAAGTATTGTTATCATACACTACTAATAAAACAAAGCATACATTTTGCATTTTTTATTCAAACAAAGCAGCACCAAATATTAACTTTAAAGTAATGTGGTAAAAGTAAGTATATAAAGGAAATAAATTACTTTGACTATAAAGAAAAAAATTATTAAAACTACTTGCAAAGCATGGATAAGAAATAAATTAAAGTGCATTCATTTAAACTAGGTGGATTAATTATGTAAGTTAAATTAGATGGATTGAGAATAAATTATTTTAAACTTGATAAATTGAACTTGAAGACTAAATTAAATGAATTAAACTAAGCTACTTTAAACTAGACGCGTTAAAAAAATAGGAATTAAGCTAAATAGATTTAAACTAAACTACCTTAAAGATGGGATTCAAAATAACTAGTAACTAGTAGCAATTTTAATGGGCCAAAGGGGGTCCAAAATTAACAAGGACCAAGGGGGCCCAAAATTCTTCTTAAAGAATTAAAGTTCACATATAATTAATGACAACTTAAAGTAAAACATCTAACTTAGAGAACATAAAAAATCTTAAGGTACTAAACTAAAGGAAAAAACTTTAAAATTACCATTGATTCAATATTTCATTTAACGAAGAGAGACAGCATTATGACTAGTAGCTAACTAAAAAAAGACATATAACTAGTGAAAAATAAAATGGTAAGAAACTAGTAAGTATGTTAAGATGAAACTTTCTAAGTGAGCTAAATTAATATAGTCTATTTTCAAGGTGGTTTAAACACATGAATCATGCTAGCAATTTATTTTGCAAAAAAGTAAAAGTAAAAGCTTAACCAACCTTATTTGGCTAAGGAAAATTACCACGTGCGGGGATTATCATCGAAGATCCTTGTGCTCTTGTGGACTTAGTGAAGTTAAAACAATGATTCCAGTGAAGATTAAAAGACCAAAAAACAAAAGGTGGTCGAAAATGATGAAGAACTCTCACTAGTTCTTCTTTTGTGTTTCACTCTTTGCTCTTTTCGCACCTTTCTTGAACACTCTCTTCTCTTTTGTTATATTAGTATCTCTGATCTTCCTATTCTTCTCTCTTTTTATCTCTTTTCTGACTTCTTTCTTTCTCTCTAAACTTTTTCTCTTTTCTCTCTTTTTGCATTACTTTGCCTTAGTGTTGTGTTTTTTTTTTTTTTGTGTTAGTAAAAGGGGGTATTTATAAGAGGAGTAAGGGCTGGCCAGGATATTAAAAAAGGCAAAATAATAGGTGAACAGAAGGTGCATAGCTGGTCATATAGGGAAGGGGAAAAGTAGTTTCAATTTTTGAGATAAGGTGGGGCTAGAGAAGTAAGGTGTGGTAAACCAAGTGAAAAGTGAGAGAGAAAAAACTTTTAAGTGGTTGACATGGGGAAGAGGGAGGGGTTTTTTTTATGTGAAAAAAAAAGTGAAGAAGAAGGTTTGCAAAAAAGTTGAACAATAAATGTCATTTTGGATTGTTTTCAATAAAGCAAAAGTAAAAGCAAAAAATGTGACGAGAAACTAACCTTGCTTTAGACAACCAAAGGGGGTGAAAAAGACACAATTTTCTTTGGTTTTTAATACTAATAACGTGGAAAAGCTTAGGAAAAAAAGAATGCAATTACAAAGCAAAAGAAAGGAGAAAAAGGCTTCACATTCTAAAAAAAAATGTTGTTTTGGGGTATAAAATATGATTTTTTGGGTGGAAAAATGTGTTATTTAACATTTAGCAAAGGGTGGAAGATTAATAAGTTAATTTCCAATTAACTAAGAAAAAGTAGGAGAAGAGAAACTCCCTCCTTTTGGTACATATGGCTATCAAAAGAGGAAGAAAAAATCAACTACTTTATAAATGCACTGTTATTGTTTTTTAGGTGAAAAAAGTCTTATTTTGTGTGGAAAAAAGTAGTATTTGATACAAAATAAGGTAAGGGAACCTAGGAGGGAGAGGTGAATTCAAAAAACAAAAAGGAAGAGTGAAAATTCCTTATTATGGCCAGACACATAGGGAGAGGAAAGAGGCATCTTTTTTGTTGTAAAAAAGTAACTTTTACTTTGAGAAAAGTGAATCAATCAAAGAGTGCCAAGTGGAGGGTGAAATTGGAAGTTCACCCTTAAAAATTAAAAGTATTCTTGAGCTTGAAATTTGGGCCAAAAGTGTTTGGGCTTAGGAAAGATTAATGGGCTTTAGTGGGTTTTGGATTGGATCAAATTTTAAATGGAGACTTTGGTCCTAGATTAGTTTAATCAAAAAAAGGTCCAATTGATTTAAATACAAAGTGAATTAAATAGATTGAACAAAAAGGTCTTGTAATTTCTCCTACTCCTTAATTAAATCCAAACTTCCTCATTTACCATGTCCGAACACACTAGGATCAAATATTCACTATAGGACCCGCGCGTTGTCGTTAAAAAATTTTAGAACGAAATTGAGTGTCTACAAAATATATGATTTTCCAAATTTAATATGAGTCTCTAGATCATGTCTCTTAATTTTAAACGGTCCAAATCGTCTCTGTTAAAGAGACATTTGACTAATCTAACACATTTTTGATTAAGTCATGACCCTTAGATTACCTTTACACACCTTTATGATTAAATCATGAGATTTTGTCTAAAATTTGGATACCCGAACACGGGTTGAGATCAGGTGCTAAGTGCAAAGTGTGCCTAAAGTGTCAATGCGACGCAACCGTGACCGAGCTCAAACTCAAGCTCAGGCAGGGGCCGAGGCCGTGGCTGTGGTCGAGGCACAAGCACGTGCGTGGTGCAACGCACTGTAAACCTTCACCTATATCCCTTCTTTTAACAAAAGTATATAAGAATTCCAAATAAATGCTTATAAAGCATTTTATTTCTCTATTTTTTTATCAATGTGGGACAAAGCCAATTTGAGTTTTCGAACGACCTTTTATTATCAGTTTAAGCTCATACATTAAGATTCCTTTTGAATCAAAATAAATACCCATTAAATCTCCAACTTGAGTTTAATTTAATGCACCTAATTAAAGGTTTTTTAATGACCATTAATTAGCTCAAATTAAGACCTTAAAATGGTCTACAATCAACTCTAATTTTTCCAACAGTAATCATCTTGTTTTTGAAGATGATGATGATTATGATGGTGATGAAGAGTCATTGTATGAAAGCCTACAAACACTGTCAGAGAAACTGACCAAGTTTTTCGGCTCTTTTGAAGAAGATGATCACGTCACAGAATCTAGTTCTGAAGTTGAAAGTTAAATGCAAGAGATCAATGGTAAAGTGTTCAGAACTTGATGCGAGACATCATGCAAAGTTTCAAATTTATTAGGTAATTGTAACTTGTTTTAGTGGAGTGAAAATCTCAAACTTTCTCCAGGGATGAACTTAAGATGTTTTTATGTGAATTCAAACAATCAAAGATTTTTTTATGTATATATATAGGCCTAGTTTGGTATCCATATTTAAGTCCAACTGCTTAAATCCTGTTGTCATTTATCCTGTAGTGAGTCATGGCAATTTACCAATTTAATCCCAGTTTGAATGTGCATTACTGTTCATTAGAAAGAAAAAAAAAAAGGCGAGTGGCATTGTTTGAGGGTGAAGGGTAGTTTTGTAATAGCCATCGGTCCATTATCTAAAGGCTGCCTCACCTTACGAAATCCAATAGTAAATTAAAGACATCTTGCTTAAAGTAGGGTAATCCAAATATATCCACAAAAGATTACGATCATCTTCATTTAAGAATTGAAATTGAGGTTTGGTTTATGGTGAGACCAAACGCCTTATTAACAAATTTGAATTTGAATATTCTTCATTTGATGATGTGACATTCAATCTCACCATAAACTTATTCAATTTCAATTTTCAAATGGAGATGATCATGATCCATATATAAAAAGAGGGTGTTAACTTGCAATAATTAATTATAACTTAGAATTGTACATCAAATATCTCAGATCAAAATGTTCTTGAGGATTCAATTTTATGTAAAATAATTATTGGGGTAATGGGGTCATTCAACAAATTTATTGGTTTAATTTTTTTAATCTTTGGAGATAGTTTTTACGATATTGAATCAATCGATAGTTTGAAAAGTATACTAACGATTCCATTGGAAAATGCTTACTTAAATCTATATTATAAGACTGGGTTACACTGTTTTGATTCCAAAACCAAAATGATAAATAGGTTAACCGAAATTTTGATTTTGATTTTTGGTTTGGAATTCTTATATATTTTGGTTATTTATTGATTTTTCAAAACATTAATTAACCAAACTGAACCTAAAGACCATATATAATATGAATCATATACATTTCGTTTAAAAAACTTTATTTACTAAATTTTTAAATTAAAACTTAATCGGTTTCAATTATTTTATATAAAAGTTTATAACTTAAAACTTTATTTATGTTTGAATTTGTGAATATGGATTGAATAATGCATGTTGATTTACTTAATTGGTAGAACCATTTATTACCGTATAAAAAATCAATGATTAAATGGATCATGAGAGAGGTTGTGCAGTCCATTTTTTTTAACTGAATAAAATAATTTGGTTATAATTATTAATTCTCGCAAATCAAAAGATTTGATTTGAATATAGTATTTTTTTTCTTCTTTTCAGTTATGTGACCGAATTGTGTCCACTGCTAACTGTACACTATCATTGGTGGCATTGGTGGTACAATATCATTTGAGACACCTTCCGTTAAACTTTTTTACGCTTTATTTTTAAAGATTCAATTATTTTGTATTTGATAAATTAAAATTTTATAGACTCAATTAACTAAAATTGATATTTATCCTTTAATTTTTATTATAATTATCTCAATTTTACATTCTAGTTAGATTGTAAATTAAACCACGAAATAAATGAATGCAACTTTAACTATTGACTTAAATTGCACAAAATTGCAAGTCAAACTACAACTTGCAGAATAGATAATGAAATAAAAAAGGGATTTATGTGAGTTTTGATTCATTTCATTTTTAATAGATAAATACTAATAAAAATTACGACTATGGAGCTAAAACATTTTGATATTGTTTGGATTGTTTATAAATTTTTTTATTATAAAATTAGTTTTCAAAAAGTTTATGGTGAAACACGTTTAATGTTAAAACCTATTTGATACTAAAACAATTGTTAAAACTATTTTATATTCAAAAATGTGCATTGTAATACGAAAATTTATTTCCTTTCAAATTGTTTTAAAGCTTTTGTCTTTTTTAAAAACAAGTTTTTTTTAGTAATGTTTAGTTTAATTTTTATTTTTAAAAATAAAAATCGTTTAATAACCTTTTCACCAAAACAATTTTCCTTACATACAAGACAGGATTGTTTTAACTACAAGAATCTTTGTGTTCTTGTAAGTTAGGGAAGGAATATTTTAAATGAAATGTTAAAATTGTCTGTCACTTTAAATCTGATTCATAAGATTTGTCTGCATCACTTTTTTTCATCTCAGGAAAGAAAAATTCCATTCCCTTCCCTCAAGATAGATTACGAGTAGTACTTGGTCTAAAAATTTTTTATAACCCAAGTCAAAGAAATTTTTTGATGGAGCCATCTTTGCCGTTGATATAAAGGCACCCTCGCCATTAGCCAAATCTACTGCGTATATGACATATAACCTGTTTCTTCTCCCTTTTTCTTTATGGGTACAATGGTCAATGTCAGTTCTCTGACTCTTCGTGTTACCTTCTGTTTTGGAGAGACGATCAATATGTACCCAACTTATTTACAAAGCAATTCAACTTGCATTCTTCTTTGTGAGATTCACAAAAAGCAAACAGAAGAAACCACGGAAAATGGCGACCGACATCATTCCACCATCATTGGCAGCTTCCAGGCTCCGGTGGGACGTGTTCCTCAGTTTCAGAGGCGAAGACACGCGCCACACCATCACGAAGAATCTCTACTACTCGCTTGAGAAGGAAGGAATCCGGGTTTTTCGAGATGATGATGGGCTCAATCGAGGGGACGAGATAGCCCCGAGTTTAATCGAAGCCATTGAAGACTCTGCAGCTTCCATCATCATCATCTCTCCAAACTACGCAAACTCTAGATGGTGCCTCGAGGAACTTGCAAAGATATGCGAGTTAAGGAGACTGATTCTGCCTGTGTTCTACCTAGTTGACCCATCAGATGTTCGCCGACAAAAGGGTCCTTTTGAAGGGGCCTTTAGGAGTCATGAACAGAGATTTGAAGGGAAGTTGGTAGTGAAATGGAGGAAAGCTCTGGAAAAAGTTGGTGGTATTGCTGGTTATCCCTACAGGTACTAATTAGTACTTTAGTAGTTACTGATAATAGTATATCCTTGCTTTTTTTTATGATGCATTTTAGATTAATTATGAACTTTGTTAAAGATTTCATTAGTATTAAGTTGTGAATATTAGTTATTCTGTTCATAGGGTATACCCGAAACTTCAGATTTTGTTCCATTGTCTTGATTCTTGGAGCTTTTGAGAGATTGGTGAGATAATTGAATAGGACAAACTTTGATCCATAATTCCATATTATTCGGTTCAGTAGGATTTGATTTTGTCATGTGGTTGAAAATGAAGCTATATTCAATATTTTATTATGGCAATTTGTCCTTAAAATAATAAAAGATACTTCTGTGGAATCTTTCGAAATTAGATTGGAAAAGTAAGTAACTTGAAGATAGTTCTTTCTAATTTCTATGTTCACTATCAGTTTGGAAAATCCTCAGCACTTTCCCCACTATCTTTATCATGCCATAGCTCATATGCTTATGAGTATTAAAATTTGAGGTTCGAGTTTACCTTTTGTATTTAATATTGGTGTTATTGATCGACAAATGTTGTTTTCTGTCAATGCCATTTCTTTATTATGCATTAGGTAGGTGTTAAGACAAATCAAGTCTTTTGTCTTTACAGGGCCATGTAAATTCAAACCAAAAGCTTTGCTTTGGTCCGATAGCTACAGATAAATAATACTCCCAGAATAAAAAGATAAACATAAGGATGTTCATCAATTGGTTGTTGCAGTTGTTTGATGTGGCTGAGAGGCTTAAATAAATGTGGGCACATACACGTTCAATGACATTTTAAATAGAATGAAGCTAAATCTGTAAACTTGCATGTATAGATCTGTTTTCAGTAGCTGATTTTTTCCTCCATTGTTATAATTATTAAAGAAGTATATTTGTCTACAAAGTAAGGGCATGATACCCATCTTATTCTAGTCCCCATATTTTGTTGTATAAATGCAATCCATATTTTATTGTATAATGCAAACTATATATTCTGTCATTTGATTATCAAGGTTTAATTATTTGCATGGACTCCATGTCATTTGCAGAGAAGAACAGCAATTGATACGACTTTTAG
This sequence comes from Bretschneidera sinensis, assembly GCA_023935145.1. NCBI lineage: Eukaryota > Viridiplantae > Streptophyta > Magnoliopsida > Brassicales > Akaniaceae > Bretschneidera > Bretschneidera sinensis. Next base: position 58,891,897 of record CM043705.1, on the reverse strand, counting down.
TCAAAAGGATTTTGACTGAATTGAGCAATACTCCAGTGAGTGTGGCCGCATATACAGTTGGACTCAATTCTCATCTTGAAATTCTGATGAAGTTGTTAGACAATAGGTCCAATGGCATTCAAGTTCTGGGACTTTATGGGATGGGTGGGGTTGGTAAGACAACCCTTGCCAAGGCCTTATACAATAAGCTTGTTGGTGGCTTTGAGTATCGCAGTTTCATATCAAATATTAGAGAAGTTTCAGGACAATATGATGGTTTAGTCTCTCTTCAAAACAAGCTTATAGGCGATCTTTTCCTTAGTCAGACGATTCCAATAAATGATGTCAATGCTGGCATCAATGCAATCAAAGAGAAGATCCATGAGAAGAAAGTTCTTATTGTCTTAGATGATGTTGATAATGTAAGCCAACTTAATGCGCTGGCTGGCAAGAGAGAATGGTTTGGTGAAGGGAGTCGAATTGTTATTACCACAAGAGATAGAGAGGTTCTACATAATCACTGTGTCAACCAGTATTATGAGGTCAGGGAGTTGGATGAATCTCTGGCACTGGAACTATTTAGTTATCATGCACTAAGAAGAGAGAAACCACCAGAAAATTTTTTCAGTCTGTCCAAGAAAATTGTGTCTCTTACTGGTTGTTTACCTTTGGCCCTGGAAGTATTTGGTTCTTTTTTGCTAGACAAGAGGAGGGTAGAAGAATGGGACGATGCCCTGCAAAAGTTGAAACAGATTCGACCACATTATCTTCAAGATGTGCTAAAGATAAGTTTTGATGGGTTAGATGAACAAGAGAAGTGTATATTCCTAGACATTGCGTGTTTGTTCGTTAAAATGAAAATGAAGAGAGAAGATGCAGTTGACATATTGAAGGGGTGTGGATTTAGTGGTGAGATAGCAGTCACGGTCCTCACAGCAAAATCTCTCATTAAGATTACTGAGGATAATACTTTGTGGATGCATGATCAACTTAGAGATATGGGAAGACAAATAGTTCAAAATGAAGACCTTGTGGATCCTGGTATGCGAAGTAGATTGTGGGATCGTGATGAAATCATCACCGTCTTGAAGGAGAGGAAGGTAGATATCATTGCTAACTTGTATTGTGAATTAAATAAATGAATTTAAAAATTATTGTGAATTAAATAATTTTTCAAATATGAGAAATAGCAACAAGAGTGTGTTTAGTCAGATAGTGGGAGCTGGGAGGTGCTTGCACCTGATAAAATTCCTGGAGTGAAAATAATTTTATTTGTTCTCTTTTACTCCATTTAGGTGTCAAACTTACTTTCTTTTCTCTACAATGGATAACAGGGAACAAGACACAACCAAGGGATCGTCCTCGATTATAGGAGTGAGGACCTTGCTAAGTATCCTAGTGCTAACACAATTGCTTGGGATAACCTTCAAAGAATACCCAATCTTAGTTACTTTTTTTGTTTAATAGTCTCTGCAGTTAGATACTTGATGAAGATATATAAGAAATTTGTTAAACATGAAGTGGAGGAAGTGAGTGAGGCTACACTTCACACTAAACCCTTTAAATTAATGGTTAGTCTGAGACTACTACAAATCAATCATGTGAAATTGGAAGGAAAGTTTAAATTTCTCCCGGCTGAATTGAAGTGGCTACAGTGGAAAGGATGTCCTTTAGAAACTCTTCCTTCTGATTTTTGTCCTAGGCAACTTGCTGTTCTTGATCTCTCAGAGAGCAAAATAGAACGAGTTTGGGGTTCGCATAGCAACAAGGTATGCTCTACTTATTTCCGCAGTGGTAATTTCTATGTTTCTTCTTTTATTACAGAAGGAATGCTTCATGTTTTTCAGGTTGCAGAGAACTTGATGGTTATGAATCTCCATGGTTGCTATAATCTAGTGGAGATTCCTGATTTATCTGGGCATAGAAACTTGGAAAAGCTTGTTCTTCAGGGTTGTTGTCGTCTGGTTAAGATTCACAAATCAGTTGGGAGTGTGAGGACATTACTTCACTTGAACATGAGAGATTGTTCAAACCTTACTGAATTTCCAAGTGATGTTGCTGGGCTGAAACATCTTGTGACCCTTATCCTTTCTGGTTGCTCAAAATTTAAAGAACTACCAAAGGATTTAGGCAGCATGATATCTTTAAAAGAACTTCTGCTCGATGAAACTGCCATAACAGAACTACCTGAATCTATTTTCCGCCTCACAAAACTTGAAAAGCTTAGTCTAAAGTATTGCAAATTTATAAAACAGCTACCCAGGTGCATAGGAATGTTGAATTCTCTGAAAGAACTCTCTCTTAATGGGTCTGCACTGGAAGAACTGCCCGATTCTGTTGGATCTTTAACAAACCTTGAGGAACTAAGTTTGATGTGGTGCGGGTCGCTCAGTGCAATTCCTGATACTGTTGGCAATCTGAAATCGTTAACAAAGTTCTTTGCTTATGGTAGTGCAATTAAAGAACTACCTGCTTCCATTAATTCACTATCATATTTGAAGGACTTAAATTTTGGAAAGTGTCAATTTCTGAGCAAATTGCCTGATTCAATTGAAGGATTAGCTTCTCTTGTCAATCTTCAATTAGATGGAACACCGATAACTGATCTACCTACTCAGATTGGTGCCCTGAAATCGCTTCAGCAGCTTGAGATGATGAGTTGTAGATCTCTCATATCATTACCAGAATCGATTGGAAGCATGGTGGCTCTTGTTAGGTTGGACCTATATGGTTCTAGTATTACTGAGTTGCCAGACTCTGTTGGGATGTTGGAAAATCTTGTTATATTAAGATTGAACCGATGTAAACAGCTCATTAGACTTCCTTCTTCAATAGGGAAATTGAAGTCTTTGTGCCGTTTACAGATTGCACAAACTGCTGTGACAGAGTTGCCAGAATCCTTTGGGATGCTCTCGAGTTTAGTGGTACTGGAAATGGCAAAGATGCCAATATATAGAGTGCTTCAAAACAGTGGTCCTGCGAGTACTGCTTTCCATACACATGAGCAATCCAACTTTGTTGAACTCCCCAAATCTTTCTCAAATCTCTCCTCATTAGAAGAACTGGATGCTCGTAATTTTAGAATATCTGGTCAAATTCCTGATGATTTCGAGAAATTGTCATCATTAAAGATTTTGAATCTGGGCAACAATTATTTTTTCAGTCTTCCATCTAGCTTGAAGGGCCTCTCTGTTCTCAAAGAGCTTCGCTTGTACGACTGCCAAGAGCTTAAATCCCTCCCTCCTCTTCCTTCAAGTTTGCAACTGTTGAATGCTGCAAACTGTATTTCACTGGAGAATATATCTGACCTCTCAAACTTGGAGTGCTTAGATCATCTAAACCTTACGAACTGTGTGAAATTGGTTGACATTCCTGGCCTTGAATGCTTGAAGTCCTTGAAAAGGTTGTATATGAGTGGCTGCAATGCATGCTGTTCAGCAGTGAAGAGAAGACTTTCCAAGGTTCTCTCTCTCTCTCTCTCTCTCCATCTTATATTTTCCTGTGTCAAAGTTCTAAACTCTTTTGAAAATTTTAATTGCAGGTCTCTTGTAAGAAGTTGGTCACTCTAAATATGCCTGGAAGTAAAATTCCAGATTGGTTTTCTGGGGATGTAGTAAGCTTTTCAAACTGCAAGACCCGAGAGATCAAAGGTATAATTATAGGTGTTGTTGTCTCTCTTAACCATCAGATACCAGATGAACTGAGATACCAAGCTCCGTCAGTGAAGGACATTCAAGCAAGGATCCTCAAACTTGATAAACCAATATTCACCATGGCATTGGATTTGGGATTTCCAAGCGAGCATGAAGATCAAGTTCACTTTAGTCGATATCCGTATCTTCATCCGTTGGTTTATAAATTGAAAGATGGCTATAAGATACAGGTGACAAAGAAAAATCCACCAGAAATCGAGGGGTTTGAGCTGAAGAAGATTGGGATTTATCTGGTTTTTGAAGATGATGATGATTATGATGGAGATGAAGAGTCATTGGATGATAGCCAACAATCTGTGTCACAGAAACTGGCCAACTTTTTCAACTCTTTGGAAGAAGATGATCCCATCTCTAGATCTAGTTCTGAGAAGATAAACGCCAGAGACCAATGGTAAAAGATAGAGATGCATGGAATTCAGATTTGAGACTTGACCATGCATAGTTTTAACTTGATAAGGTAATTTGTGAATATGGATTGTAATCAGCATTGAAGAATTTTATTCTGGATTTCTAAAGGTGGATTGAATGTTCAATATGAATTATGTTTTTTCAAATTGTATTATGGTTTTATAAACAAAAAATTCTTGAATAGTAAAAGTTTCTGTTTGGATTCAATTAATCATTCTTAATCATTGTAGATTGAGGTACAAACCCAAGAAGAGGTGAATTGGGTTTTAAAAACTTTTTGTAATTAACACACAAGTTTTTAACAATTTAATCAAGCAAGGTACACAACAAATAAGATGTTTGAAATTAAAGGAATAAAGGAAGAGAATATGCAAACTCCGTTTATAGTGGTTCGGTATTATCGGAATCTTTCAGACCTTACATCCACTCTCTTCAGAGAACATCCTTGAAGTAATTTACTAATTATAGTCGAGCAACTTCACAGGTGTTGTACAAACCTTACAAGCATTATCTTCCACAATGAAATGTTTAATCTTAAACACTCTAAGAGTTAAACAAACTCTTGCTCTTTATAATGATTGATATTGAATGTAAAGGAAAAGAAAAGATATAGCAATAAATGTTTTACAAGTTGAAGATGATCTCTCTTTTAAGAACAAAGCTTGATGAATGGCTCAAAAGAATTTTTCAAAACTTTCAAGAGTATTAATGAGCTTGTTTTCAAATTGAATGTGTTATCTTGTTGTTTAAATGCTCATTGATGAGAGGTTTTTTTTTATAGTTTTGGCCTTATATGGTCGTTAAACACATATTTGGTAGATTGTGAGCATTAATTGCTCAAATCCTGCGTCTAGATTTTGAAAACTAGTCGATTTTCTTGAATTTGAAATTCTAGGTTAAAAATGATTTGGAAAGTCAACTGTGAAACTCTATCTCTTTCACAGTCGATTGTCCTTGATCTGCAGTCGACTATCCTTGATCTACAGTTGACTGTCCATTTTGTTTTAAAAATGGCCAGCTTACAGAGAATTGGACAGTCGACTTTGAAACTTTATGTCTTTTTCACAGTCGACTATCCATTTTAGTTCTTAAAATGGTCAGTGCAAAAACTTGACAGTCGACTGCTGAAAAGCCACAGTCGACTGTCTGTTTTAGAAAACTTAGACTTTAAGTCAGTTTTTGACAGAAATGAGTTTTCAATTGACCAAAACATTTTCAAAAAGAGTTTTTGAGCCAAGAACAAGCTAAGAAACTAAAGGAGAGATTTACATATGAAGGTAAATTATCTTAGAATCTAAACTTAGTCTTCGATCTTTTTTTGAGTGTCTTTTAAGTGTAATCTCTTCCTCTTTGTGCTTGACATACGTCTTGTCCTTGAGTTAGATCCTTAAGCTTAATAAAAAATATTTGGATAAAACTGTTAGCACAGTTAAAACACTGTTTTGTCATTACTAAAATCAAATAAGGGTCAACAATTTCCCCTTTTTTGATGGTGACAAAACTAAGGTGAGAAAAACAGTTTTAAAAACTAAGTGTTGGGTTTTTACAAAAAAATGGACATAGTCTCCTCTGTTTTTAGGATAAAACCAACTTTTAAAATGCATTAAAAAGAACATCCAACCAAGCATATATATGAACTTGTAAAAATGGAGCAAGGCTCCCCCTCAATCTATGCATACAGACAATTCTTATTGTTCTTTGTCTTGTTCCTTGTGTCTTCCTTCTACCTTCTCTATTCTTTACCTTTTCTATGTTTTCTCCCCCTTTTTATCATCACAAAAGGGTAGAATAGATTGACAAAGGTATACACATAAGTTCAAAGATAAACAAAGTGTAAAGCAAGAAAGTAAGATATGACATTATAGCTCATGAAATAGTAGATTTCCTGAAAATATATGCTGTGAGCATATGTTACTACTATAAGCAACAGACTAAGCTTATCCATCCCAACAGATAGATAGAGTATGCTAAAACGAACCTGCATACAGAATGTTAGCCCAAAACAAATACCGTAAGAGTTCCCGAGAAGAATTAGAAAACTGATATATAAGCTAAGGTAATAGGAGTCATGCAATATCAAAAAGAGAGCTAGGTTACCAAAACACATTCACTAAATGAAGATAAATAGCTAAGATTCCCATGAACCTAGCAAATAAGCAAAATATATCATGTCATGTGGTAAAATGCATGATAAAGAATGAAAATTATATGTCCTTGCAAAGTTTTTGACATAGTTCTATAATAAAGAACAATGAAAGATATCTAGGGTGCATTAGAGGGTCGATGAAGCCTCGTTATCTGATCGCTAATGTCCTCAAGCTCGCCATTGATGATGTTGAATCGGGCATTCATCGTGAGTGAGAGGGAGGACATCTCATCCTTGAGATCCCAGAGTGCAGCTAACACGAATGCATTAGAATCTGATGACCCCGATCCACTAGCACCAGCACCTGTAACTGTCTCATCCTATAGCTCATCATCCTCTGGGATGTCCTCATCAGTGGGAGCAGCCCTATTAGGTTTTCTTCTTCAAACCTTCTAAGTTGGATCATAGATGGCATTTGTAGTGCGCTTCCAGGTGAAGTCCTCTTACTAAATCAACTTCATTCTAGTGAGAGTGGACTTGTTGAAGATACCAGTGGTGGACAGCTTCATATTCTCCTCACCAAAGAGGGAAACTCCATAGTACTCAGAATGCAGGTGATAAACATTCCAAATGGAAGGCCACCCACTTTCTTCTCAGCCCCCTCAATCATCCTAGCCATAATCAAACTGTAGATGTTGTACTGAATCCTATTCATCAAATTCCAAAAGATGTACACATCTAGCTGGCGTAGGTATATGTGACTCCCCTTCTTGGGAGATATGCAGTAGCCAATGAATAGGTGAACCACCCAACTGACTATGGTAAGGGCATTGGCATCCTTAAAGGTTGCGTCGAAGGTATAGGTGGGGTCATCTCTAAGGATCCTAAAGGCTCCCTGCTTATCAAAGTCCTTAGCCCAGTTAAAGGTGTCTACCCACTCCTGGCCACCCCTCGGTATTTGCAAGATTTTAAACAACACCTTTTCATTTACTAGTATAGTCCTACCTTTGACGAAGGTGTTGATTGATAACCCAGCAGAGGAGGTTCTCTCTAGGCTAGCATAATATAGCCTAATAAGTTTAAGGTATGTAACCTCAGATAGGGTGACTATTGGTTTCCATCCTATAATAGTAAAGTAGTGCTCTCTATCGATGTCATTAGTGCGCAGATTTTGAAAATCTACTAAACAGCCCATGATTATTTCTTTTCTAGAGATTTGGTTATCATATCGTGATTTAGCAGTAGCATTGATGAAGAAATTGGGGTCCACTGCTATTTCTTGGCCTTTTTTCCTTGTACCATCACCACCTTTCTTAGAACTCGAAGAGGGTATGATTTTATGTATTTTTTAAGATAATAAACCATGAAATTGCTTAAGAAGTGAAAGTAAAGTGTTTCTATGGAAGAAATTTGACGCTTTTGGGCTAATATGGTGAAAAATTATTGAATTTCACAGGAGAGAGAAAGGTTATGCTGTTAGGGTTTCAAAAATTAGGGATTTCTGAGGTTGAAGATGAAGTGCAGGCTTTATAATCCCGATTGGACAAACGACTGTCGAAAATGGAGAGTCGACTATTTTTTTAAATGAAATGACCGAGTGCATACTTACGTTTGGACAGTCGACTGTCTAAAATGGGTAGTCGACTGTCCTTTTTAAATCAAAGGACCGGATAAGAGGGACAATCGACTGTTCATATAGACAGTCGACTGTGAAAGTCTCTGTCTCTTGTACAGTCGACTGTCAGATACCATATTTATATGGACAGTCGACTCCGAAAGTGTAGTACTTGTGTTCATAAAATAAGGGTAAAGAAGTAATTTTACATATATTATATTGAATTAAATAATCCTTTGATGAAAGTTTTAGTATTGATTTGAAATAATATTGAAAATTTTGTTGAAAAGAGCTAGAAATTTTCGAAAAAAAAGTATTGAAAATTTTTGAAATTTAAAGTTGAAATGAAAGAATTTTGAAGAAAAATATTGATTGAAGTTGAGAAAAATAATTTGAAAAAAAAAATTTGACGAAAATATAAAATTTTGTATTTCTCTATAATTTTTATAAAATTTTTGGAAGGAAGAAAAGATGAAAATTTGATTTTTAAAGGGTAAATGGCAAAACAGTAAATTTTAAATAATGGCGTAGTTGTAAATAACTAATGGCAGATATGTAAATTGTATTAAAAAAGTCACAGGCTTCATGTGAAGTGGTGAAATAGTGGTTATATATATAGTCTCTGAGTGGTGAAGGAAAAATAAAATTTAAACGGTGAAGCAGTGGAGAAGGAAAAAAAAAATTGAAAGCTTATAAGTCTTTGAACTCAGAGACTTCATTTTTCTACAAAATCCCGTTTGGTTTCTTTCTTTCTTCAATTCAATTTTCTTAGCAAAAAGTTATAAAGAAAAAATCTTCAATATTAGAAATAGTACAGTCATCCAATTACAATAGCAAGATTTCATCATATTTGAGGTAAATTTTCAATAAGACTCATAACTAAATAATTATATTGTTTGAATTAAGTTATGAAATAGTAAGACTTATGAAAGTTTATAATTAGGTGTTGGTGATCAGCAATATCAAGAAATTATTGAAAAGAGCATGAAAGACAATGAGGTGATCTACGGGTAGCTTTAAGTGCTACGTGGTGAGTTAGATTTACTTTTATTAATCAAGACCAATAAAAATATGAATTTATGATATTTGAATAAAATTTTCAATTATAATGATTTAATGATGTATTTTCTGTTATATATGATAATTGATTAATTAGGGATTAAATAGTATGTTGAATATTAATTATATAAGAATTTATATTTTAAAAATGATGGATTAATGAAAAATATGCTGAGAATTTATACGAAATTTCTAAAAATATGATTAAAAAATTGATATGATATATGAGGAGACTATTTAATAAATATGATAAAAATAATAATTTTAGAAAGAGCTAGATAGTTGAGTTCTTTGCTTTGATGTATGTTTGTTTGTATGTTATTGCTCATATGCATTAAAGGGAAGACCAGGAAGGTAGTTGGTCTGGCTAAGAAGACCAGGAAGACAGTTGGTCTGGTTGAGAAAACCAGGAAAGTAGCTGGTCTGGTTGAAACATGTCGACATGTAGAAAGACATTTCTAGATGATAATATGAAATGATCTGATGAGAAAGAAAGAAAGAAAATTTAAATTCATGCATTATATTTGTTTTAAATATTTATTATTAATGGCTGAGATGCTAAAGAATCAGTTTTGATTATTAAATGATTGATAGATAGATAAATCTCATAATGAGACAATTTTGATGATAGATAAATAGAAAGGATGACATAATAAAGAATTATATTATTGATTGTTTGTATGATGTGAACTTTATGATGATATCAAATTGGAAATATTACAATGATAAAATATATGAGATATATGTATTAAAAGAGGATAACTTGATTATTTATTTATTAAGGAAATTGATAAATGATTGAATTAGAATGTGAGAAGAGATAGATGATTAATTATGCTGATTTAACAATGAATGAATATAAAGTATACAAAGCGTGTACTTCTAGTAAATTTAATTCACTGAGTTTGTGAAGCTCACTCCTCATTGTTAAATAATTCCAGGTAGCAGGCATGACAGATAAACTGAGATTCAGACTGAGTTATTATCAGTAAATCTCGTGGTTCACATCCTCAGACTAATGGAAGAGGAAAAAAAATTGTAGATATTCATGCATAATATGTTGTATATATTGTTTCATATGGGATATTAATAATGTAACTCCCCTGTTAAGGGTTGAGGGTTGATGTATATATATATTTTTTTTCAGTTGATGTATGTTTTTATATTGTTTCATATATGTGTTGTGCTGAGATTTCAAAACATGACGACACTGTCTGGGGGGTGGACAACTTAGGATGGGTTGTTACAGAAAGTCTCTGTCCTTTGGACAGTCGACTGTCAAATATGCACAGTCGACTATGCAATTTCTATAACATAAATTTGAAGGTCTTTTTGCAAAGATTTATTGTTCTATACTATTCTTAAGTGATGGAATATTAAATTTGGGGTTAATCCTCATTCACTTAATAGCATGAATGCACATGATGAATGTTAATGCAATTAAACACGCACATAGTCATAATTTTTTAATCTCATTAACAATCTTATTTTGCAAAAACCGTCTTCATTTAAAGGTTTAGTAAGGATATCGACAATTTGATCTTTAAAGGGAGTGAATTCTAGCCTAATATCACCATTTTTTGGCATGATCTCTTATAAAGTGATGTCTTATCTCAATGTGTTTGGTTCTAGAATGCTGAATTAGGTTTTTTGTCAAGTTGATAACACTAGTGTTGTCACAATGAATTGGAATGTTTTGAAAACACATGTCATAATCTTCTAGTTGTTGTTTCATCCATAAAAATTGTGTACAACAACTACCAGCGGCTATATATTACCCTTCGGGGGTTGATAGTGCAACTGAATTTTTTTCTTTGAAAACCAAAAAGTTAATATAGCACCTAGAAGTTGGTATGTTCTACTAGTGCTTTTTCTATCTAACTTGCGACCTGCAAAATCAGCATTCGAGTACCCAACAAGATCAAAAGTTGATTTTCTAGAATACCATAAACCTAGATTTTGAGTACCTTGCAAATATCTTAGGATTCTTTTCACAACAACAATATGGGATTTTTTAGGATTAGCTTGAAATCTTGCACACATGCAAACACTAAACATTATATCGGGTCTACTTGCAGTTAGATATAGTAAAGCTCATATCATGCTTCTATAAGTTTTAGTATCTACACACTTATCTTCCTCATCTAGGTCAAGTTTTGTGGAGGTGTTCATGGGACTGTGTAACGACCAATCCCGAGTTGGCCACCCCCGAGACGGTGTTGTCACATTTTGAAAATCTCAGCATGACACACATATGCAATCAGAAAAATAACGGCAACATAAATTTTTACATCAATCCTCAACCCTCAACATGGGAGATACATCATTCTGATCTTGACTTAAACATTATATACAACGTAAAATGTATGAATATTTACAAATAAATTTTTATTTTATTTTCTCATTAGTTTGAGGATGTAGACATGTACGTGGCTTATAGATAATGATTTCGTCTGAACCTCAACTCACCAAACTATTTGTCCTGCCTGCTACCTGAAATGATTGTACAATGAAAGATGAGCTTCACAAGCTCAATGAATTAAATTTACTAGAAGTATTCAATTTGTATAAATAGCCTTTTAATATATAATCATTTATATCTCATACAATTTGATAATAGCATTCTACTATCACTACACATATCATAAGTCTCATTCTCTATCAATCTCTTCTTCTTATATATTTATTCACCTTAAGACCATCAATTATCTCATAATTACCTCGTTATGAGGTTCACAGCATATAGTCTACCATTTAGATAGTTCTTAGCATATCATATTTCCATATTTCTTTCTCACCATAACTGTCTCTCTGTAAGACTCATTCATCTATAAATAAATTTACAATAACAAACAACACTTTAGTATTTCAGTAATACAATCAATATTTAAAATAGATGCAATGCATGAATTATTATTAAGAAACATCTTCCCACATGTCAACATGTTTTTATCTTAGACCAACTGCCTTCCCGGTTCTTTTATTTCATTTAGACCAACCCCCTCCCTGTTCTTTTATTCTAGCATATACCAGCTATCACGGTATTCATTTATTTTTAACATATACCGGCTATCACGGTTTTCATTTATTTTCAGTATATACAGGCTGTCAAGGTTTTTCATTTAGACTGGCTCCTTCCCAGTTCTTTTATTTCATGCATATACATATGAATAATGATATAAAATATGCATATGAATAATAAAAAAAAAAACAAGCATGTAATCAGATATTTTAATTTAGCTATCATGCATTTTTTCAAATTGCTATTTAATCAATTTTACTAATTTCTTTTCCTCATATATCACATCAATTTATCAACCAAAGCTCGTCAAGATCCACTAAATTTCTTCTCCTCATAAATCATATCAAATCATCAACCATAACTCATCAAGAATTTCCCTTATCGCTTTTATTATTAAATCGACTCATTATTCCAATAATATTATTTCTCATAAAATAATTCTCTACACATCCACTATTCCTATCATACCTATCAACCAACTTTCATCTATCACCAAATCATAAGTTAATGATTTATTCTAGTATTATCACTATATATTTCATATTTATCTTGATTACTTAAGGTAAATCTAACATGTAGCACTTAGAGCTACCCGTGGATCACCTCCTTGCCTTTCTTGCTCCTCTCAGTAATTTCTACCAGTTGCTGATCGTCAACACCTGACATAATATTTATATTAAAATTTCTAATTTTTTTCTTCAATTCTTCTATAATTCACACCCTTTGAAAATTCTCACTTTGAATTTTGGGGAAATTTCATGTATGCTAAATTTCAAAAATAGACTTCACATAAGTACCTTCTATTTTTCTTAGAGCTTCTCGTGGTTCTCTATAAAATTCTCCCATAAACTCCTTCAAAATTTTACTTTTTCAACCTTTTTTTCATTCCCCAAGTGTTTAAAGAAATAGAGAAATTGAATCATAGAGGAAGGAAAACCAAATAGGATTTGATAAGTAATAAAACAAACTAAAGTTATATATATATATATATATATATATATATATATATATATATATATATATGCAAAATTTTCAACACTCAACACTCACATTCTTTACATTGTGCCATGAAATTGTGGTGCTGTAATACATGCAGCACCACAATTCTTTCTTGGCAACAGGTGTTGCCACCTTTTTTTTCTTTTACTTTTTCTTCATGCTATGAACGAATTTTTTTGTTTTCTATTTTCTTTGTAACAACGCCACCACATGTCCATTTTTTTAAGAATTTTTTTATTCAATACTAAATCCCTCACGTATATATTATTTTAATTCCATATCATATTTATCAAATTACTTCTCTCTTCTTCTTTTTTTACTTTTTATTAATGTTATGAACGAATTTTTGTTTTCTATTTTTTTTGTAACTACGCCCCCACGCGTCCATTTTCTTTTAAGAATTTTTTATTCAATACTAAATCCCTCATGTATATATTATTTTAATTCCATATCATATTTATCAAATTACTTCTTTACCCATATTTTAAGAACACGGGTGTTACAGAGTGCCAATAGATTTTGACCTCTCAATTCCAAACTTTTTTAATAGGTCCTTGGTGTATTTGGATTGATTGATGAAGACACCTTCTTTCAATTATTTGATTTGAAGTCCAAGGAAGTAGGTAAGCTCTCCTATCATGCTCATCTCAAATTAACCTTGGCTGCTATAGTTTTTGCTTTGAAGATTTGGAGACATCATCTATATGGAGCCAATTATGAAATTTTTACTGATCATAAAAGCTTGATGCATTTACCGACCCAGAAGGAGTTGAATTTGAGACAGAGGAGGTGGATGGAGTTGATCTATGATTATGACTGTACAATTCACTATCATCCAGGAAAAGCTAATGTAGTAGCTGATGCATTGAGTAGAAAGGCTACAGGGTGATTAACTGCTATGGGGAGCCATAATACTAGCCTGATGATAGAATTGAGAAGCATGAGGATGCAATTGAATGTCAATAATAGAGGAGTATTGATGGCAAATATGGTGATACAATATTCTATTATTGATTGTTTATTGTAGATGCAAGGTAAAGATGAAGGGATAGAGAAGATTAGGCAGGAAGTGTTGAGTGGGAAGTCAACTGAGTTTAGAATTAGAGAAGATGGCATGGTAGTATTGGGGCATAGAGTTTGTGTTCCCAATGATGTGGAGATGAGAAAGAAGATCGTAAGGGAGGTTCATGATTCTATATATTCCATACACCCAGGTAATGATAAGATGTACAGGGGGTTGAGACAAAATTATTAGTGGTCAGGGATGAAGAATGATGTAGCAGAATATATTCAAGTTGTTTGACTTGTCAATAGGTGAAGTCTGAGAATAGACTCCCGACAGGTTTACTACAACCTCTTCCAGTATCGGAGTGGCCATGGAAAAACATGAGTATGGATTTTGTCTCTGGTTTTCCCCGTACCCAGAGGGGACATGACGCTGTGTGGGTTATAGTAGATAGACTTTCTAAGTCTTCACATTTTCTTCCTATTAAAACTACCTGGAGTCCAAAAAAGTTGGCTAAGTTGTATGTAGTAGAGATAGTAAAATTACATGGAGTACCCTTGAGTATCGTATCAGATAGAGATTCTAGATTTACCTCTAGATTTTGGAGGGGTTTCCAAGAAGTTATGGGTACACAGTTGCAGTGTAGTATAGCTTTTCATCCATAAACTGATGGGCAAATGGAGAGAATCATCAAAATACTAGAAAATATGCTAAGGGCAAGTGTATTGAGTTTCTCAGTAAGCTGAGATGCTTATTTGCCTCTGATCGAGTTTGCATACAATAATCAGTATCAAACTAGTATTGGGATGGCACCTTTTGAGGCTTTATATGGTGGAAGGTGTAAAACTCTAGTATGTTGGGAAGAAGTTGGAGAGAGAAAGATATATGGCACAGAAATGATAGATTTGACTACAGAGATGATCAAATTGGTTAGGGAGAACTTCAAAGCAGCCCAGAACTGACAGAAGGGTTATGCTGATAAAAGAAGACGACCTCTCGAGTTCCAAGTTGGAGATTGGGTATTTTTTAAGATATCTTCGTGGAAAAGAGTATTGAGATTTAAAAAGAAGGGAAAGCTGAGCCCAAGATTTGTGGGGCCATATGAAGTGATCGAGAGGATTGGGCCAGTAGTATATCATTTGGATTTGCTTCCAGAGTTAAAGCAATTACATAATGTATTTCACGTGTCACTGCTAAGAAAGTACTTACATGATGAATCCTATAGTATCTCAAATCAGGCGATAGAAATTCAAGAAGATTTGACTTTTATGCAAGTACCAGTCAGAATCTTAGACAGAAAGGAACAAGTCTTACGTAATAAAGTCATTCCTTTGATTCAAGTATTATGGCGAAACAAAGATGTCGAAGAAGTCATGTGGGAACATGAAGCAAGAATGAAGAAGGATTACCCCCAACTATTTTCTTGATTTTATGTAAGAAAATTTCGGGGATAAAATTTTTGTAAGGTGGGTAGAATTGTAACACCTGTATTTGTAAAATAAGGGCAAAGAAGTATTTTAATAAATAAGACATAGAGTTCAAATACTACATATATATTTAAATAAAAAAAATCCAATTTGAATAAAGCAATTCTTAAAAAAAAAATCAATCTGGGAACGTTCACGTCCCAGAAGGAAAAAAAAAGTTTTAAAAAAAGGGACACATCACAGCAGTAAGTGTAACAAATAAAGCTGCCTGCCCTCCAGTAAAGAGAAATCGTGGAAGAATTTTTTTTTTGGGGGGGGGGGGGGGGGGGGTGGGCTACAGACACTTTTTTTTCAACTTTTCTATATATATACATATATTAAGTAAACATAATTTTATAATTACAAATTTTATTTAGTTTCCTTCAAATCACTCATTTTCTTTAAACATTTAGGGACCCAGAGAAAAGTTGAAAGAACAAAATTTTGAAGGGGTTTACGGTGGAATTTTATAGGGAGTCACGAGAAGCTATTAGAAAATAGAAGGTGTTGACGATCAGCAACCAGGGGAAATTGCTGAGAAGAATGAGAAAGGCAATGAGGTGATCCACGAGTAGCTTTAAGTACTACGTGGTGAGTTAGATTTACTTTAAGTAATCTAAATAAAAATAAAATATATAGTAATTATTAGTTTATGCTTTGGTGGTAGATAAAAATTAAATTGATATGTATGATATAAATATTAGACATGTAAGAAATCATTATGTGAAAAGAAATATTATTAGAATAATGAGTTAATTTAATAGTAAAGGGGATAAATAAAATTCGTGACGAGTCTTGGTTAATAAATTTATGTGATATATGAGGAGAAGAAATTAATTAAATAATAAGCTGATATAATAATAAAAGAAATAAGTGAAATTCTTGATGAGTTATGATTAATAAGTGGAGATAATATATGAAGAGAGAACTTTTGTGTGATTTATTTCAATGATAAATTGAGAACAATTAGGGTAGCCAATTTAAATATATCAAATGCATGTTATTGTTATATTACTGTTCATATGCATATTACATATCGTTATTCATATGCATATGCATTAAATAAAATAACCGAAAGAACCGAGAAGGGGCCGGTCTAATTGAAAAACCGTGACAGCCGGTATATGCTGGAAATAAAAGGGATACCGTGACAACCGGTATTTGATGGAAAGAAAAGAACTGGGAGGGGGCCGGTCTAAGATAATAAAAACATGTCAACATGTGGGAAGACGTTCCCATAATAATAATTCATGCATCGCATCTATTTTTACATGTTGATATTTTTACTGAATGTCGTTGATGTTATGCCTTTATTGTAGATAAATGAGTCTCACAGAGAGAGACAGTTACAGTGAGAAAAAGACATAGAAATATGACATTATATGAATAATTTAAATGTGCTATGTTATGCTATTATCCATTTATATGAGAAATAAATGATTAAATATTAAAGGGGCCATTTTAGCAAACTGATTACTTTTAGTAAATTTAATTCACTGAGCTTGTGAAGCTCTTCCCTCATTATACAATGATTTCAAGTAGCAGACAGAATAAATAGTCTGGTGGGTCGAGAGTCAAACGAGATCATTTTCTGTAAGCCACGTATGTGTCACATCCTTAGACAAACGAGAAATGACTTGTAAAAATTTTATTGTAAATATTCATGCATTTTATGTTGTATATTATGTTTAAGTAAATATCATATTTTTGTACCTCTCCTATTGAGGGTTGAGGATTAAAAAAAAAAATTGTTAGTGTTATATTTATTGTTGCATATATGTGTCGTGTTGGGATTCTCAAAATGTGATGATACCGTTTCGGGGGTGGCCAACCCAGGATGGGTCGTTATAGGCCATCAATATGCTCTTGTTATTGTTTATGACTATTCAAGATATACCTTTGTTATCTTTATTGCTTACAAGGATAAAGCTTACAAAAGATTTGAAAACTTTTGCAAAAAGGTTCAAAATGAAAAAGGGATTTGTATTTCAAGCATTAGAAATGATCATGAAAAAAAATTTTAAAACTAAAGCTTTTCAAAATTTTGTGATGAAAATGGAATTGATCACAACTTTTCAGCTCTTAGAACTCCTCAACAAAATGGAGTTGTTGAGAGGAAAAATAGAGTTCTAGAAGAATTTGCAAGAACAATGCTTTGTGAAAATAGCTTACCAAAATACTTTTGGGCGGAAGCGGTAAACACTTCTTACTATATCTTGAATAGAATTTTAATTAGGCATATGCTTAACAAAAGTCCATATGAATTATGGAAAGGTAGAAAGCCTAATATCTCCTATTTTCATACCTTTGGTTGTAAATACTTTATCCTAAATAACAATAAAACTAACCTGGGTAAATTTGACTTAAAGACCGATAAGAGGATATTCTTAGGATATTCAACCTCTAGTAAAGGTTATAGAGTCTTCAACAAGAGAACTCTAGTGGTAGAGGAATTCGTACATGTAGCCCTTGATGAGTCTAACCCAATTAGTAATAGAGAAGTTTCTTTCAATGATGATGCAGATTTTATTCCAAGAATGGAAACACCTACTCCTATTGTTGACCCAAAGGAGTGCCTATCTCAAACAAATCAAGAGATATAAGCTCTTAAATTGGACCAACCATCTACAAGTCAACAGGATGATGATGGTCTTCCCCAAGATTGGAGTTATGAAAATTATCACCCAATCGATCAAGTGATTGGTGATCCTTCACAAGGGGTAAGAACTCGTTCCTCTATTAGAAATATTTGCAACTGTGTAGCCTGTCTATCTCAAATAGAACCTAAAACATTTGTAGAAGCCGAGAAGGATGTTGATTGGATAAATGCCATGCAAGTAGAAATAATTCAATTTGAAAAAAACAATGTATGGAATCTAGTTCCTAGACCAAAGAATCATACAATAATAGGAACTAAATGGGTATTTAGAAATAAGATGGATGAAAATGGAATAGTAACTAGAAACAATGCTAGATTAGTTGCTAAGGGATATAATCAAGAAGAATGAATAGACTTTGATGAGACCTATGCTCCCGTAGCAAGATTAGAAGCTATTCGAATGTTATTAGCCTTTGCATGCTTTAACAAGTTTAAACTATTTCAAATGGATGTAAAAAGCGCATTTTTAAATGGCTTTATAGAATAAGAGGTATATGTGTTGAAAATCCTAGTCTTCCAAATCATGTCTACAAGATTTCTAAAGCTCTATATGGGTTGAAGTAAGCTCCAAGAGCATGGTATGAAAGACTAAGTAAATTTCTGATTGATAATAACTTCAAAAGGAAAAATAGATACAACCCTCTTCACAAAATCTCATAAAAATGACACTTACTAGTTCAAATATATGTTGATAATATCATATTTGGTGCTACTAATGAATCTATGTGTTAAGAGTTTGCCAAGTGCATGCAAGGTGAATTTGAAATGAGCATGATGGGAGAGCTTGCATACTTTCTTGGGCTTCAAATCAAACAACTGAAAGAAGGCATCTTCATCAATCAATCAAAATACACCAAGGACCTACTAAAAAGGTTCGGGATGGAAAGCTCAAAGTCACTTGGTACTCCTATGAGCACATTTACAAAACTTGACCTTGATGAGTGAGGTAAGTGTGTAGACACTAAAACTTATAGAAGCATGATAGAAGCTTTACTTTATTTAATTGCAAGTAGACCTGATATAATGTTCAGTGTATGCATGTGTGCTAGATTTCAAGCTAATCTTGAGGAATTACATGTAATTGCAGTAAAAAGAATCCTTAGATATCTATAAGGGACTCAAACCCTAGGATTATGGTACTCTAGAGATTCATCTTTTGAGCTTGTAGGATATTCAAATGTTGATTTTGCGGGGGTGCAGGTAAGATAGAAAAATCACTAGTGGAACGTGCCAATTCTTAGGTGCAATGTTAACCTCTAGGTTTTCCAAGAAACAAAACTCGGTTGCACTATCAACCGCCGAGGCGGAATACGTAGCAGCCAGAAGTAGTTGTGCCCAAGAGTTGTGGATGAAACAAAAGCTAGAAAACTATGGTATGAACTTTAAAATTATTCCAATTCATTGCAATAATACCAATGCTATTAACTTAACCAAAAACCCTATTTAGCACTCTAGAACCAAACACATAGAAATTAGACATCATCTTAAGAGATCATGCTCAAAAAGGTGATATAAGACTAGAATTCATTCCTTCAGAAGATCAAATAGCTGGTATTCTTACAAAACCATTAAGTGAAGCTAGTTTTTGTAAAATTAGACTGTTAATGGGATTAATAGACTATGATAAACTGTGTTCTTGATTGCATCATCATTCATCATTTGCATACTTGACATCTAGTGAATGAGTATTAAACCTTATTTAATATTCCCCTCACTCAAGATGGCATAGATAAACAAATTTCGTGCTAAGACTCTAAACTGGAAGTTTTTCTAAAAGGTCATGTCGACTAGTAAGATTATCCCAGTCGATGGGTAACACACTACCTTTTCACCCAGTCGACTAGTCCATGTACCCAGTCGACTAGTAGAACAACACTCTGTTTGGAGCCAATTTTTGAATTTCTGGTAACTACCCAGTCAACTGGTATGGACGACTCAGTCGACTGGTATATCTTTGCTAGTTTACCCAGTTGACTGGTATGTTAAAATATCCCAAATCTATAAAGGACCCAGTCGACTGGTGCTCTAACCCAGTCGACTAGTATCATGATTCTATAAATAGTTTCTTCAGTTTTTTATTCTTCAGTTTTTACGCTACTTTTGAAAACCCTAAGCTTTTTCTCTCTAGAAACTCTCATCTTTTTAACCAAAATCTCACAAAAACACTCCATATAATCTTTGATCTTATCATCTTTAACCTTTATTTCAACTTTCCACGGTTGAAATTTCTCTTTTTCCCAAAATCTCTCACTCTCCCCAAAAACACCTTTTTTTTTTTTTTTTGCAAAATGTCTAAGAGGATCCGTATCAAAACCATTGTTGAAGGACCTCACATGCCTAATAGGCCACGGTCCAAGAAATCCACAGCCCTAGAGACCAAAGGGAAGGGAGTGACCTACTCCTCTAGCAAAAAGGCAAGGACAGAGCTCGATAACTCCTTGTTTTGGAGTCCAGCCACCAAAGAGAGGTATAACTCTATCATTCGCCATAAGAATATCATGACGGGTAGATTCGTCGAATTTAAATCTATTCGTCGTGCTAACTTTGACATACTACCTCCCTTTAAGGCAGTGCGCTTAACCCCACTGGTCAAGATTCACCAAGAATACTACTCACGCCTGATTCATCAGTTCTACGTGAACTTGGTGAAACCTAGTCCACTGGCTCTTCGGTTCAAAACCAATGTGATGGGTGTGGAGTTTGAGGTCAACACTGACCTCCTGGTGAGCTTACTGGGGATCCCTATGGGAGGGATCCAATGGAGTCTAGACGGATTACCGAACAACTTCGACTACAAGGAAGTATGTCAGATCGTTAAGGACGACCCTAACTATACCTTTCAGCCCACTACATTTCACACATGTAGTGTGATAGGTGATTAAATATTCATATTTAACCTCTCTTATTTACATTTGTTAAGTCCTTAGTTATGTTAATTTAGTCCATTTTACTTCATTTCTATGTTTTACGTGTTTTTATAGGGTTTTGGATAAAAAGAAACATTTTTGGCACCTAAAGGAAGAAATCTGGAAATCATTGAGCAGCTACTGCCAAAAGTGAGATCGAGCGCACTATTGGGTGCGATCGAGCGCACAAGCGCTCGTGCGCACACAAGAAGGATCGAGCATGGCCTTGCGATCGAGCGTAAAACGCATGCGATCGAGCGCACATATACGGGCGTGAACAGTAAAACGGCAGAACCAGTTTTGGAAATAAAGGAGGTTTTACGTTTTAGGAAGTTTAGTGTTTCCTGAGTCTTCTAGGGTTATTCAACCCCTATAAATACACCTGTCAACACAAACAAAGGACAACACTTATTTTATCTTTTGCTTAGCTCGGAGTTGTAAGCTTTGGAGAGGATTACAACCCGTCTCCACAGTATTCTTCGGGTTTTATAGTTTATGTTTAGTTTATGCTATAATGTTTATCTTAGACAGCATGTGTAACTAACTCTTTATAGGGCTCGATTGAAGCCCTAGTTATGCTTTCCCATATATATATTCATTGATTATCTTTGCAATAGCCTTGATTATGATGCTTAATTTGATTAATGTCTGTGTTTATTTACATTCCTCATATGTATATGTCTGATCAATATATGCATGTGGTATGGATTAGTTAGTTAGACCAATTTGGATGACCAAGTCCTGGGCCTAACAATAGTAATAAAAGATATCCACACCAGATTCTTGGATTAATCAACATGGGAAACTGGGAGTAAATACCATGGCCTAGGTCTCATGTGGTTACCGATTTCTATAAATCTTATGCTTTCTTAAGGAACAACTCAGTAGATACCATGCTGAATCCCTTAAGAAATAAAAGAGTTAGAGTATATACCATGCCTAACTCGGTGCTTAGGGAAATCAATAGCTTAAGGAGTAGATACCATGCCCTTAGGTTGACAACCATTAGGTATTCATAGGAAGGCTAGTGCATTGACCTATTTCTCATTGGGAAAGTATGACTAGTGGTGGATATCAAAGCCCTATGTCTCATTATTATTAATTCACATTCAATAGCTATTTTGGTATTCTTTTATTAAGAAATTGATTCTAAAACGAAATTCACCAATCCCTGTGGAAATGATCCTGCACTTGCACACTATGCTACCATTGACTTTGTGCACTTGCAAGTAAAACTGTACGGTTATTTACTTATTTATTTAGGTAGATAAATGCGCAAAAAGTTTTTTGCGCCATTGCTAGGGATTGCGCTAAATTTCCTTTTAGAATTACTTTCGTTTAGTTTAACCATTGTTATTTTTATTTTATTTTACTTTAATTTTAAGTTTCTGTTTATCATCTTTATTTTTATTTTCATCAAACCCTAATCGATTTCTTTTCTGTTTCAAGGCATCAGCAGAACTTTCTGTGACATTTGCGATCGAGCGCACCCTCTTGTGCGATCGAGTGCAATTAGGGTAGAGAGTTACCCGAGCAGCAGAGTTAAACTGTTGTTTTACCCGATTCATGCGCGGACTTCGATCCCAACATCCAACATTCTTTCCCCTCGATCCCGAGATTGAGCGGACCATCCGACAAAGGCTTAGAAACAACTTCGAGGAGAACGAAGAAGAATTCGAGAACGAAGCACCAATGGCGGAACAGCTCAAAAACCAGCAACCACATGCACGAATACCGATAAAGCAATCTTTCATCCCATAGAACCTTGATCAGCCATCATATATTGTATATCAACTTGAAGCGAAAGGAAACTACTACATATCTTCGCAAATATTGAGTGCTTTGACTCATTTTAGGGGTACACCGAATGAGGATCCACACTTGCACCTTCGAGAGTTCTTTGATCTTTGCAAATTCCAGTATATCCAGGGCCTAGACCAAGAAGGAATCAGGTTAATTCTTTTCCCTTTTTCCTTAAAAGATAATGCTAAACCGTGGTACAATTCATTGTCTGCAGTTTCTATCCACACTTGGGAAGAGTTGGCCAGCAAATTCCTAAGAAATTTCTTCCCAGCTCAAAAGACGAGACAATTGAGGAAGGAGATTCAATCTTTCCAATAGAGGGATGAAGACCTTTTCTTTGAGGTATGAGGACACTTTAATGAGTTGCTTCACAAATGTCCACATTACAACCTACCTCAAGATAAGCTGGTACTAGCCTTTTACGAAGGTCTAAATGATATGAATAAAGGTATTGCTGATTCAGGTTGTGGAGGTGTGCTAATGGAGAAAAGCAGTGAAGAAGCCATAAAGCTATTTGAGGCATTGAGTGAGCACACCCAATAATTCTCATCCAGAAGGAGACAAGGAGTAAAGAGCAAGGGCATGTATGAAGTTAACTTAATTGGTGGAATTCCAACTTAGATAGCTGCTATAGAAAGGAAGCTAGATATGCTTGTAAAAGCCATGACTGCTCAAAACGCCTCACCGAGTCCACAAGCCACACAATGCCAAGTATGTGCTTTATGTTTTAATTTTGATCACACTATTGAGACTTCCCATTTATATTCATCTACAGATCCCGAACAAGTGAACTATGTGAGACCAAACAGTGCATATGCAAATACTTACAATCCTGGATGGTGAAACCACCCCAACCTCTCATGGAGCAACAATCAAAATGCCTTAAACCTTCAAGGGCAACAAAGGAACTTCCACCAAACAGCCCAACCAGTTTAAGAGTCAAAGACAAGTGACCTAGAGAGTATGGTAAGACAATTGATAATGTCACAAGAACAATTTATGGCAGATAGAAAGCAAATTCAAACTGAGCAAAGACAAACAATTGCAAAACATGAGCAAACAATCCAAAGACTAGAAGTTCAAAGGGGGCAAAAGGCTAAAGAGTTAAGTGCAAGGAAGTAAGGTGAGCTTCTTGCCCAACCAATACCTAATCCGAGAGGGCATCAACAACTAAATTCCATGACAACTCTGAGAAATGGTAAGGTCATAGGAGTTAATGAGCCAGCACAAGCATCTCCTATTAAACCATCCCCATCCAAGGTAAGTGAAATGGAGAAGTGGAATGCACCACCCTTCCCTCAAAGGTTAGTAAAGCCAAAGAAAGATAAATTGTTTGAGAAAAGTAGAAATTAACATTCCCTTATTAGATGCAATTAAACAAATTCTTGCTTATACTAAATTTTTAAAAGAGTGTTGCACTAATAAAAGAAAGTTTCAAGAGCATGAAACAGTGGCTCTAACAGAAGAGGTAAGTGTGGTATTATTAAGAAAACTACCACCAAAGCTACAAGATCCTGGCAGTTTAACCATTCCCTGCAGGATAGGTGACCAGTTTTTTTAGCGTGCACTATTGGATTTAGGAGCAAGTGTAAATTTGCTACCATACACAGTAGTTGAAAAGCTAGGTTTAGGGGAGCTTCAACCAACCTCCATCACTTTGCAATTGGCAGATAGAAGCATCAAAAGATCTAGAGGTATATTTGAGGATGTCTTGGTAAAAGTCAGTGAGTTTATCTTGCCTGCTGACTTCATTGTGTTAGATATAGAAGAATGTCTTATGCCATTACCTCTGCCCATCATATTAGGAAGACCCTTTATGAGAATTGTTGATACAATAATTAATATGAAAAAAGGTATTATAAGTATAACGGTAAATAGTGAGACAATAGAATTTAAGGTATATGTTGCATTGAAATTACCCCAAGATGATAATGATGATGAATGTTTTAATGAATGTATGATGCAAAGTGTTGTCGAGCAAATTTTTCAGGTCCATCACACTGATCCATTGGAGCCCACCCTCACCCACAGCTTCACAAGTTCGGATGTGGTGCCTAAGCCAGAATCTAAAAATATTATAGATGACATCATTGAAGTTGTGCACCTCCTTGAAGCCTCTCCAAAGCATCCAAGTAAGTTCACTCCTCCGTTTGAAACTTTTGAGAGTACTAATACTACTTTTCTCTCATCTATTATCCAGGCACCAAACTTGGAATTGCCGCAGTTGCCTGCAAAAAATCAGACATTCACAGTACATGGACACAAAGTCATACACACTCGAAAATTACAATGCAACCAAGAGATGAAGATTTAGCGCCCCAGACTGTCCAATATGCAGCAGTAACAAGAGCACCTGAGCCACATGCAGTGGACTTTAAGTACGCCCTACCGTTGAAGCTGCTATAGAGAGCACTTGAGCAGTCCAGACTTTGATAAACGTGTAGCTCAAGCGCCTCTATTAAGGTTAGTAGCACTGAGGCCACTGAGTACGCACTTTCTGCCACAAGTGGGATCGAGTGCACTTCACAATGCAATCGAGCGCACATGGGACATCAACTTGCTAGGATGCCTAAACTATCAACCTCCACCTCCCGCACTTGGTACCTCATCGACTACACCACCTGGCGATCAGCAGTGAGAGGATATCCCGTCTGGCTGAAGACGTTAAACTTAGCGCTCATAAGAGGCACCCCAAAGCATATCATTTTTAGTAATTTATTTATTGTTGGTCTTTACTTTTCTATAGCTGTTCATTATTACTTGTTTTCCATTTTATGTTTGTTTGTCTTCCTTTTCAAGGACATAGTGAGTGCATCTAGTTGAAGTTTGGGGGTGTACTATGAGCCATGCCAGCCATATAGTTCTCCATCTCCCAAGTCAGCTCCTTCCATGCTATTCACACATTGGGGACAATGTACAATTTAAGTTTAGGGGTATGGGGACACACTCACACACATACGATGTCCCTTTTTTTTATAGATAAATGCATGTTCATTCTGTTCCAAAAATTTTGGGTGATCTAAACAAACAATATGATTTGACTTCATAAGTGAGCTTAACACTTTGAATATATAGGCCAATAATTAAGTTTTGAACATAGATCACTTACTTTTAGGCATTTAAGGATTCACAAGTTTGACCTGAACTAACACGAGCACATAGTTGTGTAGGGTATGACATGTAATTTTGATTTGTATGTTTCTTTTGCTCGACTGTGAACCAGATGACCTGTTAGATTAACGCTTTGTCATATAAAAAGAAAATGCTCCTAAAGTTCAGTAAACTAATTTTTCACTTAGTAACTGGCCTTCTTGTCTCAGTAAACAGTGAGTATCACATCAAAAGGTGAAAATTTTGTGCACTATGATCATTAAAAAGAACTTTCCACTAAGTAACTAGTCATTTTTCCAGAGTAAGCAGTGAGTGTCACTTCAAAAGGTGGGAATTCTGATTGGTAGTATTAAGATCAGTTAGTTTCGTAGCCTTTTTTACTCGAGTTAGTAAGTCCTTACAGGTGTCTTTACACCTAATGCCATAAGACCATCTGGTTTGGGAGTCATTGGCTAAATACTCGATACATGAGTCAAATAGAAAGCTTAAGGGAACTAATTTGGCAAAAATCTCACAAACAAAAGAAAAGAAGAAAATCTATGCCATCTTTATTAATTCTAATAGGAAATTTGGTGAATCTTGAGACATCGAAACACTACATATTAAAATTATTTGGAAACCTAATCTTTTATGTGCTAGTTCGCCACACACTAAATTCAAACTTGTGATGTCTTAAACTGCCTCATGAAAGAGATTTGCGTTCAAAAACTCTTATTCATTGCAAAGATATGTTTATATTTGTTAAGCTTGCTCATGAATGCACATCATAATTTTGTGTGAAGACCTAAGCTTTTGTGGACACTATGGATATTGGACCTATCTGTGTGTCGTTATTTTTCATTTTAGTTTTCAGTTTTGTATTGCTAAGGGACTAGCAATATATAAGTTTAGGGGTGTGATAAGTGCTTAAATATTCATATTTAAGCCCTCTTATTTACATTTGTTAAGTCCTTAGTTATGTTAATTTAGTCCATTTTACTTCATTTCTGTGTTTTACATGTTTTTATAGGGTCTTAGATAAAAAAAAAAACATCTTTGGCACCTAAAGAAAGAAATCTGAAAATCATGGAGCAGCTACTGCCAAAAGTGCGATAGAGCGCACAAGCGCTCGTGCGCACACAGGAATGATCGAGCACAGCCTTGTGATCGAGCGCAGAACACATGCGATCGAGCGCACATGTACAGGCGTGAACAGCAAAATGGCATAACTAGTTTTGGAAATAAAGGAGGTTTTACGTTTTAGGAAGTTTAGAGTTTCCTGAGTCTTCTAGGGTTATTCAACCCCTATAAATACACTTGTAAACACACACAAAGGACAACACTTCTTTTATCTTTTGCTTAGCTCGGAGTTGTAAGCTTTAGAGAGGATTGACAACCCGTCTCCACAGTATTCTTCGGGTTTTATAGTTTATGTTTAGTTTATGCTATGATATTTATCTTAGACAGCATGTGTAACTAACTATTTATATGGCTCGATTGAAGCCCTAATTATGCTTTCCCATATATATATATATATATATATATATATATATATATATATATATATATATATATATATATTCATTGATTATCTTTGCAATAGCCTTGATTATGATGCTTAACTTGATTGATGCCTGTGTTCATTTACATTCCTCATATGTGTATGTCTGATCAATATATGCATGTGGTATGGATTAGTTAGTTAGACCAATTTGGATGACCGAGTCCTGGGCCTAATAATAGTAACAAAAGATATCTACAGCGGATTCTTGGATTAATCAACATGAAAAACCGGGAGTAGATACCATGCCTTAGGTCTCATGTGGTTGTTGATTTCTATAAATCTTACGCTTTCTTAAGGAACAACTCAGTAGATACCATGCTGAATCCTTTAAGAAAGAAAATAGTTAGAGTAGATACCATGCCTAACTCGGTGCTTAGGAAAATCAATAGCTTAAGGAGTAAATACCATGTCCTTAGGTTGACAACCATTAGGAATTCATAGGAAGGCTAGTACATTGACCTGTTACTCATTGGGAAAGTATGATTAGTGGTGGATATCAAAGCCCTATGTCTCATTATTATTAATTCACATTCAACAGTTATTTTGATATTCTTTTATTAAGAAACTGATTCTAAAATGAAATTCACTAATCCTTGTGGAAATGATCTCGCACTTGCACACTATGCTACCATTGACCTTGTGCACTTGCAAGTAAAACTGTATGATTATTTACTTATTTATTTAGGTAGATAAACTCGCAACATAGTGACATACCCTTTTATTCGAAGTTGTTCAATCTCATTGTGAGTTGGACCATCCATGCACGACTTGGGAGCCGGGGCTATCTCTCGAAGATAGATGTGGTATTGATTTGGTGTCTTAAAATAGGATATCACTTCAATATCTACCCCCTATTGCTGGCCAACATGATAAACTGCGAAGATAATGACTTCGGGTGCCTTCCCTATGGGATGTTTATGTAACAACCCATCCCGGGTTGGCTACCCCCGAAACAGTGTCATCATATTTTGAAAATCCTAGCACGATACATATATGCAACAAAGAAAATAAACAACACCAAAAGAAATTTTACATCAATCCTCAACCCTCAGTAGGAGAGTTACATCAATCTGATATTTAAAAATTCTATACAACATAAAATTCATGAATATTTACAAATAAATTTTTATTTTCTTTTCTCATTAGTCTGAGGATGATGACACATACGTGACTTACAAAAAGTGATTTCTTCTGAAACTCAACTCACCAAACTATTTGTCAAGCCTGTTACCTGAAATTATTGTACAATGAGGAGTGAGCTTCACAAGCTCAATGAATTAAATTTACTAAAAGTATTCAGTTTGCATAATAACCCTTTTTATATTTAATTATGTATATTTCACATAACTTAATGATAACTTTCTACTATCACTACACATATCATAAGATTAATTCTCTATCAATCTCTTCTTCTCATTCATTTGCTCACTTTAAGAGCATCAATTATCTCATAATTATCTTGTAATGAGGTTCACATCATAAAGTCCACCATTTAGGTGGTTCTTATTATTCTCTGTTTCTTTCTTACCAGAACTGACTCTCTCAGTAAAACCAATTCATCTATAAATAAATTCACAATCACACATCACACATCAGCATTTCAATAATGCAAGCAATAATTAAATCAAATGCCATGCATGAATGATTATGATGGGAACGTCTTCCCACCTGTCGACAGGTTATTATTATCTTAGACCGGCCCCTTCTCGGTTCTTTACAGCTTATCCCGGCTATCGCGAAATTTATTTCCAGCATATACCGGCTGTCATAGTATCCTTTTTATTTCCAGCATATACCAACGGTCACGGTTATTCCATTAGATCAGCTCTTTCCCGGTTCTTTCGGTTATCTTATTTGATGTACATGCAATTGAACAATAATATGAAATATGCATATTAACAGCAATATAAAAACAACATAAATTCAAAATACTTAAATTGACTATCCTGATTATTCTCAAATTTATATAACAAAAATTTCTCTCATCCCAAATCACATCAAATCATCCATCAAAATTTGGTCAAGATCCACTAAAATTCATCTCCTTAAGATTCGTATCAAAACATCAACCATAGCTCATCAAGAATTTCATTTATCGCTATTATTACTAAATCAACTTATTATTCCAAAAGTATCTCTTTTCACATAATACTATTTTACGTGTCCAACATTCATATCATATCTATCAACCAAAACTTTATCTATCACTAAAATATAAGCTAATAATTTATTTTAATATTATCCCTTTATTTTTCATTTTTAGTTAGATTACTTAAAGTAAATTCAACTCACCACATAGCTCTTAAAACTACTCATGAATCACCTCTTTGTCTTTCCTGTTTCTCTCAGAAATTTCCTCTATTGTAGATCGTCAACACCTGACATCATATTTATATTAAATTTATAATTTATTCTTCAATTCATTATAAACCACACACTTTGAAAATTCTCACTTTAAATTCAGGAAACTTCATAAATGTCAGAAATTAAAAAATAAACATTATGTTATTATTTTCTTTTTTTATGATCGCTTTTCCTGATTCTCTATGAAATTCCCTAGTAAACCTCTTCAAAATTTTGCTCTTTCAATTTTTCTTTCGGTCCTCAAATATTTAAAGAAAACGCACTAAAAATAAACTAAACTAGATTTCGAAAAAAATAAAATAAATTGAAGCTTTTATATATATATACAAGTAACATTTGTAACTGCATATTACAAAACCTCCACGTTTCAAAAACGTAGAAGGCATGCATACCTGCTGCCACGTTTCAGTTTTTTTTTTTAATTTATTCTCATTAGGACATCATCATCCTTTCTTTTTTTGTTTTCTCTTTTTTTTTTCTTAGTCTTCTTCTGGGACATCAGTATCCTTTTTTTTTTCTCTTTTTTTTCGTCTTCTTCTGGGAAATCAACGTCTTTTTTTTGTTTTTTTTCCCTTTCTCTTTCTCTTTCTTTGTAACTACGCCCCACGTGTCAATTTTTTTTTTTTTTTCAAAAGGATTATTTTATTCAATACTACTTCTTTCATGTAAATATATTATTTTAAATTTTATTTCATATTTATTAAATTACTTATTTACCTTTACTTTACAATTACGGGTATTACAGCTCATCACCCTCACCGTCCAGCACTTTCGAGTTCTTCTTCCCGCCTCTGAGGCTTAGGACATCGACCTCAAGGATATCATCAACGTCTCTTCTCTGAAGAAGATGGGGTGCACAATCTGAGATGGGATGGTCTACTCCAAGGCCGGGAAGAACATTAGGATAAGAGAGGGTGATAGCAGTGAGGAGGACGACGAGGGTCCAGGTGATGCAGCCCCTACGGACACTGGTGATCGAGCACCATCGCATTGTGGTTCTAGTTCTGGTCTAACTGGATACGGTGATCTACTATAGGCCATATCAAGCCTTCAACTATCCATGCAGTCCAAGTTCCAGAGCTTAAGCTCTTTTTTTGATGTCATGCATCATTACCTCTGCTCCCTTAGAGACGACTTCGAGCTACACCAAGAGCACATAGGGGCTCCTTAGCTGAGCTTCGGGATCTTATGCGAGACGACTCTGATTTTTCGCTCACTGAGTTGCCTGCTGTTATCTTTTTAGTTGTATATAGCTTCTAGTTGTACTTGGCACGAACATTTATCACCTTATCATATATTTTAGTTTTTATATATATATATTCGGCTCCTAAAAGCCTGTGATGTATGGATATTTTTATTTATTTGACTATATTTCATGTCTAGCTTATGGTTCATATAATTGTTTTACATTTACGCTATATGCATACTTAGTTTACTCTTTTTTTACTCGGAAATATACTGTAACTACTTATGTTAGGGTGAAAACTTTCGGTTCCGCTCAGGAAGTCTTTTCAGCTCTGAATTATGCCTAGTTTTCGCATACAAATTTGTTTATGCATAATCATATTGTCTATAGTATCTATGTTGCTTATTTTATGAATTAACACCCCATTTTCTACTGTAGTCAAAACGGGGGAGAAAAATGAGAAACAGAGAAATATAACTATAGACTTAAAATAGAGCATAGATTTAGGGAGACCATTGCTCCAAAGAACTTACTAAATATAAGATTATGTTGAGTTGCTTGGTTGGGTTGATTATAAACTACTTTGAATTGTTTTACAGGTTGGTTTTATTAAAAAAAACAAAGGAAACTCTGTCCATTTTTTTCTAAAAAACCAACACTTAGTCTTTAAAACTGTTTTCTTTCATTAGTTTTGTCATCATCAAAAAGAGAGAGATTGATGACCCTTATCTAAATTTTAATAATGACAAAACACTACTCTAATTGTACTAACAGTTTTATCTAAGTTTAAACGATAAAAGCTTTCAGCAAAGAATCAAGATGCAAGAACTCAACCCGTATCAAGCACCAAGTCAAGACAGAAGATATAGTATAGGCATTAAAGTATTGAAACAAACTGTAAATCTCTTATGTTCAAGTAAGTAGCTTGTCTTATGGCTCTCTATAAAAGAATTTTGACAAAACTATTTATTCAAACTTTTCTAAGTCAAAAACATTTTGAAACATGAAAAACTGGGTTGAAAGGTAACCCAATCGACTAGTATAAGGCTCCTTATACTAGTCGATTGGTATATGGGACATAATATCCCCAGTCGACTAGGTGATCTATACAAGTCGATTGACAACTGGGACAGTGAGTTCCCAGTCGACTAGTACTTAGGACCCAGTCGATTGGTACTCTCCCACAGCCTAAAAGTGAACTTTTTCACTTGACCCAGTATACTGGTACAATGACCTAGTTGATTGGTAATTCAAAAATATGACCGTTTGAGACACGGGACTTGAGCATTTAATGAACCAAACCTACCAAGTCAGTGTCTAATGGCCATATTGATTCAATGCTATATAAACCCACTTCAATGAGTATTTAAAAAAGAGAGATTACATATTCAATTCAATAGTTTACTCATTAATACTCAAAAGCTTTGAAAAATTTATTGTTGAGTCATTCTTCATGCTTTTATTTGAAAGAGAGATATTGTTTATTTGTAAGAGCATTCATTGCTATCTCTCTACCATTTACTTTACAGTAACTCATATTTATTGTAAAGGGATTAACTTTCGCAAGGAAGAGATTAGCTTCCGAGAGGAAGGGATTAGCTTCTGAAAGGAAGGGATTGTTTGTAAGGTTTGTACAACACCCATGAAGTTGTACGACTAAACGTTTTAGTGGATCACTTCAAGTAGATTCCTTGAAGAGAGTGGCGTAGGGTCAGAACGAATCTGATATTGCCGAACCACTATAAAGTAAGTTTGCATTTTCTCTTCCTTAAACTCTTTTACTTAAAGCACATTACTTGTTTATACGCTTGTGCATTTAACTATTTTTATAAACTTGCAAGTAATTAGCTAAAGTTTTTAAAAACCCAATTCACCCCTCCTCTTAGGTTAGAACCTCATTCTACAATTTCGAATTGATTTAACTCTTCTTGCATAGTATTTATCTAATCGGTATCTTTTTTGGCTTCTACAAAACTTTTAGGTTCTACTTGTAATTGCAAACATTTCTAATGAAAGATCGAATTCTTACCCCTTGTGAGGGATCACCAATCACTTGATCGATTGGATGAAAATTCATATACCTCTAATCTTTAGGAAGTCCATCTCTTTGTTGACTTATAAAAGGTTGATCGAGATTGAGATCATCTACCTCTTGATTTGTTTGAGGTGGACTTTCCTTAGGGTCAACAATGGGAGTAAATTCATCTACCCTTTGAGTAAAACCCGCATCATCATTAAAGGATACTATTATACTACTAATTGGATTAGATTCATCAAACGTAACATGTACGGATTCTTTAACCACTAAAGTTCTTTTATTAAAGACTCTATAAGCTTTACTAAAGGTTGAATATCCTAAATATATCCCTTTATCAGTCTTAGAGTCAAATTACGTAAGTTAGTTTTATTGTTGTTTAAGATGAAGCACTTGCAACTGAAAGCACAAAAATAACAGATATTAGGCTTTCTACCTTTCCATAGTTCATATGGAGTTTTATTAAGCATAGGCCTAATTAATACTCTATTTAAAATATAGTGAGAAGTATTTATGGTTTCCACCCAAAAATATTTTTGTAAACTATTTTCACAAAACATAGTTCTAGCAAATTCCTCTAGAGCTCTATTTTTCCTCTCAACAACACCATTTTGTTGAGGAGTTCTAGGGGCTGAAAAATTGTGATCAATTTCATTTTCATCATAAAATTTTGAAAAACTTTGGTTTTAAATTCTTTTCCATGATCACTTCTAATACTTGAGATAGAAAAAAATTTTCATTTCGAACCTTCTTACAAAAGTTCACAAAACCTTTATAAGCTTTATCCTTATAAGCAATAAAAAAATAATAAAGGTATATCTTGAATAATAATCAACAATAACAAGAGCATATTGATGGTCACCTAGACTAATGGTGCTTATTGGACCAAACAAGTCCATATAAAGAAGTTCTAATGGTCTAGAGGTTGAAATTACCTTTTTAGATTTAAAAGATACTCTTGTTTATTTTCCCATTTGACAAGTATCAAAAACTATCTTTTTCAAATTTAATTGGGAAGTCCAATAACTAAATCTTTTCTTGAAATAATTTTGAGTAAATCCATGTTCACATACCCAAGTCTTCTATGCCATAGCCATGGGTTTTCACTAAAAGCGAAAAAATATTTTTCACTTTCCAAATGTAAAGATTTTTAATCAATTAGATAGACATTGTCATGTCTATGGCCAATAAACTTGATCTTGTTACTCTTGATGTCTATTACTAGACAATGAGAGGATTCAAATATGACTTTGTTGCCTTTGTCACATAATTGACTAATATTAAATAAATTTGGCTTAAGGCCTTGCTCATATAAAACATGGTCAATGGTTGAGGAATCATTACCCACTTTGCCATGCTTAATAATCTTTATCTTGGTGTTATCTCCAATGGTGACATATCTGTCATCCCTTAGAGTTAGTTCTTTGAACATACTTTGATCACCAGTCATATGCTTTAAGCATCCACTATCAAGGTACCAATAGTTACATTTTTCTTTGGTGTAGAGACACATCTACATTACACATGGATATACAGTTGCACTTTTAGGTACCCAAAATTTCTTGGGTTCTTTAGGGTTAGTCTTAGAACATACGGCTCCTTTAGGGACCCATACTTTCTTAATATTATAGGGTGCTCTATAATTGTAGATATGTTGATGATGCATGATCTTAGGATTATAATTATAGAAGTCTCTAGAATGTCTTGAATATTTATGCCCATTATTCCTTGCATGAGTATTCCTAAGATACATGTTTCTAGCGTGAGAGTTATAAACATACATATTGTCTCTAGGATATGCATTATGGTAATTTCTAGGATGTACATTCCTAGCATGTGCATGCCTTAAATGTGTATTCCTAGCATTTGTATTTCTATGATGAGCATACATATATGTATGGAACCACCAAGTAAGGCCCTCTTTTTCGATGGATCCTCTAGTAATAGAGGAAATGGAACCGGTCTTATACTCACTAGCCCCGAGAGCTTCATGGTTGAGTATGCCTTAGGTTCGAATTCTGTTATTCCAATAATGAGGCAGAATATAAAGCCTTGCTTGCAACTATGAAGATAACAAAAAGCCTTAGCCACTTAGGCTCTAGAAATCAATTATGATTCTTAGCTAGTCGTCAACCAGATGAGGGGTAAGTATGAAGTAAAGGGAGCTAAGATCATTAGAAACCTTGAGAAGGCCAAAGAAATGGTCTCGACATTCAAAAAATTCAGTATCTCCCAAACACCAAGAACGGAGAACTCTAAGGCAGATGCCATAGGGTGACTTGCTTCTTCTAGACAATGAGACCTTACTCAAACTATCTACTTGGGGATGTTGGTCGTACCAAGTATAGATAAACTCCTGGTTACGCTCTGCCAAAGAGTCAATATGGATGGATCCAATCCTTGAGTACCTTAGAGACAAAATGCTCCTTCGGAGAATCATCACCCGCTCTGCTCAATTCACCATTATCGAAGACCAACTCTATAGAAGAGGATTCGATACCCTCTACCAGAAATGCCTCAGTTTTGTAGACGCAGACTGTGCTCTTAAGAAAATACACGAAGTCATATACAGGATTCACATAGGGGTAGAGAACTATATACAAAATCCTTAAGCACGAGTATTGCTAACCCAAGATACTGCAAGAGGGCATCAATTTGGTCCAAAAGTGCAAAAACATGTCAAGAGTTCGCCTTAGTCTCACACCTACCGCCTAATCCACTAACCTCGATGACTAGTCATCTCTCCTTCTTCATTTGTGGGATTAACACCCCTGGACCCTTTCCAGAAGCTCCGAGGCAACGAAAGCATTCAGTAGTAGCGAATGACTATTTTACAAAGTGGATAGAGGCCAAACCACTTTGACAAATCACCAACAAAAATACACGAGTTTGCATGGCAGTCAATCGTGTGTAGATTTTGTACACCAAGAATTCTCGTGAGCAACAATGGAAAGCAATTCAACAACACATGGTTCAAGTCTGTTTGTCAAAACTTGGAATTCATACATCATTTGATTTTGGTTGCTTACCTGCAAGCTAAAGTCGCTAATAATACCTGATTACGCCTAAAGAATAATGCGGTAGTTGTAGCACAGCTTTGGGGTGTCGATTCCACAGGGAGACAAATTAAAAGAATAGTAAAAGGTACAAAGAAACTAAAGAAAAATATCAAGTGCTTAAGGGAGAACAAAGATTGATTGTAAATGCAAATTTAAAACAAAATAAAGTGAAACAGTAAAGCGTCGGCAATCCCTTACACAAATCTGGTATTTTAATTATTCTTAATTCATTGAATAACTCAATTCCAAAATTCCCAATTATAAGGTGTAGATTTATGAACCAAGATTAAACCAAATGTAACCCTTT
This sequence comes from Bretschneidera sinensis, assembly GCA_023935145.1. NCBI lineage: Eukaryota > Viridiplantae > Streptophyta > Magnoliopsida > Brassicales > Akaniaceae > Bretschneidera > Bretschneidera sinensis. The sequence goes on along the minus strand of CM043705.1, from coordinate 58,855,571 downwards.
GAAATATCATTCACCACTTTTAAAATACGTAAACTATTATCACTATTGAGAAAATCCAACGACAACAATATACTCAGGAAGCGATATTGCAGCAAAGAACTAAATCAATATAGATAAATAATTGATCCCATCATAATCAAAGAGATAATCCATTCAATAGAAAAAGCATGACTGAATCCATAAACAAAATAAACTCTATGACTATTCGGAAAAGAAAACATCACTAATAAATTGCGAATAATAAAACAAAAGAGTTTTAATAATTAAAGATCAAATACATAAATTAAAAATAAACAAAAATGCCATCAACTGTGCAAGTTCATCCTTAGCCCCACTTGAGAATTTAGTACCCATAAATATAATGGACAACAAAAATCTCAAGGGAAAATTTGAACTCTTCGTGAGAATCCCCACATGGTAGTGGAGATTCCCCAAATTTCTCCTAAAAGCCCTCCAAATTACTCTGAGTGGTAGCAAAGTCCTCGAGACTGCACACTGTTTGGTAGCAAAGCCTTAGAGATTGCACCCTGATTGATGAAGTGAGGTGGGCTTTTATAGGGCAACTCCACGAGTGCAATGTGTTTCTAATCCGATGTGGGATACTGTGCTGCAAAGTGTTTCGAATCGATGTGGGATGTCGCGGGTGCACTCGATCATAGTCTTGTGCACTCGAGCGCAGCATGGTGCATTGCATGACCTTTGTCTACTAAAACTGCCATAACTTTCTCTAGAAAAATCATTTTTATGAGCCGTAAAATTCTCCAGAAAATAGACATCCGGATCTTTCTAAACATATATGGCTCATCTCCTGGTTCTTCCTAAATCAATACAGTTTAATTTGCAAAAATGACTGATTTGTACGAGCAATTCTGACAATTTAGTGAAACTTCTTTCCAAGTGCTTATGAACCTGTAAAACAACGAAAAATAACTCAAAGTAACAAATTCCTAAGCTAAAAATATAACACCCTAGAAAAACATAGTAAACACAGAAATGAGATAAAATAGGATGAAATAACACAAACTAAGAGCTTAACAAATATAAATTAAGGGGCTTAAATATGAATATTTAAGCACTTATCACACCCCCAAACTTACATATTGCTAGTCCCTTAGCAATACAAAACTAAAAACTAAATGAAAAAACAAAGAACATAAAGATAAATTCATCATTCATGGTATCCTAAAATTTAAGCATCACACAAAACCATGATATTCAGTCATGAGCAAGCTTAAAATGTAAACCCATCTTCGCAATCAATATGAATTTTAAAATCTAATTACTTACAAAAGGCAAGCTAAGGCATCACAAGTCTGACTCAGTATAAAGTGAATTTTCTATCTCTAGCATATGTAATAGAATTCTTAGTATTTAAATTGAAATTTACATTCTTAGGCTTACTAGCATTCTTTGAAGAAAAACTCTTAACCTTACTAGTGGCCTTAGAGCTGGAGGGGTCATTCACACATATTGCTTTCATGAACAAAGTCTCTATTGATTTTTGTTTGCCTAATGGAGAATAACCCAAACTAGATTTTCCTCCACTCATTCTTTGGCAAGATAACACTTCATCTAGTTTTTCTTTTCCAAGAATAAGCCTAAATATAGTGTTATTCAACTCCATCACTTTTTTCTAAACTATTATTTTCATTTTTCAAAAAATCTTGCGATGAGTTACAGAGCATGGAATATAGTTTTCCTTTTTCTTCCTTTAGACTTTCCATCTCTTTAGAGAGAGATGAGACTTCCTTCTTGAGAGCAATATTTCTAGAATCAAATTTCTTTAATTCTTCATGTATTTCATTAATTACCTCAATCAATTCTTCATTACTACTAACAATATTATTATTAATAGAGGGGGAAGAATTTGTTACCTCATTTTCATTATCAATTGCCATCAAGCAAATATTGGCAATTTCTTCATATCTGACGTCGTCGTCCAAAAGTTCTTCTTATTCATCATCACTCCAAGTGGTTGCAACCATGAATTTCTTTTTGAAGCTCTTGTATGGTTTGTTTGTTGCTGGTCAATCGGTTTTAATGTTTCCAAGCTTCTTGCAACCATAACACACAATAAGTTCTCTTTTTGGAGTGCAATCCTTTGTGTAAGGTTTCTTGCTCTTTTTCAAGAACTTATGAAACCTCTTGGTGATTAAAGCCATTTCACCATCTTCTTCACTACTCTCATTCTCTTCTTCACTACTCTCATTCTCTTCTTCCTTTTCTTCCTCTTTCTTTCTTGTAGAAGCTTTGAGAGCAATCATTTTCTTTTTCTTAATCTCATCATCATTGGAACCGAGATTCATTTATTCTATTTCATATGTCAATAATGATCCGAAAAGCGTTTCGACGTCAAGTTTGTCGAGATCTTTGGCCTCCGTTATGGCCGTCTTCTTTGCTTTCCAATTGATGGCAAAGATCTCAATATCTTCCTTGTTAGTTCAAACTCCTCAATGTTCCTACCAAGAAGCATTAAATCATTAACAATAGTGGTGAAACAGGAGTGCATTTGAGAAATTGTTTCGTTAAGATACATTTTAAAATATTCATACTCGGACACTAGCATATAAATTTTTGAATTTTAACTTCACTAGTGCCCTCATAAGTAATTTTTAGTTTGTCCCATATCTCCTTAACCGAAACACATGCAGAAATTTTATTGTACTAAGTAATGTCTAAAGCTCAATGTAACATGCTAGTAGCTCTACTATTTAGAGACATCATCCTACAATCCTTTTCACTAAACTCTGATTTGAGTTTAGGCATTGTATGATTGATTTCTCCAACAGTTATTTCCTTTGTAAGAATTCTAGGTCATTCCTCAATTACTCTCCACAAATTATAATATTGTCCATCAACAAATATTTTCATTATATTTTCCAGTAATTATAATTTGAGCCATTGAACAAAGAAGGTCTAGTATAGAAATGACATTCGGTATAACTATTTGAAGCCATCAGATCAACTCAAGGATTTTAAGCCTAAAATTGAGTACGTGGCTCTGATACCAATTATAGACTAAGGTACAAACCCAAGATGGGGTGAATTGGGTTTTAATTTTTTTTTTTTTTGCAATTAACACACAAGTTTTTAACAACTTAATCAAGCAAGGCACACAACAAATAAGATGTTTGAAATTAAAGGAGTAAAGGAAGAGAATATTCAAACTCCGTTTATGGTGGTTCGGCAGTATCGGAATCTCTCCGACTCTACGTCCACTCTTTTCAAGGAATCTCCTTGAATTAATCTACTAATTATAGTCGAGCAACTTAACGGGTGTTACACAAACCTTACAAGCACTCTCTTCCACAAGGAAGCTACAAGGAAATGTTTAATTCTAAACACTCTAAGAGTTATACCAACTTTTTCTCTTTACAATGATTGATATTGAATGTAAAGGAAAAGAAGAGAAATAACAATAAATACTTTACAAGATGAAGATGATCTCTCTTTTAAAAACAAAGCTTGATGAATGGCTTAAAGGATTTTTTCAAAGCTTTCAAGAGTATTAATAAGCTTGTTTTCAAATTGAATGTGCTATCTTGTTATTTAAATGCTCATTGATAAGGGGTTTTTATAGCCTTGGCCTTATATGACGTTAGACACAGATTCGGTAGGTTTAGATCATTAATTGCTCAAATCCCACGTCCAAATTTTGAAAACGAACTATTTTTCCTTGATAGGACAGTCGATTGTGAAAAATGGATAGTTGGCTGTCCTCTCTTGAATTTGAAATTCAAGGCAAAAAATAATTTAGGAAGTCGATTATCTAAATAGACAGTTGATTGTGAAACTCTATCTCTTTCACAATAGACTATCCTTGATCTACAGTCGGCTGTTCATTTTTGTTTTCAAAATGGCCAGCTTATAGAGAACTGGATAGTTGACTGTCTAAATGGGCAGGCGACTGTGAAACTTTCTGTCTCTTTCATAGTTAATTGTCCATTACCTACAGTCGACTGTCTATTTTAGTTCTTAAAATGGTCAATGCAGAGACTTGATAGTCGACTGTTGAAAAGCCACAGTCGACTGTTCGTTTTAGAAAACTTAGACTTTAAGTCAGCTTTTGACAGAAATGAGTTTCCGATTGACCAAAACATTTTCAAAAAGAGTTTTCGAGCCAAAATCAAGCTAAGAAACTAAATGAGAGATTTACATTTGAAAATAAACTACATTAGAATCTAAACTTAGTCTTTGATCTTCGTTGGAGTGTCTCTTAAGTGTAATCTCTTCCTCTTTGTGCTTGATATACGTCTTGTCATTGAGTTGGATGCTTAAGCTTAATAAAAAAAAACACTTAGGTAAAATTGTTAGCACAGTTAAAACACTGTTTTGTCATTATTAAAATTAAATAAGGATCAACAATCATAAAATTGCTTAACTGAATGAAATGGTTTATTTATGGTTATTGATTCTGCAAATCAAAAAATTTTATTTGTGTATAGCTTTTTCTATTTGGTTAGGTGACCGAATCATGTCCCTTCTAAAGTAAATAAATGCAATTTTTAGTATACCCAAATTGTACATTCTCAATCATAAAAAAATTGGAAATCAAACTACAACTTGCATTAAAGATAATGAAATAAAAAAGATATTAACTGATTTTATTTTAATGAAATAACAAGTGATTTTAACAATTAAATTAGTTGACATTATCATATTAATTAATTTTTTTTAAAAAAATGCTACCATTTATTGCAATTTGAAGCTAAAAACTAGTAATATTGTTTGACTTAGCCATAATTTTAATTTTCATTGTCAAAATGATTTTTAATTTTTTTAGTAAAACAGTTTTGAAGTTAAAAACTGTTTGTATTTGATAAAAACGGTTTCTAAAAAAACTGTTAAACTGGTTTATATTTAAATTTTGCATTTTTAATACAAAATTTTTTAAGAGTGTTTTAGTTTTTGTTTCTTAAAAATAAAAACCATTTTAAAAACTCTATTACCAAAAAAATGTCAATGTATGTAGGATAAAAATTGTTTTATCCATAAAATCTTGATAGTACAATTACGTTATTCAGGTTTGATCATAAATATAATTACATCTCAATTTTTCAAAACGCGATAATTGCATCACTTTGTTTAAAGAATATACCAAAAATTATGAAAATTGTAATTCGTTCGACACGTTTGAAATCTTAGATATGAATTACCTTTTGAATTAAATAAAAAAATATAATACCATATCATCATTTAACATAATTTTATTAAATTTCCTAATGTTTATATATTCTGTAACATTATTTGTAATTTTATATATAAGTTTAACTATATATAAAAAAAAAAGTATTACTATTAGAAATGGTATCTTTTAGTATTTGATACATGTTGGTCGGTGGTGAAATAAGTGAAGGTACGGAAGGAGAGGGATTCGTGATAAAGGGTATTTTACTGGTCTTAAAAAAAATTATAACCCAAGTATTAGGTCAGAATTCTTTTGATGGTGCGATCTTTGCCGATGATGTAATAAAGGCAGTGGCACCCTCACCAAAAACCAAATCTTTATGGGTACAATGGTGTCCGTGTCCGTCTTCTCTTCCGATTGCATCCTTCTTTTTTCGGAGAGGCGGATATTTACCTAACTCAATTATAAAGCAATTCAACTTGGATTCTTTTCTGTGAGATTCACAAAAGCAAACAGAAGAAACCACGGAAAATGGCGACCGACATCATTCCACCATCATTGGCAGCTTCCAGGCTCAGGTGGGACGTGTTCCTCAGTTTCAGACGCGAAGACACGCGCCACACCATCACGAAGAATCTCTACTACTCGCTTGAGAAGGAAGGAATCCGAGTCTTTCGAGATGATGATGGGCTCGATCGAGGGGACGAGATAGCCCCGAGTTTACTCGGAGACATTGAAGACTCTGCAGCTTCCATCATCATCATCTCTCCGAACTACGCAAACTCTAGACGGTGCCTCGAGGAACTTGCAAAGATATGCGAGTTAAGGAGACTGATTCTGCCTGTTTTCTACCTAGTTGACCCATCAGATGTTCGTCGACAAAAGGGTCCTTTTGAAGAGGCTTTTAAGAATCATGAACAGAGATTTGCAGGGGAGATGGTAATGAAATGGAGAAAAGCTATGGAAAAAGTTGGTGGTATTGCTGGTTATCCCTACAGGTACTCATTAGCTAGAGTATTCATTAATAAAGTATAACATTTCCCCTTTATCATACCATTTAGATTTATGTAACTTTGTTAAAGATTTTATTATTATTATGTTATGGGTATTAGTATTCTGTTAGGAGGGTATACCAGAAACTTCAGATTTTGTTCCATAGTCTTGGTTCTTGGAGCTTATAATGTGAGATAATTGAGTAGGACAAACTTTGATCCATAATTCCATTTTGTTTGGTTCAGTAGGATTTGATTTTTCCCTGTGGTTGAAAATGAAGCTGTATTCAATAGGAGTATTTTATTGTGGCAATTTATCCTTAAAAAAATACAAGATACTGTTTTGGAATCTTAGGAAATTAGATTTGGAAAAGTAAGACAGTAACTTGGAGAGAGTTCTTCCTAATTTCTATGTCCACTATCAATGCAGAAATTTCCTAGCACTTCCCCACTATCTCTATCATGCCATATGCTTATTAATATTAAAATATGGGGTTTGAGTTCACTTTTTGTATTTTTGTGTATTATATTAATGTTAGTGATCGACAAGTCGTGTTTTTTGTGTCATTTCTTTAGTATGCATTAGGTGGGTGTTGAGACAAATCAAGTCTTTTGTCCTCAAAGGGTCATGTAAATTCAAACCAGAAACTTTGCCTTGGTCCAATAGTTACAGGTAAATTTACCAAATGGTGTTAAACCATAAGAATGTTTATAAGTTAGTTGTTACAGTAGCTGATGTGGCTGAGAGGCTTCTGTTAATGTGTAACACAGACCTTCTAATGACATTCTTTGCTTCAGTTAATGCGTAACACACCTTCTAGTGACATTCTATTTTTTAAAGAAACAAAACTACATGTAAATTTTCATGTAATGTGTTACATACTTTGTTTATAGTTATTAAAGTAGGATATTTGTCTGCAAAGTGGGGGCATGACATATCTTATTGGAGTCCCCACATTTTATTGTATGAATGCTGAATATATATGGTTTTTTTTTTATTATTAGGGGTTTAATTATTTGCGTGTACTCCGTGTCATTTGCAGAGAAGAGCAACTGCAGCAGCAATTGATACAACGTTTAGTCAAAAGGGTTTTGACTGAATTGAGCAATACTCCAGTGACTGTGGCTGCATATACTGTTGGACTCAATTCGCGTCTAGAAAATCTGATGAAGTTGTTAGACATTAGGTCCAGTGGCACACAAGTTCTGGGACTTTATGGGATGGGTGGGATTGGTAAAACAACCCTTGCCAAGGCCTTATACAATAAGCTTGTAGGTCGCTTTGAGTACCGCAGTTTCATATCAAATATTAGAGAAATTTCAGGACAACACGATGGTTTAATCTCTCTCCAAAGTAAGCTTATAGGTGATCTTAGTCAGATTCTTCCCATAAATGATGTCAATGCTGGGATCAGTGAAATAAAAAAGACGGTCCGTGAGAAGAAGGTTCTTATTGTTTTAGATGATGTTGATGATGTAAACCAACTTAATGCGCTGGCTGGAAAGAGAGAATGGTTTGGTGAAGGAAGTCGAATTATTATTACCACAAGAGACAGAGAGGTTCTACATAAGCACTTGGTGAACCAGTATTATGAAGTCAGGGAGTTGGATGAACCTCTGGCACTGGAACTGTTCAGTTACCATGCACTAAGAAGAGAGAAACCAACAGACAACTTTCTCAATCTGTCCAAGCAGATTGTGTCTCTCACTAGAGGTTTACCTTTGGCCCTGGAAGTATTTGGCTCTTTTTTGTTGGACAAAAGGAGAATGGAGGAATGGGAAGATGCCCTGCAAAAGTTGAGACATATTCGACCACACAATTTTCAGGATGTGCTAATGATAAGTTATGAGGGCCTAGATGTAGAAGAGAAGTGCATGTTCCTCGACATTGCATGTTTGTTTGTTAAAATGGAAATGAAGAGAGATGATGTAATCGACATATTGAAGGGGTGTCGATTTCAAGCTGAGATAGCTATCACGGTCCTCATCGCAAAATCTCTAATTAAGATTACTGAGGATAATACTTTGTGGATGCATGATCAACTTAGAGATATGGGAAGACAAATAGTTCAACATGAAAACCTTGTGGATCCTGGTATGCGAAGTAGATTGTGGGATCGTGATGAAATCATGACTGTCTTGAAGGGTAGGAAGGTATAAATCATTGCTAACTCTTATTGTTGTATTGTATTTATTTATTTTGCATGAGTGAGCCCATCTTATCCAACAAAATGACAGCACAATGGGCAACATAAAGACCAAACAAAAAGCACAACATAGAAGACGACTCAACCCCATCTTGTGCACACCACTTAATCTATAGAGACCTATACACCATTTATGACACTAGAAGATACTCAAAGGGATGTTACAACTAGGACTTAAATTTCAATTTCTAATGGTGCTGTGCACCCTAACTCCTACAAGTCATCATCAATCCAGTTCTGAATACAAACGCACAAGCTAGACACAGGTATCTTCATCTTTCTTTCTTTTCTTTTTTTCAGGCATCTTCATCTTTCCATGGATAAAAGGACCTCTCCATCTAGATCTGGGTTAACAAAAGATGCCCAGAACATGGAAGCTTTTCCTATTTAAGTTGGTAATAGTCGATCTTGTTGATGATTTTCAAAATAAACTTGGTTTTTAAGTTTGGGATATTTTAGAAAATCAAAGGAAAAGAGAAAAGAAAAAGGAAAAACGAATTTTGGCTTTTGAGGGTTGATACAGTCGACTGAATGGTGTATACAGTCGACTGTATGAAACATTAAGTCGACTGGATGGAAGGAAGAAAATGACTAGAACTCTCCGTTAGTTTTCAAGTCGACTGAAAACATGGTCTAGTCGATTGAATGTTCCAAAATTTTGAATTTTCATACCGTTTTATGACAGTTGAACGTGAGAAGAAGTCTCCTTTGTGAATGAACACTTGGTATTCAGTTTTAAACTAAAACAAAGTGTCTTGAGACACACTCATTTCAATACTATATAAGTGTATTTAACTGTACTAATTAAAACAACACAAATTACAATAAGTTTTTCTCTCTTCTTCTTCTTCTCCTTTCAAAAATACTGATTTAATTATGTCCAAAAATCTTGCAAATTTCCAGACATAAGTGTTATACATCCATAAACTCTTAAAAGCTGATGTGGGTTATTCTTCACAAGTGTAAAGCGCAGAATAACATCAGAACTTTATTGTATCTTAAAGAAAATTCGCTGGTAACCTCTTGCACTGTGAGGGGTGAATTATACCTTAAGGAAAGTGACCCGGTCATGCCTTGAAGCCTTTCTCTCTCACTCACTTATTTTGATAAACAACCCTCACTTTCCAGTAATCTTTTCCCACCAATATTCAACAATCTAAAGGTTTAACTCCGGGTTTATCAAAATGACATCCTTGAGTTCGTTGAGAGATATGGCACTGGACTTCAACAAGTTTGAGTGATTCGACGGAGGGAATTTTTATGGCTGGTAGAAGAAGATGTTCTTCCTCCTGACATCACTTCGAGTATATTATGTCATCAATTCTCCGAGGACCGAACCTGTAGAAGATGAACCAATTTCTCAGACAAGAGATAGACAGAGAACAAAAACAAAGTTCTAGGAAGGAAGTAGTTGAAAATGAAGTGGAACTTAGCATGAGCAAAAAAGTTAAAACTCCTAAGATGTATGGACCCAATTTTTACATGTGTTTGGTAGAAGGAACTAGGAACTTAATAAGCAATTCTATTCCATTTGTCCTGAATATTGACTCTAATCCACAAACTTATAAAGAGGCTATAAAGTCTCAAGATGTTGCATTTTGGAAGGAGGCCATAAATGATGAAATAGACTCCATAATGGGGAACAAGACCTGGATATTGGTGGACCTTCCACTGGGTTCCAAACCAACTGGATGCAAATTGATTTTCGAAAGAAATTAAGGGTGGATGGTACAGCTGATAAATTCAAGGCAAAGTTAGTGGCTAAGGGATTTACACAAAAAGAATATATTGATTATTTTGACACCTATGTATCAATTGCAAGGATATCCACAATTAGAATGCTTATTGCATTAGACAAGCTTGAAATTCATCATGGATGTTAAAACAGCAATCTTGAATGGTGAATTAGAGGAAGAAGTGTATATGAGTCAACTTGAAGGTTTTGCAGTTAAGGAACAAGAGCATAAAGTATGCAAATTAGTTCAATCTTTATATGGACTTAAACAAGCCCAAAACAATGGCATGAGAAATTTGATCAAGTAATACTATCAAATGGTTTCAGAATTAATGAATCTGATAAATGTGTATACAATAGGCTCATTAATGGTAAAGGTGTTATCATATGTCTGTACGTAGATGACATCTTGATTTTTGGTACTGACTTGGAACAAAGAAATTTCTGTCAGATAATTTTGACATGAAAGATATAGGTGTGGCTGATGTTATTTTAGGTATCAAAATCATAAGAGATAATGATAGCCTAACTTTAATACAATCTCATTACATTGAGAAAATTATAAAGAAATTTGGTCACTTAGAAAGCACACCTTTAAGTACACAATTTGAATAGTATCAAATTATCTAAGAATAATGGTAGAGCAATTGCACAACTAGAGTATACTAGAGCAATTGGTTGTTTAATATATGTCATGACTTGTACAAGACCTGATATTTCTTTTGCTGTAGGAAAGCTAAGTAGATTTACCAATTGTCCTAGCAATGATCATTGGGAGGCTGTACATAGGGTCTTTAGATATTTGAAAAATACCATGAATTTTGGCATAAATTATAAAAGTATCCAATAGTTTTAGAAGGATACACTGATGCTAGTTAGATAACAAATCGAGAGGAAGATCACTCGTCCACAAGTTTTTGGATATTCACTCTTGGTGGGGGTGTCGTATCTTGTGCTTCCAAGAAATAAACCTGTGTCACTGATTCTACCATGGCATATGAATTTGTGGCATTGACAGCAGGGGTAAAGAGGTTGAGTAGTTAAGGAATTTATTAGTAGAAATTCCTATGTGGCTTAAACCCATGCTCCAATTTCAATTCGATGTGACAGTGAGGCAACACTAGCAAAGGCTTATAGTAATGTCTACAAGAGAAAATTTAGATATATCGGATTGAGACATAGCTATGTAAGGTAATTAATTATTGATGGAGTAATTACGATTGAATTCGTAAGGTCCATAGGAAACTTGGCAGATCCTTTAACCAAGGGACTTGCAAGAGAGCAAATGATTAAAACATCACAATGGATGGGTCTCAAACCCATACGATAGGATCACCAATGATAGAACCTCAACTCATCTCTTACTAAAAGTAAGTCTTGAGTTCAATTAGACAAAGTACATCATTAGTAGTGATTGCAAGCATCTAGATTTATATTTTCATCCCAAGAGTTATGCTTGGAACCGTAATGATAGAGTGTAGGTGAACTGTGAATTCTTAATAAGCTTATAAAAGATTTTATTTGGTATGTTAAATTACGAAACATACTTGATAAGCTTATCTAGTGAGTGTAAAATGTGGCCGCTTCTGTTGAGTTCAAGGGCTTGACTCTAGAGCACTCATGATATAAGATACATGACACGAGGCCTTCAAAAGTGTCGGCAATAATTTCTGACAAATTCTAATAGGAGAAGTCTCGTGTGTGAGACATGTTCGGTTAAACAAATAGGATTTGTGATTCAAAGTATTATACTACCACATATTCTGTTTAACTTTGATGTGTTTTCACTAAGTAAAGATTCAAGTCCAAAAGACATATTCATTTATGCATGAACTTCAATGGATGATAAAGGTCAGTTTTTCAAGGTTTTATCGAGTCAAATTATTTTGAAAATGGTGGGGGATTATTGATGATTTTCAAAATAAACTTGGTTTTTAAGTTTGAGATATTTTAGAAAATCAAAGGAAAGGAGAAAAGAAAAAAGAAAAACGAATTGCGGCTTTTTAGAGTTGATACAGTCGACTGTAAGCTTCATACAATTGACTAAATGGTGTCAACTGTATGAAGCATTCAATCGATTGGATGTCAAAAGAAAATTTCTAGAACTCTCTGTAACTTTTTAAGTCTACTGAAAACATGGTCCAGTCGACTAGATGTTCGAAAATTTCGAATTTTCAGAACATTTTATGATAGTTGAACGTGAGAAGAAGTGTACTTTGTGAAGGAACACTTGGTATTCAATTTAATTCAGTTTAAAACTGAAACAAGGTGTCTTTAATGGAAAGACAAACTCATTCAACACTATATAAGTGTGTTTAACTTTCGTAATTAAAACAACACAAATTACAATAAGTTTTTCTAGTTTTTCTCTCTTCTTCTTCTTCTCCTTTCAAAAATACTGATTTACATATGCCTAGAAATCTTGTAAATTTCCAGACATAAGTGTTATACATCCATAAACTCTTAGAAGCTGTTGTGGTTATTCTTCACAAGTGCAAGGTGCAGAATAACATCAAAGCTTCTTTGTATCTTAGAGGAAATTCGCCTGTAACCTCTTGCACTATGAGAGGCGAATTAAACCTTAAGGAAAGTGACCAGGTCACGCCTTGAAGCCTTTCTCTCTCACTCACTTATTTTGATAAACATCCCTCACTTTCCAGTAATCTTTTCCCACCAGTATTCAACAGATCTCAAGTCACCACCGCAATACAAACATCGTATATAAATCCTATATATATCTGTTCCTCAAGATCCATTTTAATTTTAGCTATGGGTGTCTAAGGAAAATCAGGCGCTGCTCTAGCAGATACTCAAGATCTGCACTTCTTGTTTATGCACTTTCCCTGTAGTGTTTTATTAATTTCCTTGCATCAATGTGGAGTGCTTATGTACATATTTTAAAATTGTAGTCAGGCTCAGCATAGGATTGTTGGTATGTGTACTTGGTAGAGGATGTGATGATAGGAAAAGGTTAGCTAGAAGACCTGTTCAGCTTTATCCCATCTACCATGGATAAGAGAAATGTATGCTAACACTTTCTGCCACATTTTTATTACAAAATTCTATTCATTGTTTATGGAACCTCTCTCTTGAATCAGTTGCATGCATATCTGCGTACATGTGTATTCTTGTATGTGTACGGACATTTTCCTCAAGGAAGGAAGAGAGAGGGAGAGAGGGAGAGAGGGAGAGAGAGAGATTGATTTTCAAATATGAGAAATAGCAACAATAGTTGTTTTAATCAGATAGGGGGAGCACCTGAGAAAATTTCTGGAGTGAAAATAATTTTATTTGTTCTCTTTTACTTGCCTCCATTTAGCTCTCAAACTTACTTTCTTTTCTGCTCCATGAATAACAGGGAACAAAATGTAACCAAGGGATAGTCCTCGACTACAAGAGGAAGGAGGAACCTAGAGCTAACATAATTGCTTGGAATAACCTTAAAAGAAGACCCAGTCTCGTCTCTGCAGTTATATACTTTTTTTGTTTGATAGACTCTGCAATTAGATACTTAAAGGAGATATATAAGAAATTTCTTAGACATGAAGTGGAGGAAGTGAGTGATGCTACACTTCACACTGAATCGTTTAAATCAATGGTTAGTCTAAGACTGCTTCAAATCAATCATGTGAAATTGGAAGGAAAGTTTAAATTTCTCCTGGCTGAATTGAAGTGGCTACAATGGAAAGGATGTTGTTTAAAATCTCTTCCTTCTGACTTTTATCCTAGGCAACTTGCTGTTCTTGATCTCTCAGAGAGTAAAATAGAACGAGTTTGGGGTTCGCGTAGCAACAAGGTATGCTCTACTTATTTCTGCAATGACAATTTTCTATGTTTGCTTCTTTTATCACAGAAGGAAAGCTTCTTGTTTTTCAGGTTTCACAAAACTTAATGGTTATGAATCTCCATGGTTGCTATAATCTATCGGCAATTCCTGATTTATCTGGGTATGGAACCTTGGAAAAGCTTGTCCTTCAGGGTTGTTGTCGTCTGGTTAAGATTCACAAATCAGTTGGGAGTGTGAGGACATTACTTCACTTGAACCTGAGAGGGTGTTTAAACCTTACTGAATTTCCAAGTGATGTTTCTGGGCTGAAACATCTTGAGAACCTTATCCTTTCTGGTTGCTCTAAGCTGAAAGAACTACCAGAGGATGTAGGCAACATGAGATCTTTAAAAGAACTTCTGCTTGATAAGACTGCCATAGAAAAGCTACCTGAATCTATTTTGCACCTCACAAAACTTGAAAAGCTTAGTCTAAATGATTGCGAATTTATAAAACAGCTACCCAAGTGCTTAGGAAAGTTGGATTCTCTGAAAGAACTCTCTCTTGCTGGATCTGCACTGGAAGAACTGCCTGATTCTGTTGGATCTTTAACTAACCTTGAGAAACTAAGCTTAATGTGGTGCAGATCACTCAATGCAATTCCTGATACTGTTGGCAATCTCAATTTGTTAACAAATTTCTTTGTTAATGGTAGTGCAATTAAAGAACTCCCTGCGTCTATTGGCTCATTATCATATTTGAAAGACTTGACAGTTGGAGACTGTCAATTTCTGTATAAATTACCTGATTCAATTGTAGGGTTAGCTTCTGTTGTTAAACTTCAATTAGATGGAACACCCATAACTGAATTGCCTACTCAGATTGGTGCCCTGAAATCGATTCAGAAGCTTGAGATGAGGAGTTGTAGATCTCTTATATCTTTACCAGAATCGATTGGAAGCATGGTGGCTCTTACTACTTTGACCTTATCTCTTTCTAATGTTACTGAGTTGCCAGAATCCATTGGGATGTTGGAAAATCTTGTCATATTAAGATTGAATCAATGTAAACAGCTCCATAAACTTCCTGTTTCAATAGGGAGATTGAAGTCCTTGCACCAGTTAAGGATGGAGGAAACTGCTGTAACAGAATTACCAGAAAGTTTTGGGATGCTCTCAAGCTTAATGGTATTGAAAATGTTAAAGAAGCCGCTATTTAGAATGCCTGAAAATGGTGGCCCTGCCGGTACTTCTGCCCTCAGTACAGATGAGAAACTGAAGTTTGTTGAGCTCCCAAAATCTTTCTCAAATCTCACCTCGCTAGAAGAAATGGATGCTCGTAGTTGGAGAATTTCTGGTAAAATTCCTGATGATTTCGAGAAGTTGTCATCATTAGAGAACTTGAATCTGGGCAACAATTATTTTTACTGCCTCCCATCTAGCTTGAGAGGCCTCTCAGTTCTCAAAAAGCTTCTCTTGTATGACTGCCAAGAGCTGAAGTCCCTCCCTCCACTTCCATCAAGTTTGCAACTGCTGAATGCTGCAAACTGTATTTCACTGGAGAATATATCTGACCTCTCGAACTTGGAATGCTTAGATCATCTGAACCTTACGAACTGTGAGAAAGTGATTGACATTCCAGGCCTTGAATGCTTGAAGTCCTTGAAATGGTTGTACATGAGTGGCTGCAATGGATGCTCTTCAGCAGTGAAGAGAAGACTTTCCAAGGTTTTCCTTCTCTTTTCCTCTTTCTCATTCTGTCTTATGCTGCCATGTTAAAGTTCTAAACTAAAGTTTTAATTGCAGGTTTATCTGAAGAAGCTGTGGAATTTAAGTATGCCTGGAAGCAAAATTCCAGATTGGTTTTCTGGAGATGTAGTTAGCATTCCAAGCTGCAAAAACCGAGAGATCAGATATGTACTTATAGGTGTTGTTGTCTCTCTTAACCATGAGATACCAGATGATCTGAGATACCAAATCCCTTCAGTGGTGGACATTGAAGCAAAGATCCTCAAACTTGATGAACCAATATATAACCACACATTGGATTTACTTGGAGTACCAAGGACGTATGAAGATCAAGTTCACTTGTGCCGATATCATCAATTTCATCCGTTGGTTTCTATGTTGAAAGATGGTTATAAGATAAAGCTGACAAGGCGAAATCCGCCTTTTGTTAAGGGGGTTGAGCTGAAGAAATGTGGTATTCATCTTGTTTTTGAAGATGAAGATGATTATGATGGTGATGAGAAGTCATTGGATGAAAACCAACAAACAGTGTCGGAGAAACTGGCCAAGTTTTTCAGCTCTTTTGAGGAAGATGATCACGTCAGGGAATCTAATTCTGAAGTTGAAAATAAACGCAAGAGATCAATGGTAAAGAGTTCAGAACTTGACGAGAGTCATCATGCATAGTTTCAACTTGATGAGGTAATTGCAACTAGTTTTAGTGGAATTAGGGGTAAAAATAATTTGTTTCCTATATGTTACGATATACATTATCTTTTCTCTTGTTATGTTTAGCCTTATCTTGTATACTTAGGATTAACTTTATCTTTATCTTTTAATTCTACTTCTGTTTGTTCCAATCCCTTTAATCTTGGGATGATAATTGTAACTCTATATATTGTGTAAATGAAACAAAAAATAATCAAGTTTTCCACAATTTATGGTATCAAAGCGTTGATACTTTTTCTCTACACCAATTGCTTTGTGCCCTTTTGCTCTAGGTGCTTCCTTTCTTTGAAAAGCTATGTTTACCACTGATCAATTAGCTACAAAAGAAACTAATGATCAACTTGCAAAAACAAATTGTGCTTTGTTGATGGGATGGGAGTTTTGGATGCAATGGGAACGTTGCAGCAACACGTTGATTTTTTAGTTGCTAAACATTGTGATCACAGATATTGCAAACATGTTAAATTTGCCCGTGAAGTGTGGTTAGGTCTTGAAGATAAGTTCTTGCAAGGTGATGTTCGTAGAATGAGTTAAAGAGATCTATTGCTATTTCCCGGCAGAAGAACACTCTGTTTGTCCTTATTACACTGCCTTTTTAGCTTCTTATACTAAGATACCAACTTGTACTTGTGGTGTTGCTAAAGATTTTCAGGATGGTTTTCAGTCAAAACAAGGCTCATCAATTCCTTGTGAGTTTTAACCGTTAGGATTTTGGTTCAATTTTTCAAAAAGAAGACTTTTAATTGGTTTGAAAAAAGTTGTTTCTTATTTTATAGTTGCTTGTTATAGTAGGAATAGTAGTAATTTACTATTAAATTGTTGATTGTACAAATAGTAGTAGTCTAGTATGATGCGTTGTTCCTTTCCTAATAGTATTAGAAAAATATCTTCGATTTGAGACACACTTATAATTCCATATACATTGTAACTAGAGATGGGGTTTTGCTTAAGAAGTTTACGAACTACATTAATTATTGGTGTTCTTACCTTTTGTTTGTTTTTTACCAAAATTATTTTGAGTGGGTGAATTTTAGAGGTAAAATCACACATTAACTTAATGACTCTTTTGAAATAAACCAGTGCTAATGATGTAACCAATGCCAAACATGAATAAAGTCTGCCTTGGTACAACAAGAAGAAAGCCAGAAGAGCCTCCAGGCTCCTAATATTGCAGTAGGTTAATGGCATCATGTGACCGATAGCCCAAGATTCACGAACTGGTCGTGACAGACAGAAGTCTTATGTCATATGTGATCATTTTGGCGGATCTGAAGATGAGCGCAGCAGATGCTTTGAAATAATTTGGTGGCCTTTATCGCATCCCAAGTCACACAAGGGAATAAGCCATCTAAAGTTGCAAGTGTTACATCTAGGATTGTGCTTGATGACTCATCATCAAATGTACCATCTACCTTGAAAGCCATTGCTCCATTACAGCAATTGACTTCTCGCTAATATTAGCAATTTTTATCTATTTTAACCATCGACGAGAAGCTTTCTATAACCAATTTTGCAGGTAGAAAATTTTGTTATTATATACTGCATTATTTACAAAATTCTTGGTTTGTTGATTCAAGTGCCTCTGATTATTTTGTCTCTCACTCTTCGTTACTTTATGATGTCGTTGAGAAAGTGTGATGTCTACCCAATGGCACTAGCACTTCTATAAGTCACATCGAGAGATCGATTCTTTCATCCATAATTACATTAGATAATATTTTATGTGTTTACATTCAGTTTCAACCTTCTTTCCATCAGTAAAATAGCTAATGGTTTAAATTATGTTGTCATTTTTTTGCCCATTTTTTGTGTTTTCCAAGACCTGACAATTGAGAAGCTTAATGATTTGGGTGAAATGAGAGATGGGTTTTACCATTATGTTTGACCACTAGAAAATCTGAAAGTAGCACTTCTCAGTCACCGTGGTTTCAAGTTTCAAGTTTGGCACCATTGTTGAGGACATATCTCTCGGCATACTTTACCTAGTTCATTTTTATGTCATTTAGATTTTCATTATGTTCTCTTATGTATTGAAATATATAAATTGTTAAGAATAATAAACATATACAAAGATTTATATGGTTCAAAGATAAAATTTTTACTTTCTCGAACAATGATAAAAATTATTTAATAATCAATACGTCCAAGTTTCAATAATCACAAAATGAATTAAAAAAAATAAAGGTGAGTATGAAACCTGGTTGATCAGCGGACCCAACTCAAACTGATATAATAGGTTGGGTCATGAATTCAAAATTTTCAACTCGACCCAAATCGATAACTCGATCAAATATATAATTGTATATTTTATTTTTTATTGAATATAAAATAATGCGTAAATAAGTATAATATAATTGTAAAATATATAATTTTAAATTGTTCATTCTAACTGATGTAATTTGACAATATTATAATGGACATATTGTAATGAAAAAAAAGAAGAAATTATAACCCTAAGCTATCTCTCATTCAGTTATTCACTATCCCTTTAGGGTTTAGTCCTTTCTAGCTTCTTCTTCCTCATTGCGGTTGAGCTCCCTGCTTCGGCAAATCAAGGTATTTCCCTTTCTTACTTATATTTTTTTTTATCAGTTTAATGCGTCTGCCATTAAATTGGAATTTTCAAATCTAACTTTTCCTTGTGACTATGATGCTGAGCCGTGGAATGGTATCTTAGCTGTGTTGGGTCTTGTTGCTTTGGCTTTCACTGAATATGTCTAGGGCTTATGTAAATTTTGTTTTAAAGGATTATGAGAGTTCGTGGCTGAAAAAATATTCCAAACGTTTATACCACTTATCTATCAAGATAGGAACCAATAGAAACGGTGAAAATTTTCCAGGTTTTGTTTGACCCTGCTTGTTACCATTCAGTTTCTGTGTATGTTCAGTTTACTAAAAATTACTATTTTTGTTTTTTTTGTTTTAAAAGAGTACCAAGTTTGAAGCTGTAAAGAAATTGTGCCATTTCAATTATTACAAAAACACACAAGTATTTTCGTGATTTTTATTGTTTATGCAGCACCGGATTTATATATTCTACTACTTTAAGCTATTTAAAATGTTAACAAAAATATTAGACATTAACTTATATAAAGTTTATAAGACACACAGATTTTACTTGTAATATGTATGAATTTAGTTTTGAATTTAATAAAATATTTTTTTATTATGTAATATATATAATTTAAATTTTTAAGCTAACCCGACACAATCCGTGCTCATCTTTAGAAAAAAAATTTGCTCTTTTTTATTTGCATCACGAACTAAAGAAAAATAAAACTCTTATAAATAATTATTCTTTTTATTTAAAAAGTAAAATTAAATTAAATTTATAATAAAATTAAATATTACATTATTAAAAAAATAATATATAAATTTAAAATCATCAATATAATATTTAACTTCACGATAAAATAAAATAAAAAAGTCTGAATTTTTCCTATAACTACCGCCCAAAGAAAAGAAATACTCGTCTAATTTTCGGTTTACGAGCCATCCTAGAACTCTACTGGTTGCCACTCATTCTTGACTTTGTAAATCAAAACCTTTTGTGCATCACAATGGACACAAGACCCACAAAGCAAAATGGGATTTGATGATGTGGCCATTAAAGAAAATAATGGGCTGCAATTGTTCTTTTCTTTTTGTTATTTCCATGTGTCATCGATTGGACCGAAAAATCTAAGAATACAAGTCATATTTAATAAATGTCCACCTTGACTAGAGTTCTTATAAATAACAAAATATTGTTCACTTTCTTTATAAAATCTCCAAACAAACATAATTCAAATAATGTAAGTAACATCAATTAAGTCAAAACAATGCTTGACAATGGAAATAGTTTAGTCAATATATCATTTAGATTATTTGTTGTCTCAATTTTTTCACAACAATCTCACTGCTATAAATTATGTCTTAAACAAAATGATAATGAATATCAATATGGTTCATTCTCTCATAGAACATCTAATCCTTAGTCCAGTGGATGACTCTTTGATTATCAAAATGAATAATAGTAACTTCATAAACTCAACACAATTCACCAAACAACCCTCTCGACAAAACAACTTCCTTGATTGCCTTTATTATAGCTATATGCTCTGCCTTTGTAGTTGATAGATGAACAATTGGTTGAAAAATAATTCTCTAACTACCAGTACACCCTCCAAGAGCAAACACATAACCTATAGTAAATCTTCTTTTATCAAGATCACATGCAAAGTCTGAATCAACATAACCAACAACATTGCTCTTATGGCCTCTAAACTTCAAACATATATTTGAAGTACCTCTAAGATTATGAAGAATCCACTTAACAACTTTCTAATCTTTCTTCTCTGGATTACTCATATACCTACTAACCACACTGATAGCTTGTGCAATATCTGGAGGAGTACAAACCATGGCATACATAAGACTCCTAACAACACTAAAATAGGGAACACGTGACATGTACTCTTTGTTTTCATCTATCTATAGAGACAAAGCAGTTGAAAGTATAAAGTGAGCAATAAGAAAATTACTAACAGGTTTTGCATTCTTCATGCCAAAACGCTCCAAAAATTTCTCAATTTACTTCTCTTGTGTCAGATATAACAAACCTGCACTCGTATCTCTTATTAACTCTATACCAAGGATCTTCTTAACTTGACCTAAATCTTTCATCTCAAATTCATTATTGAGTTGTGCTTTCGGGCTAGCAATCTCAAACTTACTCTTACAAGCTACAAGCATATCATCCAAATAGAGAAACAAATAAATAAATGACCCATCAACAAGCTTCATGAGATACACACAACTATCATACTTGCTTCTGGAATATCTATTGCTCACTATGAAGGAATCAAACTGCTTGTACCACTAACGAGGAGACTGCTTCAAACCATATAGACTTCTTCGACAAATAAACATGGTCTTCCTTACCCTAATAACAAAAACCTTAAACTGATGTATGTAGATTTTCTCCTCAAGCTCACAATGCAAAAATGTGGTTTAAACATTAAGTTGTTCTAATTCCAAATTATGCATAGCAACCAAAGAAAGCAGAACTAGAATGGAATTATGCATCACAATAGGAGAGAACACATCATTGAAATTGACTCCTACTACCTAACTGTATCCCTTTAGCAACTAAACGTGTTTTATACCTTATAATCTCAATTCTTAGGATGTCTTCTTTCTTTTTAAATACCCATTTTCAACAAACTATTTGTTTACCCACTAATGGTTCTACCAATTTCCAAGTCTAATTCTTCGTAAAAGACTTCATCTCTTCATGTATGGTTACTAGTTACTTTAAAGAATCTACACAAGTAATGGCTTTTGTATGGGTAGAAAGTTCACCTACGTCACTAATTTCTTGTGCAACTAACAGGACATAGGCAACTACATCAATACTACTAAACAAAACAACATTATTGTTCCTCAACGATGGTCTAGTCTCTATTCTCGATCTATGTTTGGCAATGTTGTAACATTCATCCTAAGTTTGCTTCTTACCCAAATTCTCATTTTGTTCAAAAACAAGTTCTGTGGAAGTGCTTTGCATAGGGTTTGAAAAAGAACTTTTCAACTCCACCTGCTATATGTTACTCTTAATCTGATCAGAATCACAAGTAACATACTTTTCTTTCTTCATAGCAGATTCATTAAAAATAACATCTCTACTAATAAGAAATTTAAGTGACTTAGAATCAAGACACCTTAATCTATATCTTTTCACCCATCAACATATCCAAGAAAAAAACATCCTAGGCTCTAATTTTCCATCATTAACATGTGTCATGAAAAACATCCAAAAACCTTTATTATAGAGTAACTAAGAGGGTTACCAGACCATACCTCATGTGGGATTTTGAACTCTATAGTTGAAGTAGGAGATCGATTTATCAAATAATACGTAAGAGACGCAGCCTCAGCCCAAAACTCCTTTAACAAACCAGCATTTGAGAGCATGTAGTGAGCCCTCTCTAGAAAAGTTTTGTCCATAAACTTGGCAACCCCATTTTGTTGCAGTGTACCTACCTTCATCTCTACAGTAGTTAGGAGTGTGCAAACAGTGGAAATAGTCAGTTTGGTTGGTTAAAAATTTTAACCAACTTTTATCGATCATTTTTTAATCATTTCGACCGAATTAACCTAAATATTTCAACGTTAGATTTCGATCAGTTAATTGGTTAACCGATACTGTTTATACAATTAAGTTTTTTTAATTTATTATATATTATATATATAATTTATACTTAACATTTTTTAGTTTATTATATTTTATATCTATTATATCTATATTTAACATATTATCAATATTAAGATTAATTAATTTCCTAATCGGTTAAACAGTCGAAACGGTTAAAAAAGTTTAACCATCAACCGATCGATTTACCGATATATCTTATTTGGTTAACCTAATTTATATCAATTTAATCAATTAACCAAACTATTTTAATCAAATCGGTTCGAAATGGTCGGTTAATCGGTTTTAACCGTTTAGTGAATACTCTTAGCAGTAGTCATCAAACTCATTTTGCAAACTATTATTTGTCATCAACCTCTTAATTTGCTCCTCTATTTGCTTCTCAATCATGATTCTCCATTGCTTAAAATGCTTGAATACCTCATCCTTGGTCTTTAACATAAATACCCCAGTTTTTCTTGAGTATTCATCAATGAGAAAAGCATATATCAAGCACCACCATTAGACGGAACACACAAGGGTCGCCAAAGATCAAAGTGAATATAATCCACAGTACCATTGGTTCTGTAAATCTCTATACTAAAACTAACTTTCTTTTGTTTGTCAAATACACAATGCTCACATAACTCCATTTTTCCTATATTCTATCCACACAACAAACCTTTCTTGCTCAATAAAGCTAGTCATTTTTCACTCATGTGTCCCAATCTTACATGCCCTAATTTTGTTACTTTGGAATCTGATATAGTAGAAGCAGCAGTTGAACCAGTAACAATAATACGTTTTAAAACATACAAATTTGGCAACGTTATCTTCGCTTTCATGACAACCAAAGCACCTCTGCTGACTTTTGTAACTCCACTTTCAGATGAATATGTGTATCATTTGACATCAAGAGTACTCAGAGAAACCAAATTCTTCTTGAAGGCAAAAATATGCCTAACCTCTATCAAAGTCTTTATCACACCGTCAGGTATTTTGATATGGACAGTTTCTATACCAGTTATTTTTTTAGATGTGTCATCACCCGGCAAAACAACTCCATCATAAGATTTATATTCTGAAAACCAATCCTTATTTATGCAAATATGGTAGAAACGAGCTAAATTCATAATTCAATAAGACATAAAGGACTTATTACCAGTGGCAACAAAAACACGATCATACCCATAAGAGTCTTCTTGACCTATATTAGCTTTAGGTTGTTTCACTTTCTGATTTTGATTTTGATTCTAACCTCAACTTTGACTTGGATTCTGATTGTTTTCTTTTTGAATTTTCCTATTCAAGTTTCAATGAATGTTTTTTTTTTCTACAATAATGACAGGCCACACTCTTATTTTTGGACTGTGATCGAAATTTCTGGCAACTAATGTTTCTTGATCCTCATAATTATTTTCGGTCATATGTCTCTAAAGCAATTATTTAGAAAATAAAGAAACTTTAATATCCTCTAACGAAATTGTATATCTACCAAATAAAAATGTTTTCCTAAATTTTTTAAATGAGGTGGTACAGAACACAACAATAGCAGGGTCTGATCCTCACCATCTAATTTAATTTTCGTTGAACTCAAATCAGTAATAATGGAATTAAATTCATCAACATGAGATATATTAATGTACTTTTTGCCATATGCAATAAATACAACTGCTGCTTCAAAAATAGCTTGTTGGTGATAGATTTCGTCATATAAAGAGACTTTAGCTTATACCATAAGTCAGCAACAGTTTTCTCTGTAAGAGCTTCACATAAAATTCCATCAAACAAACGCAATTGGATCGCAGTCAATGCCTTTTCATCCATCTACAGCTTTTGTTCTTCTGTCATAGTACTAGCACTACAAAAAAATGTGATATACTGACAGATTTAAAATTCGTATGTATAGACAAGCTATACCAACGGATTTTAAATCTGTAAGTATAAACTTGATGAATATTGATGGATTACAAATTTCGACACTACAGATCATGTCTATACTGACAGATTTACAATTTCGTCACTATAGCACATGTCTATACTAACGGATTAAAATTTCTAACATAATAAGTCATGTTATACTGATGGATTTACAATTCCACCATTATAGATTATGTCTATACCGACGGATTTACAATTCTATCACTATAG
Source organism: Bretschneidera sinensis (assembly GCA_023935145.1). NCBI lineage: Eukaryota > Viridiplantae > Streptophyta > Magnoliopsida > Brassicales > Akaniaceae > Bretschneidera > Bretschneidera sinensis. The sequence goes on along the minus strand of CM043705.1, from coordinate 58,830,964 downwards.
CTCATATCTACACTAAAGGATTTAAAATTCCGTCACGATAGATCATGTCTATACTAACGGATTTACAATTTTGTCACTATAGATCATGTCTATACTGACAGATATAAAAATTCGTAAGTATAGACCATTTTAATATAGTAAATATGTTTAATAATTAATAAAAATAAGAATATAATTAAAAAATTATACAATACTAAATATTTAAAAACTATATAATTAATTAATTAGCTAATATAATATAGTTAAGTGTTTTAATATTATTTTAATACATATATAATATATAAATAATAATTCTAATAATTTAATTAACTACTATAACATAATAACGAATTAATATAAGATAATTAAATAATATAAGTAAATATTAGTAAAAATAATATATATATATAATATAAAATATAGTAAATTATAATAATATTTAATGAAAATGAAAATGAAAATATAATTAAATATTTTATTATACAAAATATTTGAAACTAATATATAGTTAAGTACTACAATATTATTATAGTACATACATAATATATAAATAATACTTATAAATACATGAAAATGCCATGAACATGTTAATTTACCAAACACTATAATCGATCCCTTAATCAATTGAAGGTTTAGGGTTTAGGGTTTTAAGGTTTAAGGTTTAGGGTTTAATGTTTAGAGTTTAATGTAATTAGGGTTTAAGGTTGGATAGTTTGACGGAATTAACACTACATTCAGTATAATGATTTTTCAATTCGGACTATCACCGATAGACACATGTCCGTCAGTGATACTATTTGTTCGTTCATTGATGAATTTAATTTGTAATTAAAATCTGTGAAATTTAAAATTGATTTTATAATTTTAAAAAATATGAACCAATTCAATTTTGTGTTCTAGTCGTTACAATTTTGTAGTCTCGCAATGAAAATTTTCCGTTGTGATTTCAACAAAAATTATCACTGATGGAAATATCTTTCAGTGATAGTTTTTTTCAGTCTTTGATGAGTTTCAAAAAATTTGTAGGAATTTTATAATTTATTTTGAAAATATCAATTATCAACGAGGAAAAATAACATGATAGTTTTCTTCATTAAATAATTTTAAAATAATTTTTTAATAATAATAATAAAATCTAGTCAATGATAAGTTTTTCTATTAAATAATTTAAAAATAAACTTAGTCAATAAATTTTTCGGGTCAAACTAAACCCACCAACCCAATGAATTAAAAATACTATAGTTACCGACTGATATTAAAAATCCGTAAGTAAAAACCTAAAGGAATTTAGAACCATCAATATATAACCCAAAAAAGGCGCCCCAACTCCCGCAAAGAAATTCAATGTAAAATTAAATGTATCTGAAAAATAAAAATAAAAAAATATATGGCAATACCCATTCCTCTAAATTGCTCGCACTTAGGGCTGTTCATTTCTCCAATGTATAAACCCTACTCATTTCTCTTATTTTCCTCTCGACTCTAGACATTATACTTTGCTAAACCATAACAGCGCTGCACGTCCTCTCCCTCAGTGATTTGATGCTCCACCCACCAGCCACAAGCCACCACCACTGTCCGACCATCCCTCTTTAAGTCCCTCGCTAAGATTTACCTTTTATTATTTCTCAGGTGTCCCTCGATTCTACGCTATACCTTCCACCCTCCAGCCACCACGGCACCACCCACCAACCACCATCCATCACCAAACCCCTAAATCGTTCATCAATTTGTTCGATTGAGGTAAGTTACTAACAAGTTCTTAACCTAACAATTTCTAACAATTTATTACTCTACAATTTCAGGTGCAGTTACTGGAGGCTAACGTGATATCGAGTTTTATACAAACAGCCAAATAAAAGATTTGCTTGTTGGATACACTTTGTTGATGCCGCTAACTGTTGGTGCTGATGTGGCCTGGGTGAGGACGTGGCCTGGATGTTGGCGTGGCTTTGGTGAGGACGTGGCCTGGCCCTGCATAGGTAACAGGGGTGAACTGAAGACCCTCAGAAGGAGGGGAGAGGAAGACCTCCGAGGGCGCTCCGAAGTTTAAGTTAGCTTGAGTGTAAAGGAGAAACCGAGGGCTCAAAAGAAAACCGAGGGCTTTAAGTAGTTGGAGTGTTTGTGCAGATGTGTGAATGAATCGGTGAAGTTCATACCTTGGCCCATTTATAGTCGTCCGCTGGCGGAGAGGGTATGATTACATGCCCAGGTAGGGGGTGTTGTAGGGCTGCTGCAGGTCGTAGGGCGGCTGTAGGGCTGCTGTAGGTTGTAGGGCGACTGTAGGACTGCGGATGTAGGTGGTCGTAGGCGGCGCGGAGCGACTGCGGCTACTGAGCGCAGAGAGAGCCTAGGTGTAGGCTTGTTGGGTCGTCCTCCATTGGGCTGGAAAGTTGCTAAGTCGGAGTACGTTGGACTGGAGCGCCTACTGGGCTGATCATTAGGCCGAAGAGTTTACTGGTCCTGGAATACACTTAGGCCGAAAAGTCCATTGGGTCGGAGTAGTCTGTTGGGCCTGGAGATTGCTTGGGCCAGAGTATTTTGTTGGGCCTAAAGCTTGCTTGGGCCGGAGTATTTTGAGCCATATCACACTTTAAATCTTTGCATATGTAGTAAGTGGGAATCCTTTAGTTCCACAGTTGGTGGTTCTAAGGTGATTTAGGATACTTTGTATTTTCTAACTTCTTAAATTTGTTTTTCCCTTGGTGGCATTTGACGGTCTCTAAATTGCTAAAACTCTGTTATGATGTGAAGACAGATTGGAAACTCATCATATTCGACTAATGGAATTCAAACCCAGCTTTTTTAATGCTGGAGGTACAAATTGGAATTGAAAGGTAAGTATGCGTATTTGTGTAGTTAGTATGATTTCGTCCAAAGAACTCTAATCAATTTTGTTTACAAGTCTAATCCAAACAACATTTTCTTATCCGTATTGATGCTTAAAATGTTGCTGGGCTGGAGGTCGGTGCATCAGTGGTGGGACCTACACAAGAAAATAAGGGTAAGCTAGAGAGTTGCCGGAGATAATAGAAGGTGATACTTCCGAGGACACTCAAACGCTTTTGTTAGTATAAGGCTTTGGAGAAATGGAGAGAATTATGGTATTAATGTTTTCAGTAAATGAGCTTGAAAATTGAAGATGGATTGGGTTCACATACCTTGGGCCTTTTATAGTGATTCAGGGGCAAGTTGATCACGTGCACAGGATGGCGTGATCCTTGAGATCCTGCTTTTCTGCTGAGAGATCTCGATCGTGTGGGCTCAGTTAATCACGCTTGGCCTTGACGGTTACATTACCTACCCGCCGCTCCGTGTGTCCTCTGGCTATAGGGTGGGGAGAAGTTCTTCATGTCCTATGCTTATTGGTGGGGAGTGGTTCCACGTGTCATTGGCTTAGTGGGGGAAGTGGTTCCACGTGTCAATGGTCTATAGGTGGGGGCTTTATGGGCCATATCAATATGTAAATCCCTTTGTTTCAAATTTATCTTCCTTTCCATATCAAAAGCCGAGAATTAACTTTGATATAAAAAATTTGATCAATAAACAGGTAATACAATGATTACTATGTTTAAACTCTTTAAACTCGAGATTCAAATTACAACTCTCAAAGTGGAGTGTCATTAATATATTTATTATTATAATTATTTTATTTAAATTGAATAAATTGTCATCACTATAATTGTTTTTTGTTTTACTCATATAAGTTTCAAACGTAAAGACTTTTTACTAATTTTGTCCCTTTTTTTTAAAGAAAATTGGCAAAAAAAATGCCGTGGAATATAAAGAGAAAGTGCCCTTTCTTTTTGTTATTTCTATGTGTTACGGACTGGACCAAAAAAACTCAAGAATACTAGCTATATTTAACATGAATTTTGGCAAAACAATCTAAATTTTCATCTCCATTTAGCGTGCATAAAGTGCCTTTATTGTTGATTTAATTCATTAAGATATATTGGTGGATATGCACATCATCTTACCCAGGTGCTCATTATTTTGTTTACTATAGCAAACGATTATTCAAGATGCACATGGACATTCTTAATGAAGGTCAAATTTGAAACTTATTTTATCATAATAATTTTTTAAGCCATGACAAAAAATCAATATAATTGTAAAATAAAACAAATCAAAACTTATAATGGCTGTTTTGTCAAACCCAATAAAAGAAATCTATTCCGAGTATGTAAATTTGCATTAATATACTCGTTTGAATACATCTCAACAAAATAGTAAAGCAGAACGCACGAGATTAACGAGGACGAACTGTAAATTAGGTAGCATGTGTTTTATGTCTTCAAACTCATTTATCAATAACTCTTTGGGGAAAGTGTGTTTTTAACAACTGCCTGCTTGATAAAAAAAAATGCCTAGTGTTTTATCCGGACATACTCCACATGAGATACTTCTAAAGAATAAACCTAGGTATGACAATCTTTGTGTTTTTGGATGCCTTTGCTTTGTTGACTATCTACTTGTACGGGTGTATGATCTTAACTCCAAACAGATTTTTACTAGTAGAGATGTGGTTTTTCATGAATGTTTTCTCATTTCAAACTGATTCACAAAATGTATAAACTCTACTTTGTTTCCCTCTATTCATGATACTTATTCCATTGATTATTCTTGTATAAATCCTCTTGTTCCAGACTCACGTGTGCAGGTTCAAGAGTCAGTTTTGTTGGATTCACATCACAACAAGATCCATATTAATCCTTGCATAATTCCACATCACAACCAGTTTCAGGGCGTTCTCATCGCACTTTTCACAAGTCTTTTATTTAAATGATTATATTTGCAGTGCAACTAGTGGTAAGATGTCCCCTCTCACTTCTACTCATTCCAAGCAACTTTCTTCAGGGCCTTCTGCCTAAGTATTCTTTATTCAATCTCTACCTTATTTATGATGACAAGTTCTCTACCAAGGTCTTTTTGACTCAGATTACCAATCATGACGAGCCCACCAGCTTTAAAGATGAAGTACAATGTTCTCATTGGAAAGATGAAGTATAAAGTTTCATGCACGCCTTATGGCAAAAAGTTAACTCAAACTGAAGATGACCAGGAAACATTTGCCCCTATTGCAAAACCGATTACCATTCGTTGCTTACTTCTTGTTTGTGTTATAAGAATTGGGTTTTATGCCAGTTAGATGTTAAAAATGTTTTTTTGTATAGTAATTTATATGAGGAAGTCTTCTTGACTCTTTCTGATTATGCTTAAAAAGATAAGAATTGGTTTGCAAATTTCATAGATCCTTATATGGTTTAAAAGGGACATCACAGCAATAGTTTGACAAGTTCCAAGAGATAAAAGAATAGTTGGGCACTTTCTCATAAACCTAAATTTTTTGAATAACTAGTAACTCACTACTTCTTAATATGGTATTAGAGAACAAGATCTTGGCTTCCAGTCTTAGGAACTCTCATTAACATTGCACCAATTATTTGTTATTTTGAAGTTTGGACTTTCTTACAATTGAGTCCGCATGCAATGCCTATTAATCATGAGAACACATGTTTGCACATAAAGGATGTGTTAGAATATAAAAGAATAGTTGAGCTCTTTTCTATAAGTTTAACCTTTTGAAATAATTGATAACTCTACTACTTTTTAATACTCTTAAAAAAGCTGAGTTCACACAATCCATTTCCGAATATTCATTATTCACCTCTAGTAATGGACCTAAGTTTACTATTATTCTTGTTATGTGAATGATGTAATTGTTATAGGTAATGATAGCAACTCGGTATAAAGTCTTTCTTACAAGAAAAGTTTCGCTTCAAGGATTTAGGTCCGCTGGATTTAAGATTACTCATGGCAAGGGTCTCTTTCTCAGCAAAAGAAAGTAAATCTTGAAATCCCTTAAGGAGACTGGTCTTCTAGCATCAAAGCTTGCCAAATTTCCAATGGAACAAAATCTCAGAATAAAAGTTACTGAGGGAGATCTCTTACCAGATTTGGGCTCATATTGACATCTTGTGGGAGAGTTAATCTACTTATCTATAGCACGACCTGACATTACAAATCCAATGAATATGTTGAGCCAATTCATGCAAGCACCTTGTCAGTCTTGAAGCAACACAACTAGTACTTAGATACTTAAAGGCACACCCAGTCATGGGATTTTCTTGTCTTCCACAAGTGATTTATAGATGTATGCCTTACTCTGACTCAGATTAGGCTAGTTGTCTAATATCTCGCCACTCTACAACTGGGTACATCACTTTTCTTGGAGCAAGCCCTATCTCATGGCGCACCAAAAAACAAACCACCATTGCTAGGTCATCAGTTGCAGCTGAATATGCTCCATGGAAACAACTTCTTGTGAGCTACATGGCTAAAATATCTTTAACAGATCTTGGTGAATCTCATCCTTAACCAATGAAACTTTGTTGTGACAATCAAGCTGCTCTCCACATTGCAACTGGTTTTGTCTTCCACAAGCGCACAAAGCTTACTGAATTGGATTGCTATCTCATTTGGGAAAGAAAAAAAATACAATCTTGTCTCACTTCTTATGTTCTTTCTCACCTAAAAACGTTGACATATTCACCAATGCGCTTGGTCGTGATCAATTTCTATTATTATTATCCAAGCTGGCGTTTCAAACTTGCACACTCCAGTTTGAGGGGGACTATTAGGACGTACATTATCTTATCTCTTGTTATTCTTTGCCTTATCTTGTATGCAATGACTTAGCTTTATCTTTATCTTTACTTCAGTTTGTTCCAATCCCTTTTAATCTTGGGATGAGAATTGTAACTCTATACATTGAGTGCAAATGATATCAGAAATAATCAAGTTTTCCACAAATTAGTAATCCCTATATTTTTTGTGTTTTAATTATTTAATTAGTATTTAATGTTATTTAGAATTTTAGTAGATATATAGTTTCTTAAAAGGGGATTAGTCCTAATTGGTTAGGGACTGTTTATTCTTGAAAACAATCTATCTTGTAATCTATTATTAAAACCCCCTCTAGGGTTTTAATTGTAACAAGTATAGAAATTCTGGAAAATGCATTGAGTTCGTTCTCGTCGTAATCAGTGTTATTCAAACCTATCTCGTTGGGGTTTCAAGTAAAAATCTTGGACTTTCTCCAAGGAAAAAGTTTAGATGTTTTATGTAAATTCAAACAATCGAAGATCAAATACATTACAGGTTGACTGAAAAGAACGTGACCATGAGGTCTCAAATTTGACTTCCACCAACGTGTAGGTAATTTGTCCAATTATGTATTGGTTAGTTTTTTAATTTTAAGTATTTATTATGATGGATTATGTAATAGAATTGTGACTTTATATTGTACTCAAATCAATCAATGTATTTGTATATCGAATCGCTTCAATTTAAGAAAAAAAAAAGCTATTGCTACAACCAAATGTCACTCATGTTAGGATTTTAACTCAAATCCCTTCAAAGAAGATTTTTAATTGATTTGAGAAAAGTGATTTTCGATTTTATAATTGCTTATTGTAGTAGAAGTAGTAATTTCCTACCGGATGGTTGCATGTTCTAGTAGGAGGAGTGGTAGTCTTCAATGTTGTTCTTTTCTTAATAGTATTAGAAAAATCGAGATGCTAGAGAATGTTTGATATACCATCGTAATTCCAATATATATAGTAAATCAGAGGAGTTTACTACCACAGCTCGAATAAGAGCTTTGAGTACATTGGGGTTTTGAGTTATCAAGTAAAGAGGGGTTTTGAGTTGTCAAGTAAAGAGCGCACTTACAATTATAGCTAAGTTCAGAGTTTTAATTGTATTGGGGCTTTTAGATTGTGAGCTAGTGAGAGTCTAGCAACTTTTTTTTTTTTTAAATTTTAATTAAAGATTGATGGACGTAAGCAAATAGATTGTCAAACCAAATTATTATTGTTCTTACTCTTTGTTTGTTTTGTCTATTTAACTGTGGTTTTGTTTTTTATCTAAAATTTGAATAGGTTGATAATTTAGAGGTAAAACCTCAAAAACTCAATGCATTCAAATTAACACATGCAAAATAAATCATCTAAAAATATCCTCAATGTGTATCACCATTATTTTGTGAGCAAATGGGAAAGAAGAAAATGAATCGTAAAATATATGGGAAAAAAAAAAAAGTGCACGAACTTATCTCCTTCAAATTGAAAGTAAGTTGTCCTACCATCTTGTCGAAATGCTTCCCAAAATAAAAACAACACCTGAGCTTGTTTAAGATACACTCATTTCTTAGAAATCCTTTCTTGTGGTTTGATGCATCCATCTCAATATCCTCATCTAAATACAAATCTACTCCGAGTTCAATGATCTCTGACCTTACGGTTTAATGGACCAAACATACTGAGAGACAGAGAGGATTGCAGCATTTGACTATTTTAGGGAAGTGCTTTTTTTTCCCAGAGCTTTGGTTTTCATTTCCAAAAAATTAAAAACGGAAATATAATTAGACTGAAAAAATCAAATGGTGTTTCTCAATTGCCGTTTACATTATTTTTGTAAAACAAAGAGAAAAAACAATTATATTAAAGTTATTTTACAAAATTATCAATAGAGTTTTGAACGGATCTAAAACATTGATTTTAGACCAAATTCCACCAAGAATTTTTGTAAAAATCCAGTAAGATGCAGTTCAAAGATTGTAATATTTTGTGAAATTATAATTCAATAACATGGCATAATTAAAGCATTACATTTTACTTATATATATGGTCGCATAAGAAAATTAAAAGTGAAGAGATTCAATCCTTTTATAGGACCAAAATGGATCTCAATGTTTCTAGTTTCTACCAAGAAAAAGTTAAGTACTCAAACATAGTATTCAATCCATGAGGCGATTCCCCCATTGTGAATTTAAACAAACCCAGTTGATGATTCACATCTTTTTAGCAAACGCAACTAGCTCAAAATAGGCATAGCTCAATGAGCAACGAGAAAGACGAGTACGGGGAAAAAATCTAACCACAAGGGTTGATTAATGGTTGAATTGAAAACATTAATTTATAATACATGAACTTCTATTATAAATTTAATTTGAAAAGCTTGGATGCAATGCAAAGTCTACAAATTTTGTAATTTCATGCATTGGTTCAAATCTTAAAAACCTGCGTAAAACTTTTGATGATTATGTATAATATAATAATAATTTGAAGTGTTTTTTGAATAAATTAAAAAAAAAAAATCAACATCTGAGAGAACTGCTCTACAATCCAAGATCTCATCATGTACTTTAGCTTAAAAATGCACGATCCAAAAAAAATTCCCACTTAGTTTTAGATCATGTAGCTGTACATTCTTGACAACTCTGACAACTACTTCAAGTCTAGCAATAAACCGATTAAAGATGTACTAAAAAAATTTGGTATACATAAGAGGAAAAGAAAACAAAAACATGCACTGCTGATTTTACTGATTTCGCTAAGACCCAACTGTGAAAATGTCAAAATGTATTAATATATATGTATATATCTAATGTACAGTAAGTCATTCAATTTAATCCTTCTAGGGTAATTTTGGGTGTTTCCTCATGCTGGCTCTCCTAGCAACATCCCATGCCTTCTGTGGTGCATATATACCTAGTTGTGAAGCAAAAAATGACTCGTACCCAGGCGAGTCAAAGGCGAAGCCAGTATGTTTTGATATTGCTCGTGGGAGTGCAGCTATCGCGTAGCTTCTTGCCTCTTCAGGTGTAAGCTGGTTCTCAATCCCCAGTGTATCTGCCTTGCTATTGTCATCAGGGTCACTCTTGTGCATTTCCTGAACAATCTGATAATCGTAGGGGAAGAACCATCTTTGAAGACTGCATCAAATGGACCACAAAAAGAAAAATTTTAAAAAAAAAATGCAACTACACATCACAAAATCTTATAATGGATCAGAGAATGGTTCTTATTCATAGAGATGTAAATGCACTTGTTCATTAACATTTAATTCAGGAAACCTGCAACTGATTCTGTGTCCAATTAATCAATGAATAGGACATGTACTTATGCTGCAAGAACCAACGAAAAAGACAACATCACACAGGCATGTTTATACAAGCATACAACATGGCAGGTGTACCGTTGGGCCAGTTTGCATATCGTCAAACTACAAGTAGTACAAGCGGTGGCTCAAGTTTAGGAAGAGACATTCCTCTAAAACAAACCTTTGAGGACTAAATCAGCCAAGCTAAGCAATGTAAATAGTAAATCACCACTCACCCTTGCTTCTGACTATGACAATAGCCTAAATAATAAATCTGTGAAGGCTCACTTGAAAAGTGGCTAATCTTATAGCTGAACTTAAGCTTGACCACTAACTAATGACAAGCTGCCAGGTTGACCATGTATTGAAGATAAATGATTTTAACATATAGTAAAGCAAGATTTTAACATATGGTAAAGCAAGATTTTAACACATTATTTTTGAACTATACCTTTGGTAAATGAAGTCTCCCAGAAGTGCAACAATAGGAACAAGAAGTAGTGTGAGATAGAAATAGAATGTACTCATTAGGACATAAATGACGAAATAGACATTCTCCTGCAGTGAAGGAAAACAATGATCAAGTCAGCACGTAGGACAAATCAACAGGGGCATCCAGGAATAGACACCCCACTTTCCACCACCCCCTCAAAAAAAACAGAAGAAAAGCAAAGAGGAACAGAAAAAGGGAATATGAAAGCAGACTTACATTTCTACCATTTGGAGTCATAATTGCACAATATACAAAAGCGAAAATGAACCATGCTAAAATGCTCCCCCCAACAGAAATATGATGCCATCTTGTAATTGAATTAGACATCATAAGAATACGCAAGTTGACAGTCATCACAACACAAGTGAAGGCCATCGTGCTGACATCCCAGAGACCAAATATTTTGCCTGATGGATTTTTACCACCGAAACTCGAAGAAGTCACAAAGTAATAGAAGACTAGAGATTGGTACACAGAAGAGAAAGCCCATATTGCCACAACTCTCCATTTGAAAAATACATTTCGTATTCCCTCCATGTATAGTTCAGGGTACTTCTTTGAAAGGGATGCACTGACATCCTGTCAAAGAGCACAATTAGATAATCAAGAGTTTTCCATCAATGAATAGCAAAAATAGACAGTGCAACTAGGAAGTATTTAGACAAAGCCCTCAAACATAAGGTTTCAGATTAAGGGCAAGAACCCAGTTTGAAGTACCTTCTCATAAAGCCCAAGAACGATCACAGGCAGGGCTGTAAATACAACATTAAACAATGACTGGAACCAATCATCATAAAACCTTTGACCAGAAAATCCAGTTCGAAAGGTGAACCAAAATTGAGTCAAAGTGAAAGTGAGATTCTTGTAGAAGAAGTATGTCACAACCTGCAAAATTAAATTAGTGTTCATGTAATCACTCAAATAGACTTTGACAAAGGTTTGAAGGTGAAAGAGAAGTTAAACCTTGCATATTCGGAGATATGACAAACGTCCATGGACAAGAAGCAAATCTGTAAGAAAGCGAAACTGCGCAATTGCAAAATCACTAGCCATCACAGCTTGCATCCCTTCCATCCCGCTTATCCCAACACCAACATGAGCAGCTTGAATCATGCTAACATCATTTGCTCCATCACCAATACTAAGTGTAATTTTCCGTGCACCTTTCCTGACCAAACTTGTCACCTGCAAATAGCAATACTTGAAGATACTACTACTAAAACTTAAAAAAATTTAACAAACTACAAATTTATAAAATTATGGCATTTAAAAAGATTAAATTCAACTTAAACATTTTCACTTTCATCCAAAAAATAAACTTAAACAGTACCCTTTCCAAATTTTAGTCCTCACAACAAGCCTCATCCTGATTAACTTAATAACGTGGGTAAACTTAGGTTTAGAGACACTGTTCAATCCCCTGTTAGAGAATCTTGTAGCTTTAAAAACCAAAACCAAGTCACCAACCTTGGTTTTAAGATGTTACTTGCCCATTCACATCTTTGTTTGTAGAAAGTAATGCATCATTGTATTTTCAATCCCTACATCCAAGTACCTTTGAGTGTTCCCCATAGCATTTATAGGGTTAGTCTAACTCATGCTTCTATAATAATAGGAACTCACGGAGCTTCTATATAAAATAAATATATTTCGAAGTTCTATACTCAATTCTATACTCAATTCACTGGAATATATTATTTCAGCTGAGTTGCCATCAGGAACTTTACCTGTGCTTTCTGTAAAGGAGAAACTCGGCAGCATACGACTGAACTACAATTCAAGCTCAAGTTGAGCAGCATTACACGTAAACTTGGATCTAATGCATGCATCAAACACTTTCCATCTATAATAAGTGCTAATTTTGGTCCAAATACAGTTCGTAAATGGTGCTGCGATTCATCAACGCACTTTTTCAGCTCTCTTTTGACTTCTTCCTTGATAACACGTGCAATCTCCACTTGGTCCCCCTGACAATAATTATTCGATTAGTATTTAGCTAATAGATGGTTTGTGATACAATGACTTTTTACATTCATTTAAGACATGCCAGCTAAGATGTTACCCGGTCTTCAGCTTCTCTAACAGCATCAGTATCTGAACTGATGATAAATTGCTTCATCTCATTGTTAATCAAGTTGCACGCTGCAGCATATTAAGAACAAAGAATAACTCAAGAAGTCAAGGGAAAAATGAGAAAATAAGACGGTTCAAGAAAAAACGCAGGGAAATGCCATTTTTTTTTGTTAAGACTCACCATATGCTATATTAATTGCAGTTTCCAACTTGTCTCCTGTTAGCACCCAGATCTTAATTCCAGCTCTAGAAAGAGTCTCTATGCAATCTGGAACTCCTTCTTGAAGTTTGTCTTCTATAGCAGTGCATCCAATCAAAATAAGATTCTTTTCTATAAGTTCTGCCACCTGCACATTTGATAATTGCCTTAAAATACATCCCAGTATCAGCCAAGACAGACTACACTATTTGACATTTAAAGAAACAGAACCAACACTGCAAAAAAGTGCTGGTGCAGGACATGCTATCATTCCTAGTACATTTGAGACGAGATTTCTTTTGGAAAGTTCATAATCACATACAAAATATTTTCCCTGCTTCTAAATTCCATTAATGGTCAATATCTGAAGCATAACTAATTTCAAATAAATTTCTAATTATGAGTTTATAATACCTAACCACAGCAGTATGCTACCAACATATAAGCACTTCACTCAAGTGACTAGAACCAGTCAATATATGTACACACCATAATATATAGTATCATTTCTCAAAAGAGAAAAAAGAAACAGACCACTCTTTGTAAACAATAATGTGCTGCAAGAGATGCAAGACAAAACTTTAAATACATACCATTAGCCTCTTAAAACAAAAAAAATGAAGCACACCTCTTTCCAAAGCAATGGTTGAACAATAATTGAGAAAAAAATCTAGAGTGCAGCATATGTCATAATGTATAAATAAAGAGTTGAAGTCATATGTGAAAACTGGAAAAAAGAAATAACACACTTCTACCTAGTGAAGGGAGGAAACGAAAAAATAGCATTTCCAGATGTCATAGCTTAAAAAATAATGGTTTGGAGTATGTCACACATAAATAATCATGCCTGCAGAGCTAACAGACTGAAATTTACAATGCCTCCTGTTGACTTTGAACAAAGCCCGTTACTGAAAAACAACTTCACATAAGAAATAAAGCATATCAATCAATCAATCTTCAAAGTTCTCTCATTATCAGATTAAATATAACTTTTGATCAGCTTAACTGCGGGTGTTGGTTAAATGAGATTGAGGTACATGAACAGGTTATTTTGCCAGGCAGGAATGAGGGTGATGCAGGGGATGAAAGCCCAGGCATCAAAGTGACTTAACTCTCAGGTCTCTCAAAGATTCTGCATCTTCTTCAAGGTAGGCAAGGTGTTTCTCTGGTGCTATAGATTCAGACGCTTTCAGGGCTGCCAAGAATGAGAAGCTCAAGCAAGCAGAGGAGTCTCTCAGTACCGTTATGTTCTTGAGCTGTTGGCATCCCAATTAATTGTTGTCCCTTTAAAATTGATGTCATTGTGACTGAGAATCTATTGAGATAATCAAATTAAGTGTTGTCTGGAAGACTGGTACTTTGGGTTTTAGATCACGAAAGGGTCTATAAATGTTTGAACTTTTATAATTATGCTAAGGATGATTTCTAAAATGTTTCTGTATAAATCTGCTGGTATGTATATTTCAAAATACAAACCTTTGGGTGTTAAAGAGCTTAATTAAAATAAAGCATATCAGCAAAAGACTATAATTAAAAATATGCCATCCAAAATTCACCAAAACATGTCACTATCACATCTCTTAATAAATGTTAATACAATATCATTCAAATAATAACACAAATATTAATCTTCTGATAAAGAGATGCATAAAAAATAAACAAAAAAAAAAAAGAAATATGCTCGATAAGAATATACCTCATCTAACTTCTTCTCACGATCTCGTAATGCAGATTTAGCCTGAATGAATTTTTCATTCCAGCTTTCATACATCTCCGGACTTAGATCTGTATAGGCCAAGCAAAGGGTACGCAGTCCAGAAGATCCAAATTGTTCCAAGTGTTCTCTAGTTACTTTCTTTAAATCTTCATTTCCAATAGCCAGTCTCTCGTAAATTACAGAATCAGCACCCTACAGAAAACAGTTTTCCAATTGAGGATCATTTTCTCTGCCAAATGCCCCACTAAAATGCTCTTTACTCATAAGTCTGAAAAAACAATTACCTTGCAGTACAATACAAGCCTACCATCTGGATAACGACATACAACAGACTGGCGCTTCCTTGTACTATTAAGCAAGAAGGATAACAGTTAGTGCCATCAGCTACAAACTCAGGAATGACCACATAGGAGTAAGAAGAATGTGCACCCATGCCCACCTATTGAACTCAAGAACATTCAGAATCTCATAAGATACATCTTGGATTTTACCCATCTTCTCCACGTGAGATTCACGAACATATATCATAGTAGGTGTACGCCTGAGAACATAACAAATTATTAGCCTCAAATGAAGTTGAAAAAACCCTGAGAAGCAGCAGCTCCCTCTAAAGCAGATCTAATAAGTCATATCCCAAACAGTTGGACTCAAATTTGTAAATATAACAAAACAAGTTCTACTGTTTTTTTGGACCAGCTCTCAACCTGACCTCAATCCTTAATACTATATTCCTGTGAGGTCATATGGTGGCGAGAGAGTAAACTGTTCTGATCCTTAGCCATGTACAATTAGTACGCAGATTATCCCCAATGGCAATGCAAACTGTTTATAAACCATTGGTGAGACAGATCAACCATGTTATCATAGTTATGGAGTTCATTTAAACAAGAAAAATTACAAACTCAATGAAGCATAGTACAGCATTGGAAATTACAACCTGTAAAAGAAGAAGCCAAAGTTCTTCGCAGCGGCAACCAAAGCAGCCTCATCTGGGGATGCAGCTTGATATATGATTTTCTCTGGGGACTCATCACCTTCAGGAAGTACAGTGTGACAGATAGCAAGGCATCTGAAAAATTCCTAGACAAATAACAAAAACTATCCCTTTAAACAAGAGTGGACAGTTAGGATACAAGGTCTGTTTCATGATGCTTGCATGAATCAATAAACAGAAAACAAGAGGTTGGAGTGACTTATTTTTAAAAACCCATCTTCGACCGAATGCCAGAATCACTCTTGACAAGATCACTGAATATAAAGTAACAAGCAGGATTTTCACAGCCACAAAAACATCACATTAATGTGATAGATTACCTTAATTATGAAAAATAAGTGCTTAAGACCAGGTTCCATTGTTAGGAATTTAACTCAGTAGACTACCAGATCCAAGAATTGATTCTTAAAAGTTTAAAATCTATTCTTTACCATGTTGAGCAGGGATGGCAAAAAATGACCCACCCCAGTTGGAGCAGGTGTTTTATTTGAAAATCAGGGATCGGAATGGATCTTGAATACCAAACCGGAAGCAGGGCAGATGCGGGTTTAAGGGGTTTCCACCCACTCTGGGTATACTTCTAATTTCTTTTCTCATATTTTACTTTTCCTTTTGTCAATGGAAGAAGCATTTTCAAGCTTGATCTTCTTTTCCTTCTCTCGCTATATAATTTTTTTTCTTTTGTTTCCCCTTTTGCTTTTATTGCATTTCCCATATTAACTTTGAATATTTCTCACTGTCAAGACTATATATATTGTTCTTCTTTTTCTTTACTTTTTCTTCATTTTTATTTTTTAGTCTACACTAAGTTAAAAGTTAGTTTTTTGTTCTTAGTACATACAATTTTCCAATTGATTGTCTTAGAATATGATAGAAATTATTTGGCTTAGTTTGTGTTTGGGTAGCTTCTTTCTTGACAAGTAAAATTGTATTAATAAGCACCAAGAGGGTGCAACCGCAAAGAAAGGCTAATTACCTGATAAAAACCCCACAAAATCTAAAAGATCTACATTCACAAAAAATTTCCCTTTAAAACAAAAATTAGGGGTATTGAACCAATTATCTCTGATCACTTCAATAGCCCTCTCTTTGCTATCAAAAGTGTTTGGTTTAGGGAGCCTCACTATGATAAATTTTCTGGTAAAAAATTACATTTGGTAGTAAAAAAACAACTCGCATTCAATGGTAATGCCAATACATTTGATGGTATTTTATTTTAACCACCGAATATATTGGTTTACCACTAGAATGCGAGTTTTTTTACCACCAAATATATTGTTTTACCAAAAAACGTAAGAGTGAGCTATGATGCCTCAATTTTAAGTGAGCCACCATAGTGTGCACCTTGTGTTTGAGCTAAAATGGGGGACAGTGTGACATATATTGGATTAAGAAAAAAAACTGATGCTCACAGTGAATAGTAATGTAAATAGTGGAGCTGGTATGGTGGTTTTGATAATTGCAGTGGTGGTGGTAATGGCAATGGTGGCATGACAACTAAGAGTGCTCAGTGTAACAATTGTGGTGGCAGTGCCCACGATGACAATGACGTGATAGAGGCAGCAGTGATATAGTTATAATGATGGTGTTGGATGAAGGTGGTGATAATAAATTTTTTACAGTGGCACATCTAGATTATGATTCCTTCCTGAGGATTTTAAATTCCTTAATGATAAGAAATCCAACAAAAGTATACAAAAGAACAATGAAATTCAATGAATCATCAGAATGTTAAAATCCTTCAATTTTCAAGTAAATGTACAATACTTTATGGTCGTTATTTCAACATCATGGAATCTGCCAATTATATGTGCAGGCCTCCAGTTTAATGTAGAATAGTAGAATATAAGGGAGAGAGGAAGTAATGAGTAAGAACATGGTTCATGATGAAAATAGCACATACTCCCTCCGACCCAACATGTGTCACCTTCGATAAAAAAAACAAATATTAAGGATATTTGAATTTCATGATGCAAATCATTCTAATTTAAGTGCCTTCCACAAATGCCCTAAAATTATAATCAATGAAATTTTTATTTGAATTGAAGGATAATATCGAAACAATACTTTTTTCCTCATAGTGACATTCATTTTGGGACATTGTAAGATAGAAAGTGACACATAAAACGAGTCAGAGGGAGTACGTAATACATTATAAGGATAAGAACCGCATATCCTATGTGATAGAAATGAATCGTATCTAGAGTACCCTCAGGTCTCATCATACACACATTAAGTCGCTGCATAAACAAGTTTTCATAGCACTCTCTCTCCAAGATATACAAGAGATATATAACAAAAGAATTTTATCAGGGCAGTAGAAGAGCCTATCAAGAGCCAGTCTAATGCTTTATCATAAGTAAAAACAGTCTTCGTCAAAATATAATAATATAGTAACTCTAGATTGAATCTAAAAAAATACCAATCTATTCACAATTGACAACATAAGATACCTTGCAAATATCAGGATTAGACTCATTCCTCCAAGCTCCTCGCATAAGTCTAGGATCATCAAAATTAAAACTTTTTTCTTGTATTGCATTGGCTGATTTTTGTGCCTACGAAAATTTAATGACAAAAAAATATCATGATCTCTGCATTATAAGAACCCATGCAACTTTTCCTAAATGGAAGTGAACTATACCTCCTGAATTTTTAATCCTTTCTTCTGTGCAATACCCCTCTCTATTTCAGTAATGCCAGATCCATAGCATTCTCCTCCAATCGAACACTTAAAAAACTCCATTAAATTCCTTGTTAAAGTTCCAGTTTTATCAGAAAAAATGTATTCCACCTGACAAAACAGCAATTGACAATGTGACTAAAAACTTTAGTACAAAAAAAGTACACAAATCATTATAGAGATTTCAACAGTAACATTCTTTTCTTTTTTCTTTTTCTTATCCTTTTTTTTTTATTGGTAAAACCTACACACACCATCCGAGACCTTTAGGACCCAGACCTCAGCTTCAACAATAACATTCTTCTGGTAAATATTGACCCAAAAAAACAATACAACAATAATAATCACCTAAGAAATTCAATATTCTAGAATTTTACCTGTCCAAGCTCCTCATTCAAATTGGAAGTCCTGGCCAATGCAGGGGTGTTTGTTTCAGCATGGTACATATGTAAGTCCTTGTTGATAAATTGTGTGCACTGAATAAACTTGATCATCTGAAATACCATTGAGAGAGAGAGGTAAAAACGAATCATTCAACAAGACCATTTGTATATTACTGGACCAGACAAAATAATAACAAACAAAAACACCTACCTCAATTGAAACATAAAGGGATATGGGGATAATTGATGAGAACAGAGTAAGTAGGGTGAAAAAAGTGTAAAAAGCAACCTGTGGAACAAACAGAAAAATCA
Organism: Bretschneidera sinensis; assembly: GCA_023935145.1. Classification (NCBI taxonomy): domain Eukaryota; kingdom Viridiplantae; phylum Streptophyta; class Magnoliopsida; order Brassicales; family Akaniaceae; genus Bretschneidera; species Bretschneidera sinensis. Next base: position 58,812,183 of record CM043705.1, on the reverse strand, counting down.
AGTTTCAAATATCAAAAAGAAACCATAAGAAAGACAATACAGCTCATTCATCTCCCTATAGCATACCAAAAATCGGTTGTCAGGGTATTCCCAATCTTTCTTTTGAAGGCCCAAGTAGTAATGCTTGCGGTCTAACACTATAGCACTGCAGAATATCATACAGAAGAGAACTTTATAACATCGGAAACACATAATGTATGAGAAATATAATTTAAAAAGAAAAACGAAAAAACGGCACATAATAAAAGTAAAAGATTAGCTAATTGTCATACCAGCCTACGGCTCCAATCAAACACATCATAAAGAGAGCACAAAAGACTGTGATTATTAGTTTGTCAAGTTTCTTTTCTAGTGTACTTCTTTTGGAAGGAGCATTCATGGTATTCATCATCACCTGCAAACGTTCCAAAAATTACTATAAGACAGTCTCGTTCTTTTTTGTATAAGTATCATTATAAAGGCAAAGAGGGGGGGGGGGGGGGGGGGGGAGTGGCGCGTTGCCATGTCCAACACAACCCATGTACATAAATACTTACAAGACAAAACTCTCAAATTGAACTATATAAATCTTCCTCATTTACAAAAAAAAAAAAAAAAAATGGCCCTTAAACCAAAAGTTTAGAGTATCTAGCCATCTATCCTTAATCAAAGCTAGTGACTTCTCCTCCCATCAAAGGCCCTACTATTCCTTTCATTCCACAGTTACAAAAAAAATAGTGGAATCAAGGCTATAGCTTTCTTTATTTCCCTATGACCACGAAAAAGAGTTAAGGATCCAAGAATGACTCAAGTGAACAAAAAGGCAATATCCGATAGATGTCTGGTTCAAGAACACCATAAAAAATGTTTTTAATGGAAAAAAGAAGGGTGCAAATAACAAAAAAGAGAGTGCAATCAGTTTCTTGTAAAAAAACACACACACACTCATAAACTTTCTAATAATCTAGTACCCTCAATAAATTGATAAAAATGAAGAGAGAAAAAAAAACTTAAAAAAGAGTTAAGGATCCAGGAATGACACAAGTAGGTAATTAGTGAGAGGTAAGATATCCCGAAACATAAATAAGAAATTTGACCCATTATTAATGAAAGTTTATTAGACATACGAACATGGAACATGGGGAGTAAGCAAAGAAAATGGCATTCTTATTTTTGTGATAGGTAAGAAAAGGGCATTCTTATTAGACAGCTTCAAGTTGACAAACCTTTGTTTCATGACCTGTAAAAATTACAGCCCCAACAATGTACTCAGTGTTCCTGAGACTGCATCCCTGAAAGCACAGCGCCAGAGCTTATAAGTATGAAATTTAAGTTTCATCAATGGAGAATGAACAACAAAATTAATAAATTAAACACAGGGTTCGTAGAAAATTGATACATCTATACCAATATAAATAATATATATATATATATATATATATATATCTACATTTCATATTTTAACCATGCAACAAGTTTAATATAATACAGAAGAGCAACAAGATACAAGTAGTAAAAAAAAATTAACAATTTCTTGCAGATACTCATGAGCTGACAGTTTGTGTTAACAGAAAAGAATCATTAAATTCTCGAACAAGTTTCCAACTTAATTTCTTTCCAAGAACAGACAGCTAATAATATAAGGAAAAAATTCAGCAGCATACTCTCAGTAGTAGTTGATTTGGAGTGAGAGGTAGCGTTTGATTTTGGATTATAAGATTTCCAGTGAAAGTGTACAAAGAATTGTTTGGTTGCTCACACTGCACTTCACCTGAGATTGGCAAAAGGATTAGTAATATTATTTTTTTTTATAAAAGCAATATTATATTATGAAATGAGAAATAAAAAGAAACAAGTTATCAACTGCATTGATTTGAATGCATCAAGAGAACCACTTATCAAAAACAAATGCATCAAGAGAGAGCCAAAAACCATCAAACTCAGATGAAACTTATATTCTGCACTGACTATAGTAAATGTCAAACTAAATGGAGCAAATATTAAGAATCACACTCATGCAAAATTAACAACTGAAAATATATTTGATGAATACTTGAGCAAAACAAATGTCTCGCGTGCACGCCTGATTGCCTAGGCCTGATGCATAACATGTGACAAGATTGGTGAAGATTTTATAACATCAGTCCTGTAAACCTATGCCTAACATGTGCAGGCTTAGCAAGTAAACCTATGCCTACATTTATTTTCATATAAGCATTTGACAAGAGCTATATCAAACAGGCAAAACCTTTGAATTCAGAGGCTTTCTCAGGGGTCAAATAATCCCAAGTTCTTTCCAATCCCTTTCTGATCTTCAAATTCGTTTCCCCATCCAAATTTGCAGTCTGAGGCCAAACACCAAAATATAAGAAAGAAAAGAGTCAACCTTTGAATTACATAGAACAACAGAATCATCATTTTTTCAATTGGGCTAAAGAAAAGCAAAAACACTTCCTACAGTACAATGCAAAAAATTAACAAGAAAATATCAAAAAAGCACCTCAACGTAGCAGACACCATCTGGATTTGTACTAGCAAGAAAAAGAATATCAGCAGGAAAATATCCATCCTGCTTCACCTGCAACCAATGCATAATTACATAAAGTTTCATATCGTTTATAGTAACAAAAATATAGTTATATAGACTTATGGTTGCAACTTCATAATGTTAACTCAAAAGTCAAAACATTTTTCACCATGTCCTGTAAAGCACTTTTCAACCCATTCAGAAATTCCGGAACATAAAACTTGCAAGCAGAAGTAATTCCATCCAACGTTTATATGCCTGTTAATATTTTCATACACTTTATTTGCACACTCATGAGAACTACAAGGATTAGCTAGCACAATGTGGCAATGCACATAAAATAAAATGAGAAATTATTTAGAATTATACCATATTGAAAAAATGGTATACTCACCCTGATAATATCTCCAACCTGCAACTTTCTCCATGGCATAGGCACCCACTTTTGATCTTGCAGAACATCTACAATACTATTATTTATAGCCATATCATTTTGAAAACGATTCTGCAGCACATAATTAGAAAGAGGTTTAGAAAGTGGGGAGGGAAGGGGAGGATAACAACTTGTAAACTTTAATACATATATTTTTTTTATAAGTATACTTTGATACAGAAATTATCTAACTGATAAAACTCCAAGCCTTAAGCTAACCTAAAAAGATTCTCAATAAAGTGTCTCCTTGGAAACACTCCATGTCAAAAAAATAAAATACTAAAGAATACATGCCACAATTAGCAGGAACTGCAATACTAACCCAATCCTCAAATGCCTCTTTAATAAGAGAGACAAGAAGCACCAGAGACAGGGGAGCCACATTTGTAATCGGGCTCACAGGACTGCATGATTAGAAAATTCTTTAGCATATTCTACCAAGACAAGATAATATCTGGGTAAATAATATGACCAGACACAATTACCAGAGCAATTGCACTAGCATGATGAGATAGCAATACTGCAATAGTGGAAAGTGAATAGTACTAGAAAAACCTATAGGATGCATTAGATATGCATATTACAATTGCATTACAATACAGACCAAGTGCAATCTAATCCAGAAACTACAAATTGTGCAGTTGTAAAATTTAAGGAATGCTTTAGATACATAATACATCTCATGTCCAGAACGCAATTTCTTTATTTCATGGTTGCAAAGACAAAGTACAGGTGAAACATTAATTTTCATTCACGTAACAGAAAATAAAAAGTACCAAGCTATCCAAGAAAGCTCTATTACATGCTGAGTTGGTAAAATCTATTAATATCAAAACATTATACTAGAATTTAAATCTGCGCAAATTTGGGAAGTAAATCCAACATATTTGGTATAGGCATATCTAAGAAAGAACTCATGAAGGCTACTGTCAGCTATAATCAGTAGAAATTAATGACTGGTCAATCAAATGAGTAAACAAATCTGTAGTAAGATTTACCTGCCCGACAGATGAACAATATTATCCGTTAATGAACATACCTTATTGGTAACAAGGATAAAACTGAGATCAAAAGAAAGTAACCGTTCGCTATGCGCCTGAACTGTCAGAGAACAGAGAATTTTCTCAGCAATGGAAGTAATAACGATAAAATTCACAGGCAGGCATGGCAATGAATTAACCATAACCCATTTATTTTTTTCATTTTTTATCATAAGCCAATGAATATATCTTGATTAAGTTAAATTTCTATTTCTATTCCCTATTCCAATTGTGGGCTACAATTGTGATAGCAGCGATCAAGTTGCTTGGACTGTTCAATTTTTACTGAATTACCTGTGTCGACACAATATGAGAGGCAGCAATCTGGCCAAGTTTCCAAATCAGTTTTTTTGATAAGTTCCAAGTTTCAAATCAGTACATGGAAGAGTGCCCTTCTAGGAGTTTTGGCAATTCATTGAACTACTGTACCTGATAAAAAATTTACAAAGTGCTGCACAAGCACATAATTGTAAACTCTCGCTGTAAGAAGTTGGAATAGCCTAATCCTATTGGTAAATAGGCCATAAGAATTGATGGAACACAGTTGAGGCTTCAAAACCCAAAATTAAAAAATAAATAAATAAGATAGAAGAAAGTATATAACATTGTAAGATGGAATTTAAAAACACAAAGTTACACATATTTTCCACTAATATTATAAAAGTTTGTATACAATATTACAGTTCCACCGGAGAAAGTTAATATAAATTATAGAATGTTTTGTCTCATAAGAAGCATCTGAATGTAATGAGAAAAAAGAAAAAGAAAATTAAAAGTCTATATAAAAACCAAAAAAAGAAAGGCAATATAGATTATAGAATGTTTTGTCTCATAAGAAACATTTGAACAAAACGAAAAAAAGAAAAAGAAAATTGAAAATCCATATAAAAACCAAAAAAATTGAATTAAATTACAAAGAATAATAATAAAAAAGTCACTATGCCTGGTTTGAACACACGGCTTTGTAGTCATCCCCTGCTTTATGCAAGGGGATGCGCATTGAGCGCAAAGGCCATCGACACTAAAGAAAATTTTCAAAAAAATCAAAAATTAATCCACTTGATGAATAATACTCCAATGTTGTGAACCTCCTATAGTGTCTCCCACCACCTCTAGTCCACTTTTTAAAACCCATACAAACAATATAATGGATGGGTTGAGTTAGCAAGCCAGGCTCGACTCCAAACCCTCCACAGGTTGGATCAACAATTGCCACTCATAATGCCTATCAAAAAGTATATCGAATATTAACCAATTTTGTCCATTTTATAAAAGGACAAAACAAATTTACCTGTTCAAACAGCCCTTTTGGCAGAAAAGTAAGAACATTGTACTTCGTAGTCGATATTGAATTCCCCTGTAATAATTGAACCCACACTAATCAAAACCAATTCCAATCTATTAATATCAGATGCAGTAACGAAATGTGCAACTTCAAAAAAGTATAAATAGGTCCCAGTTTCCTGATATACAAACATATCCTTACACAAGCAGTTAACAAATGCAAATCAAAATTGAAATATGTGCATGTGCTATGTAAAGAACGGTCACTACATTAATAAATAAGGGCATACATATATTTCCTACACTTGAGTCATGCACCACAAATCTAAATTTCCAGATACCAACTATCTCGTGCAAGATGGCTCAATATGGCCTGCGGACTTACACTCCCTGAGGTGATGTGAAAAACAAAATTTGGCCAACAAATTTGGGGGAAAATTTTTGCAATCCTTCAAAAGTGGCATTCTCTATTTCATCAACTAGAAAAAGTGAATAACTGCATTTTAGAAAGGGAGCAGACCTATTGTATACATTTTCTAGGCAGAAACCAAAAGGCATAACATTCATTTATTCATTGTCAGTCCTATAGCGCGACGGCAGAGTAGTGTAGAGAAAGCCTCCACAGGCAATAAAATCCATTAATGGTTAAGTTATTTTGAAAAGTTTATTTATCAAAAACAGTTATCTTGGAATTTTTTTTTGACACCCAATCCTATGGAACATTTCCACATTCATACCAATATTGTCTATCCAAGGGTAAAGGAAAACTGAAGCACCTTTGAGTAGATAGAGGTGACCATGGAAGATGCCAAGGAACATATAATATTTGGCACAATGCTCTGAATAGAAGAAAATTAAATTTACATGATGGAGTACACAAGGAAGAATAGGATTAGTTTTGTATGGAGGCAAATTTGTAATCGTAAAATATTAAGGCTATTTTGAGTTTTAGGAATGATTAGATAGTTTTTGGAAGAATAGGGTTAGTTTTAATTTAGGGTATGGGGGCAAATTTATAATCGTAAAATATTATGGGTATTTTGAGTTTTAGGAATTATTAGATAGTTTTCTTATTTAAGTTTAGTATTTAATTAGTACTTAAATTCTTTAAAGTAACTAGATATCTAATATTTAAGTAATTAGATAGCTATTACAATTTAATTACTTTAAAGTATTCCTTATTAGAGTAGGATTAAGACTCCTAAGATCTCTATATGAGAGAGATCCCTATATTAATTTTCAGTTAGCTTTGAATTAATAAAATATCAAATTATTGAAATAAAAAACAACTCTGTGATTGAGATTGTTCTTCGCGTCCATGTGATTTAAATTGTGGTTCCCATGTAATTTGGGAAGATCCATACGATTTGGATCGATTTATCTTTAATTCTTGTTCTTATTTTGTTCTTGTTTGAGTTCTCTCAATTACTTGTGATTTTCTACCTACTGTTTTGCATCACCAATGAATAAGTGCTTTTTTTATAAGTAAAAGTTTTATAAATAGAGCACCAAGATGTAAAAAGATTATCTACACGATAGTAAATCCACCAAATCTATGAGATCTTCATCCTTAACAAAAAACTTACCCTTAACCGAAATTAAAGGGTGTTGAACCATCTATCTCTCAAAACATCAAAAAACCTCTCTTCACTATCAAAAGCTCTTCTATTTCTCTCATTCCAAACCAGCCAAAAAATAGAGAGAGGAATGAACGAGTAAGTTTTCATTAATTCCTTAGAAGCATGAAACCACTCCAAGCCCACACTTCACCTGTGACTGAACCGACAACCACCCAAGAAACACCCAAAACACAAAGCCATCTACAAACTTCTAGTCAATGGGCACTCCAACAAAAGATGAAACATGGACTAGACGCACCATTTACAAATGTAACATCTATTAATAAGCACTTTTCCTTTCCTTTGAAAGTTATCAATAGTAAGAATTTTCTCACAAGAAGCTTTAAATAAATAATAAACCAAATTTTTAAGAGCAAAAGAATTCCAAATAACTTTCCACGGAAAGTTTGGTGAACCTTCCAACAGAAGCTCATACAAAAGGATCTTAAAGAATAACTTCACCTCAAGCCCCTTATCCGGATTAGCTTTCCACCTAGCCAAGTCCTCTCTATTCACGTCGAGACTCGTGCCACACAAGGTCTCCTAGATACTTTCCACACTCTCGATTTCCCAATCATGCACATTACTAGTATCTTCAAATGAATTTTGTTTTGTGACACTTTTCCATTTGTAAAACTTGAACCTAAAACTCACCCCAATCCCACCCACCGCCTACTGGTTCAGCTAATCACAAAGGGCATCACTGAAAAAGTTTCCTTTATGTTTTCATAATTTAATTGGCATTAAACTGGTAGGGTTTAGTGAGATATACTCATACACTTAGTCAAGCAAAAGCCCTTTCATTGTTCTCACTTCTCATTACAATAGGGGTCTAAGCCCAAAACATCAGCAGTACAAGGAAGAGTGGTTAGATCCAAGCATCTACATTGACTACTATTTGCTAACCAATCACCAGAAGAACTATTTTCTCCAAAAACATTGGAAACAGTTTTCAGTTCTTCACTTCATCATTCTGTCGCCTAAATCTTCTAAATTCAGTAAAAATCTGTGAAGACAATGTCATCATACATATGAAATACATACAAGTAGGCTTACTCTTTGATTCCTCTTTCGATCTTTTGGTTAGTTTGGAATTAGAGGAATAGCAGAGCTTTTGATAGTATTAAGTGACATTTTTTTGTAATTACAAATAGTTGGTTCAACGCCCTTAATTTTTGGGTCAAGAGGCATTCTTTTGTAAATGGTTTAGATCTAGTAGATTTTGTGGAGTTTCTCTCGTTTAGATAGCCTTGTACATGGGTTGCACTCTCTTGGTGCGTTTTTTTGCAATATATTTATTTACTTATAAAAAAAATGAATCCATACAAGTTGGCACATAGAGACAATACATATATACTGGGATTAAAGTTTGTTAAGTTAGACTATGCCATTGCCCTAAAAAGTTGTACTTGGAGGGAAATTCAAATGCACTTTGTGCATATTATTGTATATCTTTTGCAGTTAACGATCAGCACGAACACATTCATATATTTATAAAAACCAGCAGAAAGTTCAATTAAACTGGTTTTTAATAACCTGGAAGACTTATTGACAATTTTAAACATTGTCTAACAACCAAATAAAATGATACTTGTATATGTTTGTGGGCCTTTGTGCATGTTAGAGAGATAAATTGTAGTTCATAACATAAAGCCTACCAGCCATCTCACACACAGATTTGAAATTCACACTTATAATACTTCTGTTATGCTTCACTTTACCATTTACACATTGAAACAACAATATTTTTTTTTTTTTGTCTCAACCATGACATTCAACTTGATGTATGTACTATGCTTCCACTCACATCCATGTAGATCCCACATGAGTCAAAAGAAATCCTTCATCACCACATGAATGAGAGAGGAAGGATTAATACACCAAAACACTTTAAAAAAGTACTAACGAGAAAAGAAAAATCTCATCGTGACTTAACAAATTTAATCCTTCTTTTAACACAATTATAAACCCTAGACTTAACATCCAAGAAAAAACTGCAAAAATTCACTATAAGAAAAAGACTAAATCCTATATATCAAAAAAAAAGACTAAATCCTATATTCATATAAATTTTCTTTCAAAACAATCAAAGCAAAATAAATAAACAACGTAGCAGAGTCGTGTTAGACTATAAGCAGAACTCCTCGTTTCTTGGCTCCAATAAAATGAGCAATAGGGAAAAAATTAACATTTCAATTCCATTTCCTTTCCAAGCAACCAAACATTCCAGTAATCAGAGAAATCATATACGCATACAAAGATACACCATACATGCGCATATTTATATATACGTATATAATGACATAATACCTTGAATCGAACTGGGAGATTGGCCTCGCGGTCATTGCAGTAGATGGTGCGGTAACTAGGAGCCTGTGGCTGGACCCGACCCAGCGTCACCGTGCGAGACGGAATGCGCGCAGGCGTTCCCGAATCTCGGCCCAATCTCGAACTCGATGACCGAACCATCTTCTTTCACCGATCCAAACAAAAAAAAAAACGTTTATCTTCAATCGCTTCAGATTCCTGTTGTCTTCCTTTCTTGTAGTATTAGATTTCCTCTCTTAAATATTCTGTTGATTTCTTGTCTAGATTTGGAAAGAAACTTCGGCTTCGTTTCTACGGACGATGAAACAGAGAAGACCCAACCCTCTGCTTCGTTTCAACTTCAATTTTTGCCGTTATGCCCTCTTTTTCTCAATTCGCTTCGTCTCCTTCTGTTTTTTTTTTTTTTTTTGTTCCTTTTGTTTTTTCCGTTTTACTCACAATCGTACCAAACCGCGTTAGCTTATCAAAGAGTTAATTAATTCCTCCCTCCCCCAATCCGATTCGCGCATCTTGCGCGTGCACTACAAATCAACTTTGTCCGTGAGTCCACTGTATTAAGATTGGACGGATCTATATGACTCCGGCTTAGTGAATTGTGGTGTGTGGACTCTCAGGTTGGCGCGTGGCGGTAAAAATGGTCAATGGGGATGTTTTTGGTTAAAGCGCCAAGGGGGACCTGTTCGTGAAATTCTGAAATGGAAGTCAGTGAACGGCGCCGTTTTCTGTGATACTTAGATTCGTAAGCATTTTTCCCTTGCCAAGGCCAGCATCGGATTTTCATTTGTCAGACAAATTTGGGCCGGTAGCGAGTGGCGAGTGAGCGGTTGATAACTCGCTTCAGTTAAGTGGATATTTAGGTTAGGGCGCGGCAGTATAATCGCAGATTATTTAGGTAACATTTCACCCAAAAAGAATGATATTAATTGGATAACAATCGTTACAATTAGCGGGAAAACATTTTAGCAGTTGGCCAAATTGTGATTGAACTCGTACGGATCGATTAAGACAGTTTGTAGTGGGCTACTTGGAAAAATAAATATTTATTTTTCAAATTTTTTAATATTATATTAAAAAAGGTTTATATTTTGATAAATACAAAAGTAAACAACGTCCACTCTCAAAGAAAAAACACCCCTCTAGAAAATGCTACTCCCATGGCATATGTGAGCTCTGTGGGAACCAAAAGTCTTATTTTTTAAATTTAATAATATTTAAACTCTTGAAAAAAGGGTTAAAAAAAAGTGTAAATAAAAGACATTAAAGTTCATTTAGTGGCGGAAAAATATTTTTATTTTTTATTTTTATCCATAACACTTTATTCAATAATTTACACATTATTATTAACCCGAGTAATTTTTATAACTTTACACTACACAGAACTACACACAAATTTTTTGATATAAAAAGTGTTATTCAGACATTCGTTTAAAAACACTTGATTCAAACATTTATTCGGTGATAAATAAGATTATTATCACAACCAAAATAACTAATGCGACCACTCATAAATAAAGTAATATTTATTAGACAAATTTACCCAATCTTTGTGAGTTAAATGTATTAATGATGTTTTATTGACTTTTAAGTATTTCCTTTCAATTTAACAATTTTCTGCAACCCTCTCTTTTCTATATGTAGTTTTTTCCCATCTTCCCTTAGTTGCTCGGTTTTAGTCGATCAATTATAATATCGTGTATCAAATTCTTCTACTAAGAATCCGTTAAAAAAAATCTTCAGTTAAGAAACCAAAAAAAAAAAAGCAACCGTATCAATGGGTAAATAAACAGGAGATAAGTACACAGAATAATGCACCTAAAATAAATCTAATACCCTTTTTGATCTACTTCTCTTAAGCCATGTTTGTTGCTGATAAGTTTTATATATCACCGTTTTCTTCCAAACAAAAATTAAAAACAAACCATGTGCTGATTCAAGTATAGGGCATATTAGCAACTGTCAGACCCCAATGATCATAAAATTGATAATGCGAAATTTTTTTTAAAAATAATCTTCATCCACTATATTACCTTTTTTTTTCATGAAGAAACAATATTTTATTGAAAACCAAAACAACCGGAGGCAAGCTAGCTCATCTCTCTCCCAAGTCACACGCTCATCTATTAACTGCATGTTTAGCTAGGCAGTGAGCGTGAAATTCTTACAAAACTAAAAACAACACTGAAAATTTACCCATAATTCTCCAATTTCTGCAGTTGTTCATCTTAGAATAGTTTTAGAGCCATATACTGTACAAACAACTTGCTCATCTGCATCATAGCAAAGGGACAGGGTAGAATGTTTTAGACAGAATGATTATGTCACATTCACAAGAAGAAAAGTGATTCCATACATGCAAGTAAAACTGAAAAATTAAACGTAGGCTAAACAAAATTGGAGTCCAAAATGAACAAGAAAAAATAATCAACTTTCTACTTCACTCCGTATCCAATCTTGCGAACACATCAATGCTTGCACTGTAGTCGGCCGCAATGAACTCCAATGATGATTGAGAACTCTTCCACCAACATCGAATGCTGATTCTAATGCAACTTTTGACATTGGAATTCCCAAAATGTTGTGTGCCATCATAGATAGGATTGGATACCTCGGAGTGTGAACCTTCCACCAATTTAATATGTTGAAATCAGCGTTACGGGGAAAAAGAGGTTCTTCCAAGTACTTGTCCAAATCCACACTAGAGCCTTGACTCTGAGTAGTTTCATGGAGGTACTTATCAAATCCCATTAATCTATCCCTAGAGTCCTTTCCAGCACTGCCACTAACTTGCCAACCCAGACCTTGATCCAAAGAAGCTAATGGCGAGACAGTAGAATGTTCATTGTAAAGAGCCTTGATGCACTCAAAAACATCATCAATGAGTTCTGAAGAACTACTACCATATAATTGCGGATAATAATACTCTATCAACTTCATTTTGAATCGAGGATCTAAAATGGCTGCAACAGCTAGAGCCAGGTGGCATTTATCCCAATACTCATCAAACTTTACTCTCATATTTGCAGCCAGAGAACTAATATAATCATCCGGGTTCTTGCACCATTCAATCAACCGCAAGTTAATATCACAAATCTCAGGAAAGTATATATTTGCAGTCGGATACTTGCTCCTTGTAAAAACATTAATAACCTCGACAAAGAGCTTCAAGTAGCTAGTGATGGTACTCGCTCTCTCCCACTCCAAATCAGAAGGGCACATTATGTAGCAAGGATCTTTTTCTTTCAGAAGAGAAAAGGCCCCCCGGTACTCCAAGGCAACCACAAGCATAATATATGTTGAGTTCCATCGTGTTTGATTATCAAGGCATAAGCACCTTTGACTCCCACCTCTAACTTCTACAGCCATCTCATTGAACTGAACTTGCACTGCTTGTGAACTTTTGATGTAGAGAACACTTTCACGAATCTTGTGAGTTACATCCCGTAATGCTTCCAAGGCATCTTGAACCATCAGATTGAGAACGTTCGCCGCACAGCGTGCATCAAACAATTTTCCATCACAACAAAGGAATCTGTTCTGAGAGAGCCGGTCTATAATTTTGTCAACAACATCTTCACTGATAGGAGGAGAATGATCAAATGTCATAGAAAACAATTTACGGTCTATATCCCACTCCATTAGACATGTCATTATAACTTCTAAACGCATGTCTTCACTATGTGAAGGATCAACCTTGAAAAAATTCAAACTCTTCTTTTTCAATTGCCAAGATTCATCGATGTAGTGTGCTGTCAAACACAAGTATTCAGCATCATCTGAAGCAGTCCACATATCAACACTGACGTTAATTTTTCCAGGTAAATTATCCAGTAATTCAAACACCTTTTGTTTCTCTTTCGCATAGATTTCCATACAGTCAGCCTCAAGTCTATCAAACGTCACAAGCTCAAACAATGGTTGTATATTCTTAATAAATACTCTAAATCCAACATGCTCAACCATAGCCAATGGATAGCCATGTAAAATAATCATACGGGCAAGATCAAATCGACTTCGCCTTTGATCCAAGTTAGTACTTCCAAAGTTAACAATGTCACCTTTCATCTGCTCATGTTCATATCTAAGATTCACAACGCTAAGCACTTTATCCTCTTTCTGCTCTTGATCAATACTTGCAAGGGCAACCGATCTCCTCCGACACCTAACCAGATGGTTCCTCAAATGTGATGTTCCGCTTGTACTTGATCCACTAAGTTTCTTATTACAAAGCCTGCAGATGGCCACACAGGTGTCACCTTTTTTTACCCTATCAAAGTCATTCCAAACTACAGATTTCAATCTGCTGGATTTGACTACGACTGCATCTGACATATCCATTGCTTGAACCTTATATCTTTACTAATATCTGCAGATCAAAAACAAATGTAATGTATTGTTAAGAACAAATACAAACCCCATAACCAACATATCAAGATATTCTGTGTACCACCAAAACATAACTTATATAAGGTGTCACAACTACTCAGGACTTGAGCTCATTAAAAAACTTCAAAATAAGAAATAAAATAAAGTATTATAAGGGCATCAGATTTCTTTGTTTTTTCTTTCTTTTGGTGTCGGGAGGAGGGGGTAAAGGAAGACTGATAGACAGGAAAACCCCCCCTCCCCTTTGGGAGAGGGTGCATACTGCATTCGAGAGTTACCAGGAAGAAAATTCCAGTAGGTTTCTAGTACCCAAAGTATTTACAAAGCCGACCCAAAATGCAGTCACAAGGTATCCCCATAGTATTAAAAGAAAGTCTGTAAAATTTTTCAAAGGGATCTAACAGTTTCCATCAATCATGGAGAAAGGGGCGAATGACTAAAAACTGTTAGAAAATCTTGACATGCCAAAACCAATAAACTGAACTGATAAAACCATAGTAAATTATTCAAAGTCTCTTCAATCCGAAAAAAGCTAGCAGTAAACTTGAAGACCTAAGTATTCAACATTTAGGGATAAAAAAAAAATCTTATTCAACATTTAATTATCAGAAAAATCTTATTTAACGTTTACTTAACAAGAATTAGTTTGAGAAAAAACCTGGTCATTTTATTCAAATGACAAGCACATGGTGTCGTCTTTCTGCAATCTACCCTTACCAAGTTCACAAGGTTCCTGTGGTGTCATCTTCTGAGTAAACAGCACCTGAGAACCAAAGAAGTGAACATGCAATATTTCCTTCCACCAACGGTAAATTATTTACTGTCCAGCTTCCAATAAACACTTTAATAATTTTTTTTCCAGGTTCTAGGCAATGATATACCATAGAAGGTCTTAAGCATTTCCTTTAACTACTGTAGAAGATTATAAAGCTTCTGTTAAAATTTTCTTAGGATAAATAACACTAGTCTCTAATTGATTATTTCAGTTTCCAACAAAACAAGTTTTTTCAATTAAAAGGCAAGCATAAATTTTTATTTTCCCTTGTTTAATTTCTTCTTTGATCTTTGTTGCTTTATCTGATATCTCCAACGGTTTTGCTTTAAATCTCGACCAGAAAGGGGGCAGGGGAAGACAAGGTTGGTTTCATCAATTAAGCCTAAAAATCCTAATCAGAGTTAAACCAGGTCAAAATTCAAGCTAATATAATTAGAGAACCCAAAACAAGAAATCATTTTTTGGATAAAAAATCATATTTAAAAACTTATAAACAATTCTTCAAAGTAGTGGACATAACCAGCAACCGAAGAGAATCCCAAATTCCAAATTCAGTGATATGAAGACGAAATTACATTTGGAAAAATTCGAGACTCCAAACTATTTTTTTATAAATAATTCGAGACTCCAAACTAAGAAGTTAATCAGTCCCTCCAAATCCTAATGACCACAATGGTATTCCCAAAATAATCTTCCAACTAAACTAAAACAGCAGACGAAATAAAAGAGTACATGCGATGGGTTTCAATTAAAATGTGAAAATAAATCGGTAATAAATCTGATAGAAAGTAAGGTTAAGAAGAAAAAGAAATTTTACCTGCTTCGATTACAAGCTCCTCTAGTTTCTCTATCACTGGGACTTCCCTTGTTCCCGATATGAGTTGTTAAGAGGGACAAAACGCGTGTTTGTATGGTGGTGTCCACGGCGGTAGGGTTTGGTGAGAGAATGTGAGAATTTCCAACGGTGAGGAAAGTTTGATGCTGGTGTGATAAAAAAAAAAAAAAAGATTTATAGATTTTTTATCAAAAAAACAACTCTATATTACACGACACCGTTTAAAAGAATCCTGACTGGAGGACGGGTCCGGGTTTTAGTTTTAAACTGTTGCCTCTCACCGCAATTGGGCCAAATCAAATTTTGGTTGCTTCTCATTAAAAATAATTGGCTAGAGGGATTAGTTTTAGACCGGTCTAAAATTTTATTAGTAATATTATTTTTTAGACCTTACATTAATACTGATATTACTAGTAAAAAAATTTAAAATTACTAATAAAAATAATTTAAAATTACGAGTAAAGTTTCGAACGAATCTAAAACTAATGTTTTCGATCCGATCTAACTAAGTATTCATTTGCTTCACATCATAATTCGGTCAAATCAAATATTGGGCTAGCTTTATCTAGGGTAGAGCTCAAGATATTCTCAGAGGATTACCATTTCCATTTCCATTTCCATTTAAAAGTTAGAATGACAATTAACTCGTATCCGTAAAATTTAATTTTTAAAGGAGAAGATTGAAAGAAATTTGAATTATTTCAATTTGAAAATTTAAATAAAATCAAATTTATAAAGAAATTAAATATTACATCATCAAATGGAAAAAATTTAAATCAAAGTTTATCATGGTAAAATTCAATATTACCATTAACATGTCATTCATTTCAATTCTTAAACAGAAAAAATATAAATCTGATTTGAAGATAATTTTTCTCATGATAGATTGGGTGTACGTGAAAAATTAAAACATCTGTCAAATACGAAAATAGATGCGAAGAGAGTGGTTTCCAACCCGATAAATGCTCATATATTATTATAAGTAATTTTGTCACTGAATATATATTCACTAATCTAATTAAGAATAATATTGTTTTATTTGTACTAATTTAATTATTTTATAATTTTTTAGATGTTAGATGTTAGATAATTGCTAATTAAAATATTAACAAGTTTTCTTTATTTTGTTTAAATAATATTTTACTTTTATATTAAATAAAATAAGTAAAGATATCAATTATCCGTACATGTAATGGGGTGGATACCGAGAAAAAAATTTGCCCCGGCTGCGGGTACCCTGTCCAAACCCGCCCGTTTCCATCCCTATTAAAGACACAATTTGTAGCTCCCTGAATTCACCTCCATCTCAAATGGCAAAAACCCCAGCCGTACCATCGACATGCATCAATCTGACACCCACAAAAACCAAGCTCTTCTTTCACTCCTCACTCAAACCCTCAGCAATTTTCCCACTCTCTTTCCATTTCATTCACCTCCGTCACCACAGAAACCCCACAGCGTTCATTTGCCATGTACAAGTCCTTCTCTAATCCATCTCTTATGTTTAATTTCACTACCCAAAACTAGTAGTAATGGGTTCAATAACTTTACTGAAGCGTACATGTTTGTTTGTTTTCAGTTGGATGGTTCAGTGGGTGGAGAACATGAGACAATTGATGAGATATTCTTTGATGGGTATGATGATGTGATGGAAGATGAGAGTGATGAAGATGAGACAGAGAGCAGTGTTGATCTGTTGATTAGATTCTTGCAAAGCATGTTCAAGAAGGTCTCAAAGCGTGCCAAGAAGGCCTCACGCTCTATTTTGCCTGCCGCTATATCTCCCCAGCTGGTGAGCTCTCTTAGCCAATCTCTTGTTATCAGTGAATTTTAAAGAATCACTTTGTAGTGCTAATTTTGATTATTATGATTGTCCATTAATTTGTTTGAGGTGTGTAGCTCTTTGATAATGGTTTGTAAAATTCCCCCGTTTCGAATTTCTTGACATAACAATCGACTGATGATAAATGATGTATGCATCCACATTTACCTTATAATGCTGCGTGAATGAAAAATATGACGATAAAACTGTTTTTTCCCTGATTGGGAACTGGTATTTAATTCCAGCACAGTGCTTACAAAGTTAATACTTTAAGCAAAAGAATTCAATCATCAATCAAACCCAGACTTTTTTTTTCAGTGATTATAAATCTTTTGTTTGTGTAATTCCTTCAGCTTGAATTACTTCTATGAAATGTCTGATAGTTCAACT
Source organism: Bretschneidera sinensis (assembly GCA_023935145.1). NCBI lineage: Eukaryota > Viridiplantae > Streptophyta > Magnoliopsida > Brassicales > Akaniaceae > Bretschneidera > Bretschneidera sinensis. The sequence continues at coordinate 58,794,768 of CM043705.1, read as the reverse complement.
GGGCAATTGAGGTTAAGATATATAAACAACATTCTCAACGAGAAGAAGCAAGTGATTGGTATCTGCAAAAGTTGGTAAACATTATTTAGCAGAACCCTATGCTTCAGAAAGGCCTTGTCTGGAGTCCTCTTTTGAAGGATTGATCTGCATAGACAATTTTGGAACTTTGCAAAGAAATGTAGAAATTCAAGATGATGATTTAGAGACATATAACATGCTCATAAAAAGAACTTACCCAAAAATATAAATTATGATGGCTCCCTAGTTAAAAGTTTGTGATTCGCAGAGAATTGCTTGCGACAGATAAGCCATGATACCACTACAGACTGACATAACAATGCATCAAGTTGTTGGTATAGATGTCTCTACCCTGTGAATTCTAGTTTCAATATGATTATAAGGTCTTGCTTTTGGTTTTGTGGTTATCATGTAATCAATTAAAAATAATTTGCTAGCTTGAATCTCTTAATTAAGTAGTGGCTATTTCGACCTTGCCCCCCACCCCCCTTTAATCCTTTTTCCTTTTCTATTTTCATTGCTGTACTTTTTCCTGTTGACTTAATTTTTATTGTCTCTCTTTATATTAAAGATGGTGAACTTTTGCTACTCTTAGCAAATTTGGAGACTTCATCACCTGTTTGATAGGGCTAATATGCTCACTCTTTTTTGGGGGGTTTAGGTGTCTTTTGCAGTTGATGGGATCCTGCTGTTGGCTTCACTTTCTATTGTTAAAGCATTTCTTGAGGTATCACTTCACCATTGCCATCTCTTGAGGTTACTATTTTGATACTAGGAAGATCAAGTTTGCACAAGAATTCAAGTATATATAAGCCATTATAGTGATAACATTATCAGAATTATTGGGATTTTAAATTAATTTTTATGACAGGAAGCAAACTGAGAATGTTCACGTGTTGTATAAAAACAAGTGCTCTATTAGTAGAAAACAAGTCTTCTGAAATTGTTTATTTGTTGTCCTTTCTTTTGGTTTGAAGATTGAGTTCTTTGAAGAGAGTTTATCATGCCAAAACAATGGTTTCAGCATCTGTCTAAAATTTCTATTTTATAGACTTGAGACTATCACCAGTGTTCCTGGATGGGCTGCTAAGTGACGAGTACAGTAAAATGAGAGTACCTGAGGACTGATATGGCCTTGAATGTTGATTACAGGTAGTCTGCACCCTTGGAGGCACTGTATTTGTTGTGATCCTGCTCCTACGTGTGATCTGGGCTACAATTTCATATTTTCAATCAAGCGGGAATGGTTTTAACCAAGGCGGAAGTTCCTTCGGTGCAGCACAGCCAGTGACATAATTTTACTGTGGGTGGTAGCTCACACTCTTTCTGATTTCCCTCCAGAACGCCATATAATCATTCAAAGAAAATGCTTAAATTGTGAGTCGTGTTAAATTTGCATGTAAATATGATTAGAAAGTGCAAATGTGAATACAAAATTTTCCAAACTGCTTACTAGTTCATTATATTGATTGAATGGTTCAGCGTTTCGCTCATTTACCTGGTTTGATTGTTGAATACTATTGCCAATGATGCATGAATAAGATAATTCAACTTTTCCAGTCATTATTTTCTCTAAAAAAATTCAAATGCCAGACGTTCTCAATAATCGGATTTTTTAATTTGTGAAAAGCTTAGGTTATTTAATTTTGAAAATCAAACTTTTCATAAATCAAACTGCCCTCAAGTATATAATCATTAAGACATACTGCAAAAGTTGTTTTACTGGAAAAAGCAATTACAAAAAGTTGAGCAGCATTGAGAAGAACATAACCCTTGTTAACTCAGGATTGAGTACTGGAAGACAGGAAGCACTAAATTGGCATTATTTATTAATCACAGCTTCAGCTTTCTTATAACAATCCCACTGTTAAAACAAAGTTTACGCAAGATGCAAGCATTATAAACTTTGAACAAGCAGAGCATTCTTTTACAATAACAAGAATCACTTCAGCAAGTTCTTTTTAGGCATTTGTACACCGAAGAACTTAAAGCTTACTATGAGACATATAGAGTAAAAAGAATACATTTTCCAACATAAACAAATGGAGAAGTTCAAGTACCAACTTATAGCAGTGTATATAGTAATAACGGCTCCGTGCCTGATGTTGAAAATGGGAATACAGTCTCTTTTTTGGTACATTGACAGAGAGAGAGAGAGAGAGAGCGGGACTCTTATATGGAGGGCCAGGAGGTAGCCGCTAGGCCAAGAGGCTACAGTCCAGATATGGTATCTCTTTGATTTAACATAATGGAGTATAATATTTTTGACACAGAAGGAGAAAGCATTCCAACTTAATGCTCTTATTACTGATTGATGAGGGATTTTTCTAGATTATGTTGTTCTTTCGAAACTGCCGCCAACCTGCATATGCAACCATTCCGGTGATGTTCCACGGCTGTATTCCCTTGAAGCTGGTGAACCGAATGTGACGCCAGCAGTTTCAAATGTTTGTTGACCAAACTGAAATGTCAAATTGATTGTTATAGTTATCATGAATTGTGAAAAACAAAGGAAATAAATACCATCAATGAATCTTATCTGTACTATTATCTTCTCAACCTAACCTAAGCTAGCCTGCATAGACTTCACCCGCCCTTCCTACACATTGTTCATTACAAAATTATAATTAATTATGAATAACTTGTGTGGAACCAACGCAAAGATAAACTGTGTAGAACCATTTTATTTCGATGGAAAAATAAATTATGAGTTCAACCAAGAACTTAAAACTACCAAGAGAAGTAAAGTTTCCAGTTAAAGCAGACTTACTGGGGGCTGAGGGAAGGCTCATCAGCAAATATAGTTCTTTTTTCAAGCTTAGCTGTATTAATTCTTAGCAGAAAATTTAGAAACAAAAACAAGAACAACATGCATAATTGGATTCATCAAAGTTCCACTTGCAATATGGTTTTCCATGAAAGCAAACAATTAGAAATTTGTCTCAACCATCAAACAAAAAGTGAAAATATTGAGAACCAAACGAAAAGCAGAAAAGGCATATGCAGGGAGACTAGTTAAAAGGCAATGGAAGGAGTTAGGCATGAATCCAGATAAGGTTCAAGAGAATAAATCGCAGTCCACTCCCTTCCACAAACCTTATCCCAGCCCCCCATCTATATATATATATAATTTACCTCCATTGAAATGTAAAAATCGAAAAGCAAATCATCTCATAGGTCGGATACATGAATCATCTCCTTCCAAACAGCCCAGTCCAAAGCACTTCCGATAGTATCTTCCTCGAGGCACTTTGGATGGTGAAGTAATACTCAAGGCACTTCCGATATTAACTTCCTACTATTTTGAGTTACCAGTCCTCACATAATAATATCCATTTCACAGACGTGTTTTCTAAGTTTCTAACTTCCAATCGAAATTCAAACCCAGCCTATAGCTTGATGAATAGAAGTTCAATCTAAAAACACAAGTTACCACCTAAGCTAGTATTTCAGGAGTAATATGTTTAAAAGATGGCTAAAATGAACTTAAATAAATGACATAAAAATGACTTAAGTCTTTAGGAGGAAATACCTCAATCCCAGGGTTCATTCTCGTATTGACTGCTTCAAGCTTCATCGACAAGAACTGAAAATGTCGAACAAGTCTATAAGGCTGGGGAAAAAATCTACGCTAACATCATAATTACTCATAACCAGAAGGATCCTTACCTCGACTTGACGCTGTAATGATTGGATGTAATTAATTATCTCATCGAGGACCAGTGCTTTGCCAATAACCTGAACCCGAAAACCTCCCTAAGAAAACAGTCATAGAGAAACCATGTCCAGTAGGACCTGAAAATAAATTCCATCTTTCTCCTTTTCTTTTTTATACAGGTTACATAGAACAAACCTGCACATAGTTAGGTTAAACAATATTAAGAGAAATTCCAATACAATACCTTGTTACAACCAGGGACCAGATCCTGCAAAATTTTCATCCTTTCACTTATCTTTTCTCTCCTAGCCTGCCAACCAAAAGTTTCAAATCAGCACAACTCATTCAACAGCTCTACAAAGGATAAAATAGAATCCTATTGATTTTCAACACATCTACTTGATGGCAAAATAAGAGGTTTGTCATAGGTCCACGGATTCAAAGTCCCCTCCTTTTTAATTGAAATTCAGGTCATAATTAGGAGTTGATTAGAAAACTTTGGATTAAAACGAGCTTAAGAGAATTGAGAAAATTCTAGCAAAAAAAAGAGAGGAGAGAGAGCAAATTGAAGAAAATTACTCTTTCAGCTAGACTGTGGCTATCAGTAGCTTGACCCCTTCTTGCTCGCACGTGAATGTAATCTTTTGGTGGCTCTGGTGGTTGAGTATTTTGTTCCAAAGGCTTCCCTGAACTGGGTTCTGCTTCAGCTTTCGTATCACGGTCCTCATCTCTACATCCTGATGTCATAAGCCGTTTACCATCGCCAATATTCTGCTCAATTGAAGGACACAAAATAACATCATCAACCAAACAAGCAAGAGAGAGACAGAGAGCAGGGGGAAAAGGGAGGGAAAATAAATAAAGGACTCCCAACAAGCTTTAGTTCATAGAGTTCAATTCCCCCCAATATCCATCCAATCAATAGTCAATTCCATAACCAGAATCCTAAGTGGCCGTTTAGTACACCGGATTAAAAAGAGAATAGGATTAAGAGGAAAATGAGATGACATAGTTTTCATAAATTAATGAGATAATCTGTTTACTTTTTGTATCAAATGTAAGATAGAATGAAATCATCTCATTTTTATCCTCCTCTTAATCCAGTGTACCAAATGGGCACTAAATTTCTATATAGCCAGAGATAGAAGTCTCTTATATGAGAACAATTCGTTTCATAATTTCATTGAATTTCATTCATTCCAAACTTCTGTTCAGCATTTCTTACCAAACAGAAAAACAACAAAGAACAGACCTTTCATGTCAATAACATTTTAAAAAATACATAGTTGCAATTTATCAAACAGCAAGAGTGCACAATTCAAAACAGAAGTAGTAATCTAATATCGTAAAATAAAATTCAAATCACAGACTCAAATCATTGACCAAAACAAATGAATATATGAATCTATACCGCGCCATTGCCGCTGCTGGTAGGGACAACCTTAGCCAACCCATCTTTCATGTCAGGCCGCTTCCTCGAACCAACACCAATAGCAGCAGCAGCTTGAGCTAGTCTCTGGTCCAAACCCACCAGATCATTAGCCGAGCCGTCTCGATTGGTATCCCCAAACTGGGCCAAATTGGGCCCAAACGAAGCTCTCCTCATCTCTGATTCACTTCCTCCGTTCATCGGATACTGCCAGATCTCCGCCAGATTATACGGACCCTCATTCATCATCCCACCCGGATCCATACCCGAATCCAAATTACATATATGATATATTCACCTAAAGATAAATTTATTTTAAAAAAAAAACTGAACTTTGTTGCAGGTTGGTTTAATGTTTTAACTTGATGATGGTTCTTTTAAAAATAACGAAATGTGCTTTTTGGTGCTGTTGCTTTGAAGTAGTAGTAGCTTCGAAAAGGAAACTAAGACAGAGGGGAAGCATTTAAGTCGCATATGGGAAACGAGGGAGAAAGAGAGAGGGAACAGAGTTCACTTCCTTTCCCTTGTTTTTTCTTTCTCTTCCTTTGTGTGTGAGTGATCTCCTTAGACAGTGGAGTTTGGTGCGCTCTGTGTTTGCAAAGTTCCTTTCTTTTCCTTCCTCTTTCTCGCTCTCTCTGTCTCTCTATATTCACTGTCTTAAGAGAGAGAGATGGACAGAGACCTCGGGAGTTGCAAGCTAAGTCACTTCCAGTGAGGTTTTCTCGGAGGATCCAGCACTTCAAGCATTGCTCTTCTTACCTATTTCTCACGTGCATGTTCACTTCATTTATCTACCGTTGGATTATATTGCTTCCATTGATAAAACGAAAATCATAAGAGCATCAACAGTGTGAGAGATGTGATTGATGCGCTCGTGAGAGAGGTGATGTGTTTTAGGTTGGGAGGTGGGGTCACGTACCAAAAAGGTTTTTCTCGTCTTCACGATATTTTGTTGATTTAACATAATGTTGATTTAGTACTAAAAAGGTTTTCCAAATTATTAATGATTTTGGTGATTATGAAATTAAGGGGTCTGTTTAATCAATAATAAAGTTGTGGATGATGATACTTTTGGATTTAGATTTAGGATTAGATAGGGTCACATGAAGTGTGAAGAAGCAAGACCTCGAATTTTTATAAAGTCATACCTTTTTTTATAATAATATTATAAAGTCCCACCTTAATTTACCCATCATTGAGATTGTCCAAAAACATCTCCTCCGTTAGATTTTTGTTTTCTTAGGGTAATTTTGAATTTTTTTTGTTGATTTAAAATAATAATTTTAAAACTTGTGAACTCGCGATGGCATTTTTTAAAAAAAAATTAGATCTTATTTGGTCATGAAATTTTTTTTATTTTTTAATATTTTTTTTACAATTTGTATATTTTTAACCTAGTTTGAAAAATAAAACTTCTTTATATTCACCTTTTCAATATAAAATAAAAAAGTTTTTTTTGTTTTTCTTGTTTTCAACTATTATGTTGAAAAGATTAAAAAAATAAATTTTATTTTTTAAAACTTGTTAAGAATGTACAAATTGTGTAAAATATTGATGAAAATGGATATAGAATTATTATAAAGTGGAGTCCCAATCCCATGGAATCGGCTCTTTGAGAGTTATCACGGAACTGTGAAAATCCACTAGTAATCATGGATGAATTGAATAATAATTGTATTAAAAATTTTAAAAAGAAAAAATTTAAATATCAAAGTTATTACTCAATTTCTCTCGTGATTACTAGTAGACTTTTCCAGTTCCATGGTATCACAACTCTATAGAGTGAAAATGTTTCCATAATTAAACAGGTCAAAGTAAAAAGATGAGATATCTCATTCATCCTCCAAAATCGAATGACTTTATTATGTTATAAGAAAATTAGAATTATCACATTCTCTCTTATCCTATCTATCAAACAAACTTTTAATATTAAATCATCTTATTTTCACATCATTATACCCACCAAACACACCACAATTTGATAAATAGTGCATTCAAATATAAAAATATGAAGAAAAAAAAAGGTATCTTCCAAACGGATTTGATATTAACGGGCACAAAATTATAATAAATTATGAGAGGAAATTCTTTAACGTAATTCATGCATGATTAAAATATGATAAGATTAAGAGAATAATAAAATAGATATTTTTTTGCGAATGAGAAAGATAATATGGATAGGATGTTTTCTATTTTCTTCAAAAATACTTAGATATATAAGATTAAACAAAATAATTTCATTTTATCATTTTCTTAAACTTATTTTTTTTAGTAGAAAATTCGATATATCAATTGTGATAAGTTAAATTTTACATAATCAATTATTAGTTTCCTCTTTTTCACTTTGGATCACCCAAAGTGACAAGTGATGTACGAAAGGGAATCAATTTTAGAGCATACAGTCTCTTGATGTTCCTTTTACATGTCTTTGTTCTTATCGTCAAAATGAAGTACGCAAATTTCCCTACTGATGATGAGAAAGCTCGTGACGAAGAATCTGAAAAAGATGGGAAAAAAAAAGATGGGTCACGATTTATTTTATCTGCATTTTCCAACCAAGACTTAGTTGTTTTTTTTTTCTTTCCAAAACGTGAAGCACGTTTAAATGCCAGAAATAAGCCTTGTAATCAATAAGGCAACATTGCCATTCACTTTCGTTAAACTATATTTAGCGTCTGTTCACAACAAAACAAAACTGAAACTGGGTTTATAAAAATTTAAGAGAGAGAACCCTCCTACGTCCTTTCCATTTACATTTTATGGGAAACAAACCGAGGAATATCGTCGTCATCCCTTATCAAGCCCAGAAATGGTAATCTCCACGTGCCTAAAATGTTAGCCGCTTGATCAATGACAAAACTTTAAATTTTATTACTCATGTGCTTGGATTGATTGACATGGTTATGGGTAATGTTAGACTAGTTTTGAGGCCCACATTGTGTGGGTTCAAAATTCAAAAGAAGAAAAAAAAAATGGAGAGCTGAAGGAGAGTAGGAAAAAAAAGCATGATTAAAAATATTTGGTTAGATCCATTTAAATATTTTAGTTTTAGATCGGTTCGAAATTTTATTAATAAATTTAAATTTTTTTATTAATAATGTCAGTATAAGTGTGAGATATAAAAAATAATATTATAAATAAAGTTTTTTAAAAATTATTAATAGAGTTTTGAAATGATTTATAACATTAATTTTAGATCCAAACTAATCAAAAAATTCTTAAAAAAAAAGAAAGAGAGAGAATAGGATAAAGGTTTAGGAAGATTGTGGGGGGTTTTGCTTCTTACACACGGTGATCATGAACTTAAAAAATTGGGATTGAGTAAATATTATGGATACATAAGCTTGATGATCGAATGAATCAATATTTATGTTTGATAAAGTTGTATGTAAAGATATTCGTGTCATTTTGGTAAAAACTTTATTTTTTTTCCAAAGTCTTCTCATTCATAAAAATAAATAAAAAAATTGGAACCACAATAATCTTTGCCTATTAGTGACAAATAATAAAAATTATCGAAATTATAACCCTTTTGTGCTTATATTTAGTTTTTCTCTACGTTTTTTCAATTGAGTCATTTGTTATACTCAATCGGTTAAATATATATCTAGATACTCATATTTTATATTGGGAAAAAGTAATTTAGGGTTAAACGTTATAAATTCATTTTAATTGGAATCTTTCCCATTGACTTGTTAAGTTAAGGAAAGTCTACGTAAGATCTGATGCGGCTATTTATCACAAATTCCTAAAATAATATTTAATTAACTAATTAAAACCTTCAAATTTTGTCTTCAATGGTCAGAATGATGAGAAGTTCAAAGCCTAACCTATTAAAATTCCAAATTTCTTCCTTTTGATCTTGTACAATGGCTTTTTTAGTTTACCCAAATTGCTATCGTGGAAAATCCATAAACTTTTGCGCGTTCTTGACGGAATCAAATGCAAGGATAGGATCTTTTAAAGATCGCAATTATATTAAAAAGCAGATACAATTATGTGAGGAATCTAATTAAAACGGATAACGTGAAAGACTCAAATACAATGACATTTGCTAGTTTTAAAATTCAAAGTAGTTAGAATTAGCTTTTTAACAGGTTTCCTAATCAACAATTCTCTTAAAAGAAGATCAAAATCAACATTTTAATTAATCAAACCCATATAACTCGATTGGTCTTTTCTCTCATCTTAAAAGCGTTTTCAACTTTGCACCATTGGCCCTTTACCCAGCTGGGTACCAGACTACCAGTGATAAGCCTGAGGTCCCTTTTTTTTTTGTCAAAAGAACGGTGGATATGAACAAATGCTTCAATAACAGTAAGTCGTCAGTGCCAAACCTTGCCATTTCCATGTCAAATATTAGTTAGGCAACATATAAGCACGATAAAGATAATTTTGCTCTTTGCTCTAAATAAATGATCACTCAAGAATCAAATCATGCGGCAATTTAATTTCTTTCTTTTTCAATCACGTGTTTGCCGGCAAATTCTGATGGGTTGGATGTTGATCAATTCAACACTATTGATGTGGAAAGGAAGCGACTAGAGAGAGCTTCCACAGCCGTGTGCTTTAGGCCAAACTCCATTTATGGTTCTTGGAGTGGTACCGATCAAAAGGCACGTTGCCTGAATTGCATGGTTCTCTTCTGTAAAAAAATTTGCATGTGCAAAATTCATAACTTGTTGCAATTTCAGTGTTTACATAAAAAAAGAATTGGCATAAAATAACATGTCATGTGCCAAATGACTCAAAAATAGTAATGTGACCACACTGTGTCTATTGAGGCATTGAGTTGGGTTTTCATATATCATCTGCCTTGTCATTGCTTGCCAATTGCATTTTCCTTGTGCCGTGAAATTTTAAAATGATTAGGACTCTCAATATTTGGAGTTTTGTGATAAATTCATGAAAATGTATGCCAAAAAAATCAATACATAATCATTGATTAAGCTTTTAATGATACGAGAAACACCATTACTTGCACAAAAATTCAAATGCAACCCTTGCTGATTACTTTAATTGTATACATTCCTCTCAAACTAATGGTAACATTTTAGAGCCATCCAATAAATTTGTCTTGGTTTTGTAATTGCTGTAATTGGTTTTGGCTTGTTGTAAGCCTGTAATTATTTACATTTTAGATGCGATGGTTGATAGGAAGCCGCATCCCACATATATCCAAATCATATTTTTTTTTTACTAAATTCATGAAAATTATCGCATAATTTTTGAAATATAATATAATATTATGAATCCTTAGTTTAAAAGTTTCAAAATTTATGTATGGTATGCTAATTTTAACGGAGAAATGAAAGAATTAGGTTGAAAATCAAATTCAGGTTGTTTGTCCCGTGTTCCAGTTAGGTCAACCTGGTTGAAGGTTAGATATGACATTGTTCATGTAGACCCCAGTTTTTGAAAATTACCTCAATTATACCCCGGTTGTTTTGCAAAGATGTCCATGATTTTATGTTAGACATTTCAAATAGACCCTATGCTCATGAAAACTTGATAAATTAACCAAAATCAATCATTCTAAGCTGAAACTATCAATAAAAATTTGGTTTAATTTTTGTTCTACTGTTTTAATTTATTTTAAATAATTTATTTTTATTATTTATTTAATTTATTTTAAAAAGATAAGATAAAATTGGACTCACTTTTTAAGTGAAGTTACAAATAAAAATGACTATTTATCACAAATTCTTAAAATAATATTTAATTAACTAATTAAAACCTTCAAATTTTGTCTTCAATAATCAAAATGATGAGAAGTTCAAAGCCTAACCTATTAAAATTCCAAATTTCCTCTTCTTTGATATTGCACAATGGCTTTTTTTGTTTACTCAAATTGTTATTTCGAAAAATCTGCAAACTTTTGCACGTTTTTTACGGAATCAAATGCAGGGATAAAATTCTTTAAAGACCGCAATTACATTAAAAATAGATACAATCATATGAAGAATTTATTTAAAACGGATAACGTGAAAGACGTAAATACAATCAAATTTGCTAGCTTTAAAATTCAAAGTCGTTAGAATTAGCTTTTTAACAGGTTTCTTATCAACAATTCTCTTAAAAGAAGATTATAATCAACTTTTTAATTAATCAAACAACGTAAATGACGTGTCCATTGACCCACAATCATCTAAACAAACCCATATAACTCGATTGGTCTTTTCTCTCATCTTAAAAGCGTTTTCAACTTTGCACTCCCTTTACCCAGTTGGGTACCAGACTACCAGTGATAAACATCAAGGCCCTTTTTTGTCAAAAGAACAGTGGATATGAACAAATGCTTCAATAACAAGAATTCATCAATCGTAAGGGTATGAAACTCGGTTGATTTGTAAACCTGATTCAAATCGATATAATCGGTTGGGTTAGGTTGTGTCTTTTTAGACATTAGATTAGGTTGAAAATATTTTAAACCCGATGGGTTGGATTAGGTTATGGGTTCAAAATTTTTAACCCGACCCAAACCGGTAACATGTCAAATATATAATTATATATTTTTATATTTATTGAATATAAAATAGTGTATAAATAATTATAGTATAATTGTAAAATATATAATCATAAAACGTTCATTCTAATTACTACTAATGTGTAAAATTATACATATCAAATATTTCAATGTCCAAACAAGTCTCATATTTTCCAATTATCAGATTTTAGTTTCAAATATTTACACTAGAAACAAATACTGATTTCGAGTTATGAAATAGTTTTCATAATTATTCTTAAGTATAACTTCAATTGGAATAAATTGATGCACAATTAACTTCTGCTAACAAAATTTTGATTTATTGTACCGTTGTAACTATAAAATAAACATAAAAATTAACACTAACCTACAAGATTCCAGTCGGGATCAATGTATGCAGATAAACTTATATTCCAAAAAAATGTACCATAACATTGATGGAAGAAATGTTGAATATATGATAAAGCTTAGTAATACCAACTTGCTGGAAGCCTTTCATGCAAATATTATTGAACTATTTAATTTGCCTCTCTGTGAACTTTTAAGAGCCCTCATGCCACTTTAAAGTGCATTAAATCATAGTCAAAAAATTATATTGATTAGTGAGAAAGCACTGGTACGGCCAACAAATGCTGAGTTACTAAAATATATTATTAGCAACTGTCCATAAATCCAGATTTCCTTCGAAATTGAACAGTCTTCTAAAGTAAGTTAAATTCATATCAACTAAAGCAGTTCCTAGTGCAACATTCAGATGAAGATTGTGTTTTTCAATATAACGATGAATCCATAATCTAACATTAACGGCTCCAGGTTGTGAGCATGCAGATAATCAATTGACCATGGTCACTTCATCAGACTCTATATTACTCGCTCGCATTTCATGAAACAATGTCAAACATCCTTACCAAGTTTGACTTCAACATAGCCTCAAATTATGGCATTCTATAGCACAAAATTCTTCTCTTGCATGTCATCAAAAAACTTCTTAACAGTATCTAAAAAACCAAATTTAGCATAGTCTACAACCATTGTAGTCCATGAAACAATTTTTCTCTTTTCCATGTTATTAAATATTCTTTGTGCTGTCAGGCACGCATATTTTACTTGTAATATGAATGGATTTAGTTTTGGATTTAATAGAATATTTTTTTTATTATGTAATATATATGGTTTAATTATTTAGTAAAAAAAATATATCAACCCGGTGACCTAAATCGATTAGAATGGTTTGGGTTGAGTTGAGGTTGGATGTGTTCATGGGTTGGGTTGGGTTGAGATTTTTTCAACCTGGTATGAATGGGTTGGGTTGAAATTTTAGAAGAATCCGCCCTAAACCGACTCATGCTCACCCCTAATCAGTCACCACATATATCCAAACCATATTTTTTTTTACCAAATTCATGAAAACTATCGTATAATTTTTGAAATATAACATAGTATTATGAATCCTTAGTTTAAAAGTTTCAAAATTTATGTATGGTTTGCTAATTTTAACGGAAAAAAGAAAAAATTAGGTTGAAAATCAAATTCAGGTTGTTTGTCCCTAGTTCCAGTTAGGTCAACCTGGTTGACGGTTATATATGACATTGTTCATGTAGGAAATTACAATTTTACTCCATTTGTTGAAAATTGTCTCAATTATACCCCGGTTGTTTTGCAAAAATGTCCATGATTTTATGTTAGACATTTCAAATAGACCCTATGTTTATGAAAACTTGATAAATTAACCAAAATCAATCATTCTAGGTGAAACTATAATAAAAATTTCGTTTAATTTTTGTTCTACTATTTTAATTTATTTTAATTATTTATTTAATTTATTTTAAAAAGATAAGATAAAATTGGACTCACTTTTTAAGTGAAGCTACAAATAAAAACACTGCAAATATACATATTTGACAATATCTGTTTAAATATATCAAATATTTATAATTTAAATTGGGCTCAAACTTTATAAATTTATAAGAACATAACAATATAAGATTGGATTCACTTTTTATAAATTACTAGTTTGGGTAGCACGTGCTTGTTTCCATTATTATGAATTAATATGAGAATCAAGTTTAATTAGAAATATTTTTTTTATCCAAATCTTAAGGAAAAGTATACTTTTTATATTCTATAAAGCTTATAAGAAAAATGCATTCAATTGTGAAAAAATATTTTCCATTTTTCATTCATGTTTTCCTATCTCAATATTCGATTTTTGCTTTTCATAAAAATCTGTAGAACACATTACACGTGTTTAGTTGAAACTGAAAAATAATTTTATGAAAATGGAAAATGAGAAAACACAATTGATGGGATTTCTTTTTCATAAAAATTGAAAATTTGGAAAAAAGAAGAAGTGGTTTTTATAATCAAGATCATACATCCATCACATATAATTTCAGTTTGTAAATAATAATGCTTAAATCCAAAGACTCCAAATTATAGTAATTATTTTTACATTTTACAACAATTAAGAAACACTACAACAGAAAAGGTTTTAATAGCAGATACAAGCTGCCGAAAGCCTAAAAAGTATCTGTCCGTTATTAGCTGCTGCATTATTGGAAGCAGGTTTATAGCTACTGGTAATGCAATCATACCCATTTTTGTCATTTAAAAAAAAAAAACACTTGGTTTACAAGAAATTTCTTTCTCATTCTAAAATTTTATTTTCTCTCTCTCTCAAATTACTCTCTTTCTTTAAATACCTAAAGACTGAAAAAAAAAAAAAAAGATTGAAAGATTGAAATTTTCAATAAGTTTACGGGAGAATTTTAAAGAAATTCGAGAAAAGCTTTAAAAAAAAGTAATAATGTGAATTTTAATTTTTTGAAATTATGCATACATGAAATTACCCGGAATTTGATGTAGAAATTTAAATATAAGAATTATGGAAGAATTGAAGAATAAATTAGAAATTTTAATATAAATATTATGTCAGGTGTTGACGATCAACAATTGGGTGAAATTACTGAAAGGAGCAGTAAAGGCAATGAGGTGATCCACGGGTAGCTTTACGTGTTAGTTGGTGAGTTGGATGTACTTTTAGTAATCGATTTGAATAAATTGTGGAATTATAATGATTTAATGATGCATTTTTTTGTTATATATGATAATTGATTGAATTATAAGATGTGATTAGAAGTATTCAAATCGAGTACTTCTAGTAAATTTAGTTCACTGAGCTTGTGAAGCTTACTCCTCATTGTTAAATAATTTCAGGTAGCGAGCATGACAAATAGATTGGTGAGCTGAAATTCAGACGTAGTTATTATCTGTAAGCCTCGTGGTCCACATCCTTAGACTAATAGAAGAACAAGAAAAAATTATAAATATTCATGCATAATATGTTGTGTATATAGTTTCAGTTGAGACTTTAATAATGTAACTCCTCTGTTGAGGGTTGAGGATTTACGCGTGTGTATGTGTGTGTGTATATATATATATATTCAGTCGATATATGTTTTTATATTGTTGCATATATGTATCGTACTGGGATTTCAAAACGTGACGACACCGTCTCGGGGGTGGCCAACCTGGGTATCAGAGCATTATATTTTATGATTCTATAGACTGCATAAAAATTTAAAGAAGTGGAAGATTTAAACAAACTACATTTTAATGCAGAGTCTGAGGATGACACAGTGACATGCTAGAGTTAAAGGTAGAGTTCTGAATTAGAGAGGACGTGGTAGACCCCCAATATTTAGAAAAGTTGAAGCGGAGAGGGAGGTTGAGTTTGTGGTTCATGCAAGGAAACATGTTACTATTGCAACTGGTACTAGTAAAGGTGGGAGAGAATCTGATATTAGGAGGGATGAGTTAAGAGAAGTTCTTGATCGTGCTATAGAGAGAATGAATGCAGCAGAAGAAATGGCTAATAATTTACATAGGAGGTTAGAGGAAAGGGGTGGAACAAAACCTGATGTCATGAGACAAGAGGCTTATGAGGGAGAGGGTGTGTTTGCACATGACATGCAAGAGGATTGTTTTGTGAGATTTATTAAGTTTAAACCTCAATCTTTTAGAGGATCTGAAAATACTATTGAAGCTGAGTAGTGGATTAAACATGTTGAGAAATATTTTGAAGTTTTACTAGTGATAGATAGGCAGAAGGTTGCTTTTGCTTTATTAAAGCTGAAAGGTGAGGCTTCTCAATGATAGGAGGATATTCTGCCTAGATTGAGTACACAGGTAGATCAACCCTTAACTTGGCATAAGTTTAAGGATGTGTTCTTTGCAAAGTATTTTTCAGATATGTTTCGAGCACAGCAGGAGAGAGATTTTTTTCATTTAAAGCATAATACTTTATCTGTGGCTGAGCATGATAGTAGATTTATAGCTCTGTTGAGGTTTTTACCTGAGTTAGTAAATACGGAGGAGAGGAAATGTAAGAGATTTTTAGACGAGTTACACTATGAAATTCGAACTAAACCCTCTTATATGGGTATTGAGAATTATGTTATAATGGTGGATAAAGCTTACAGATTGATAAGGATGTGATGGAGTTTAGAGGTATGAGGGATTGACTGAAGAAGTCTAGATTTGAGGGACCTAAAAGTGGTAGCAGTATGAGTGTATAGGGTGGGAAACCACCCTAGAGGGGGCGTTCCTTATCACAGGAAACTGTAATACAGAGCCAGAGGCAAGCATGATCTGTTGCTTCTGTAAGTCAGTAATATTAGTGGAACCCCTAGATTTAGGAGACAAGCTATGGGAATTGGAAGTTATGGTAGAGGAGTAAGTATGCCACTAAATGGAAGAGGTAATCTGATGTATGATCGAGAGACAAGATTTTTCTTTAGATGTAATCAGACAGGGCATCTGTCTCAGAATTGTCCTACTCTGATGTGCTTTGTATGTCGTGAGGGAGGACATATTAGTGTAGATTGTCCAGTAAGGAAATCTATAGAGACAAGTGCTTGAGGTGTTGGGAGAAAATAAGTGGAGAGAGGTAGTGGATCAAGGAGTATGCAGGGTAAAGGTAGAGGATCAGTAGCTGAGAGAGGACGCGGTGGTCAGTTACAGCCCAGAGACAGCATAGTCTATACGTTGACCCAACATGATGCACGTGCCACTCCTAATATTGTAACGGGTATGGTATCTGTTCTTAATAGACTTGCTAGACTATTGATTGATCCTGGTGCAACCCATTCTTTTGCATCCAATGTTTATATGAAATATATTAATGCTTGTGTTAGTCCTTTGATGCTTGTTGTTATTGTTGAGGTTCTTACTAGGGATATGGTTATTATCAAGACAATTTATCGGGGTTGTGGGATTAATATGGTTGATAGAGAATTTGAAGTTGATTTGTTACCTTTAGATATGACAGATTTTGATTAATTCTGGAGATGAATTGGTTATCTGCATATCATGCTTGGGTAGATTGTTTTAGGAAGAATGTGGCTTTCAGGATACCAAGACAAAAGGAGTTTAATTTTCAAGGAGAACGTAAGATACTTGTCAATTGTCTTATTTCTGCCCTGACTGCTAGCAGATGATTAAAGAAGGGTTGTGAGGGGTATTTGGTGTATGTGGTGGATTCTAGCAAGAAGATGAGGAAGTTAGAAGAAATCTTAGTAGTGAAAGATATTTTTGATGTATTCTCTAAGAAGTTGTCTAGTTTGCCTCCCAACAGGGAGATTAAGCTTTCTATTGAGGTGATTCCGGGATCAGCACCCATATCTCTAGAACCTTATAGAATGGCACCAGTTGAGTTGAGAGAATTGAAAGTTCAGCTTCAAGAGTTACTAGATAAACAATTTATTTGACTTAGTATGTTACCTCGGGGAGCCCCTTTGTTGTTTGTGAAGAAGAATGATGGAACAATGAGATTGTGTATTGATTATAGATAGTTGAATAAGATCACCATCAAGAATAAATATCCTTTACCCAAGATAGATGATTTATTCGAGCAGTTATAGGGGGGCTAGGGTGTTTTCTAAGATAGACCAGAGATCGGGTTATCATCAGTTGAGGATAAATGAGGGGGATGTGCCTAAAACTGCTTTTAAGACACGTTATGTCCATCATGAATTCCTTGTGATGCCATTTGGGTTAACTAATACTCCTGTAGCATTTATGGATATAATGAATCGGGTGTTTAAACCATTCTTGGATAAATTTGTGATTGTATTTATTGATGATATTCTGGTATATTCCAAGAATGAAGAGGAGCATGGGCAACATTTAGAGGTGGTGTTGGAAATCCTTAGGAGAGAGAAATTGTATGGAAAGTTCTCTAAATGTGAATTTTGGTTGAGTGAAATATCTTTCTTGAGGCATGTTGTGTCAAGAGATGGTATAGTAGTTGACCTAGAAAAAGTAGAGGCAATGTTAAATTGGGAAAGACCCACTAGCATGATTGAAATTAGAAGTTTTTTGGGGTTGGCTGGTTATTATAGGAGGTTTATCCATAATTTTCTTTTATTACTGGACCATTGACCAGGAAAGAAGTAAAGTTAATGTGGTCAGAAGAATGTGAAAGAAGTTTCCAGCTGTTGAAAGAGAAATTGACTACAGCTCCATTATTAGTACTTCCTTCTGATGATGAAGGATTTGTGGTATATAGTGGTGCGTCACGAGATGTGTGTTGATGCAACATGGGATAGTTATAGCTTATACTTCTAGGAAATTAAGAACCATGAGAGAAATTATCCGACCCATGATTTAGAATTGGCTGCCATAGTTTTTGCTTTGAAGATTTGGAGACATTATCTGTATGGAACCACTTGTGATATTTTTACTAATCATAAAAGTTTGACGCATTTACCTACTCAGAAAGAGTTGAATTTGAGGCAGATGAGGTGGATGTTATTGATTAGTGACTATAACTATACAATTCATTATCATCCAAGGAAGACTAATGCAGTAGCTGATGCACTGAGTAGAAAGTCTTCAGGGAAATTAGCTGCTATTGGGAGTCATGATATTAGCTTGATGATAGAATTAATGAAAAATGAGAATGCAGTTGAGTATCAGTGATAGAGGAGTATTAATGGCAAATATGGTGGTACAATTTTCTATTATTGATCGCTTGTTACAGATGTAGAGTAGAGATGAAGAGATAAAGAATATCATACAGGAAATACTGAGTGGGAAGTCGACTGGGTTTAGAATTACATAAGATTGTATGGTGGTATTGGGACATAGAGTTTATGTTTTCAATGATGTTGAAATAAGAAAAGAGATACTAAGATAGGCTCATGATTCTTTGTATTCTATGCACCCGGGTAATAATAAGATTTACAGAGGGTTGAGATAGAATTATTGGTGCTCAGTGATGAAGAATAATGTAGCTAAGTATATTTTTAGATGTTTGATTTGTCAATAAGTGAAGTCTGAGAATAGACATCCTGCAAGTTTATTACAACCTCTTTTAGCACCTGAATGGCCATGAGAGAATGTGAGCATGGATTTTGTTTCTGGTTTTTCCCGTACCCATAGAGGTCATGATGCTATATGAGTTATATTGGATAGACTTTGAGAATCAACAAGCACCATTAAAGGATCAATTGCATGTTCTGGTTGTGCCTATTACTATAGCAAGATCCAAGAAGATCAAATAAGCATTTAATGGGCTGATTCAAGATATTTGGGCTGATTCTAAAATGAGGCATTCAAAGCTTGGCCCAAAAGGAGATAAAAGCGTAATAAATTTAATCCAAGTTATTGATGGGGCTGATTTTGCTTAATTGGGCATAATTTCCTTAGCAATGGCATGGATTAATGGCTGATTATGGCTTGAGGGACATGGAATTAGAAGAAGAAAATGGCTGATTACTTTCTAATTTCAGACCAATTAATTAGCTGATGGACTTTCTAGTTCCATACCAATTAATTGACTGATTGACTTTCCTATCTCAGACTTTCCTAAAGTGTATCTTTTTAAGTTCTTTCTTTATTTACTTTCTTATTTTATAACCAAGTTAGTTTCCTTGTTAGTGGGGTGTAGGACTGAAAGGGTTATAAATAGCATGCACTCATTGTAATGAAGGAATAGAATAGAAATAAGAAAAACGTGAGGTTTGCTTCCTCTATTGGTTCTTCAGAGAACTTATGAACTTATCGAGGATTCTCCCTTATAGCGTTCAAATTTTATACCTTCGGTTCGTGATTCAATTATAATCATTGGGTCGAGGTTTGTTACTTTATACCTTCGGTTCATGATTCAGTTATAATCATTGGGTCAAGATTTGTTACTTTATACATTCGGTTCGCGTTTCATTTTAAACATTGAGTCGGGGTTTTTCTATCAAAAATCTGAATTTTAGCTTTCTTGGGCAAGTATTCCAATATTGTTTGTTGGGTCTCAAAGCGTGTCAGTTGAGATTCGCATCATGAAGGGATAAAGAAGATCAGATAGGAAATACTGAGTGGGAATTCAACTGGGTTTAGAATTAGATAAGATGGCATGTTGGTATTGGGACATAGAGTTTGTGTTTCCAATGTGTTGAAATGAGAAATGAGATACTAAGATAGGCTCATGATTATTTGTATTCTATGCACTCGGGTAATAATAAGATTTACAGGGGGTTGAGATAGAATTATTGGGGGTCAGTGATGAAGAATGATGTAGCTGAGTATATTTCTAGATGTTTAATTTGTCAACAAGTGAAGTCTGAGAATAAACAACCCGCAGGTTTATTACAGCCTCTTCCAGTACCTGAATGGCTAAGGGAGAATGTGAGCATGTATTTTATTTATGGTTTTCCCCGTACCCAAAAAGGTCAGGATGCTATATAGGTTATAGTGGATAGACTTTCCAAGTCTTCACATTTCCTTCCTATTAAAACTACCTGGAGTCCTGAAACATTGGTTGAATTGTATGTAATGGAAATTGTGAGATTACATGGAGTATCTTTAAGCATTGTATCAGATAGGGATTCTTTATTCACTTCTAGATTTTGGAGGGGTTTTCAAAAGGCTCTGGGTATGCAATTGCAGTTTAGTACAACTTTTCATCCTCAAACTGATGGAAAGATGTTGAGCGATTATGTACCTAAATAATTAAGCAGATAATCGTACTAGTTTTACTTGCAAGTGCACAAGGTCGATAGTGTAGTGTAGTGTGCGAAAGCAAGATCATCTCCACAGGGATTGGTAAAGTTCAGTTTTTAGAATTAGTTTCTTTAAAGTAAAAAGAAATAAAATAACTGTTGAATGTGAGTGATAATAATAAAGACATAGGGCTTTGATATCCACCACTAGTCATACTTTCCCAATTGTATAATGTATCAGTGCACTAGCCTTCTCATGTATACCTACTGGTTGCCAACCTAAGGGCATGGTATCTACTCCTTAAGCTATTGATCTCTCTAAGCAACGAGTTAGGCATGGTATCTACTCTAACTCTTTTCTTCCTTAAGGGATTCAGCATGGTATCTACTTGAGTTGTTCCTTAAGAAAGCATAAGTACTATGGAAATCGACAACCACATGAGACCTAGGGCATGGTATCTACTCCCGGTTTCCCATGTTGATTAACCCGGGTATCCGGATAAGATATCCCTCGTTACTAATGTTAGACCCATGACTCGGTCATCCAAATTGATCTAATTAACAGGTCCATACCACATGTATACGCTGGCCATACATATACATATGAGGAATTTAAATAAGCACATGCATTAATCAAGTTAAGCAACATAATAAAGGCTATTGGCAAAGATTTATCAGTGAATAAATATATGAGAAAGCATAACTAGGGCTTCAATCGAGCCCTATAAGAAAGTTAGTTACACATGCTGTCTAAAAACATCATATATAAACTAAACATAAAGAGAAGAATAAATCCGAGAGAAGAGGCGTCAATTCTCTCCCAAAGCTTACAACTCCAAGTAAAAGCTAAGAGAAGTGTTCTCTCAGTTGTGGTGAATTGTGTGTGCCTTAAAAGTGTATTTATAGGTCTTTGAGAAGTCCTAAGAGGTGCAGAAAACCCTAAACTTCCTAAACCGACAAAAACTCTTTATTTCCAAAACAGGGTTCTGCAGTTTACTGTTCACGCCCGTATATGTGTGCTTGATCGCACACGTCTTGCGCTCGATTGCAGTGCTGTGCTCGATCTCTCTTCTGTGCGCATGATCGCAATGTGCGCTCGATCGCAGATTGACCATAGACTGCTCCAGGATTTCCAGGCTTCTTCCTTTAAGTGCCAAAACTGCTTCTTTTATTCCAAAACCTATAAAACACATGTGAAATACACAAATAAAGTAAAACGAACTAAATTAACATAACTAAGGACCTAATAAATGTAAATAAGGGAGCTTAAATATGAATATTTAAGCACCTATCAAAAGACAGGGAGAATCATCAAAATACTAAAAGATATGTTGAGGGTAAGTGTATTGAATTTTTCAGTGAGATGGGATGCTTATTTATCTTTGATCGAGTTTGCATACAATAATCACTATCAAACTAGTATTAGGATGACACTATTTGAGGCTTTATATGATAGAAGGTGTAGAACCCAGTATATTGGGAAGAAGTTTGAGAAAGAAAGGTATTTGGTCAAAAAATGATAGATTTGACTTCTGAGAGGATCAAACTAGTTAGAAAGAACCTTAGAGCAGCACAAAATAGACAAAAGGGATAAGCTGATAATAGAAGACGACCTCTTGAGTTTCAGGTTGGTGATTGAGTTTTTTTTAAGATACATATGTGGAAGGGTGTGTTGAGATTTAAAAAGAAAGGGAGGTTAAGTCTGAGATTTGTGAGGCCATATGAGGTAATTGAAAGAGTTGGCCTAGTAGCATACAGACTGGATTTGCCTCCAGAGTTAAAACAATTACACAATATGTTTCATGTTTCACTTTTGAGAAAATGTTTACATGATGAATCTCATAGTATTCAAAGCAAGCTGTAGACCTTCAGGAAGGTTTGACCTTTATGCAAGTACCAGCCAGAATTCTAGACAGAAAGGAACAAGTGTTGCGAAATAAAGTTATTCATTTGATTCAAGTATTATGGCAGAACAAAGATATTGAAGAAATTACTTGGGAACATGAGGTAAAAATGATGAAAGAGTATCCCCAAATTTTTCATGAGTTAGGTAAGGAAATTTTAGGTATGAAATTGTTTTAAGGTGAATGGAATTGTAATACCCATGTTCTTATAGTAAGGGTAAAAAAGTAATTTGATAAATATTACATGAAATTAAAATAATATATACATGAAAGATTTACTATTAATAAAAAAAGAGTGACACCTGGATGCGCGTCCAGGTGTAGTCTTTTATGAGAAATGAGAAAAAAAAAAGAAGAAAAAAAGAGACACCTGGACGCGCATCCAGGTGTAGTATTTTGTGAGAAAGAAGAAAAACACTGGACGCTAAGCGTCCAGGTGTTAGTCTAGACATGCAAGACACCAAGTATCTTGTATGCAAGATAGGCACCATGCAAGTGTCTTTTAGCAATTTTATACGGTTTTGGTATAAAATTAAATTTTTGTTTAGTTTTATTAAAAACTTGGCTTACAACAAATTTATTTCTCACTCTAAAATTTTATTCTCTTTCTTTAAACACCTCAGGATTGAAAGAAATATTAAAATTTTGAAGAAGTTTATGAGAGAATTTTAAAGAAATTCGAGGGAAGCTTTAAGAAAAAAAAAGAAGGTAATAATGTGAATTTTAATTTTTTGAAATTATACATACATAAAATTACCTGGAATTTGATGTAGAAATTTAAGGGTATGAATTACAGAAAAATTGAAGAATAAATTAGAAATTTTAATATAAATATTATGTCAGGTGTTGACGATCAACAATTGGGTGAAATTACTAAAATGAGCAGGGAAGGCAAGGAGGTGATCCACGGGTAGCTTTAAGTGTTACGTGGTGAGTTGGATTTACTTTTTGTAATCGAAACCAATAAAAATGTGAATTTATGATATTTAAATAAATTTTGGAATTATTATGATTTAATGATGTATTTTATGTTATATATTGATTGAATTATAAGATGTGACTAGAAGTATACAAATCAAGTACTTCTAATACATTTAATTCACTGAGCTTGTGAAGCTCACTCCTCATTGTTAAATAATTTCAGGTAGCGGGCATGACAGATACATTGGTGAGCTGGGACTCATACTGAGTTATTATCTATAAGCCTCATGGTCTACATCCTCAGACTAATAGAAGAAAAAAAAATTTGTAAATATTCATGCATAATATGTTGTATATATTGAGATTTTAATAATGTAACTCCCTTGTTGAGGGTTGAAGATTTATGTATATATATATTCTCAGTCGATATATGTTTTTATATTATTGCATATATGTGTTGTGTTGGGATTTCAAAATATGACGATACCATCTCGGAAGTGCCCAACTTGGGATGGGTCGTTATAATTTTCTGTTTGTTTTAGCAACAATTATTCAGTTGCTGCTAAATCTTTCAAAGATCTTTTATGCATCAGCTACCACATGTTTTGTCCTCAAATATAAGACTTCTTTTTTCTGGAAGATTGTGCTTTCTTCTCTCAAACCAACTGTCAAACATCCTAGAAAGAGCAATTAGAGAAAAAACCTGAAAAATCACACACATATATATATATATATATGTATATATGTATATATATATGTATGTATGTATGTATTGGATCTAAGTTTCTTTCCTTCATTTACTAATTCCTAGTATCAAATAAACACATCAAAGCAATTCATCAAAAGTGAGCACAAGGGATAAACCAAAAAAAAAAACAAAAGAAACAAATTTACAATGAATGCTAATACATATAACAAAGTAACAAGATGAACTTTAGCTTTTAGAGGGCCGCCCTGTGACTTGTGGGTTAATCTGATGGGCAAACAGCAAACCATTATGGGAAATGCAAGAGGGGCCTTCCCCGTAAAAACTCTATCAACTTCTTTTTGTGCTTTCATGAACGAGGAGACATCCCAAAAAGCAATAAAATATGACTGAGGACAAATTCTTGTGGATAAATATGACTAACTAACTAAAGAATCTTGCAAGAAGTAAAATATATATGATGGAGGTAAATGCTTTACAAAATCTATTCTTCCCCTATTCCACAAGTTATTTAGCATTCTAAAGCAGCCATTAAAATATTCCTGTTCAGTTCAGACTTCTGCAATGTGCATTTTCATTTTCTACATTGATGCAAAAGCATGATATTCACAAGCAAAGCTAATCACAAATAAAAGGAGTGAAGAGCTCTTTTCTTCTTGCAAGCAAGAAACGAAGGATGCTTGATTAAGTGTCATTTAAACATTCCTCATCGCCAATTCTTTTAACTTCACTTTTTAGACGTTAGATTTTTAGTTTTACTTGTTTTCACTTGTTACCCATCCGCTAAAATATATGTATGAACATGAAAAATAAGACATTTTAAGAAACAAACATTTTTACTTGTAAGGCTCAATCTATTACCCGTAAAATTCGACCTTTGTCCGATCCGAATCGCTTTTTCTCGTCTAAATGAGAAATTTTTTTTGTCAATATTGTTATTTGTCTACTAAAACACGGGTATAGACATGAAAAATAAGAACCGATAAAAAAACAAACATTTTTAACTCGTACCCGCAAGATACAGTCTGTACCCGACCCGACCCAACCCGACTCATACCGACCCGACCCGACTCGTACACATAATAGTATTTGTTTCAAACATATAAGACGTCAGATAGATTAAGAAAACCCAAGTAATAGATAATTCATGTATAAAGATCAAAGAAAGACAAATTTTACTTATTTAGCTTCTTGTTTAGGCTTTCACAGAAGGCAAGGTTAGCTGACTGGCCATACAAAGGTTCTTGCTGTGGAAGTTACATTACCACAGCTTGTTTTGTTCAGCAAAGCATAAATAAAATAATTCGGCAATTTATGAAATTAGAAATATGCCTCTGATATGCATATCTTGTGGAGAAATTCTTAGGTAATTAAGCTGAAGCTACCAAATTAATCCTAAGCTCGAGTTATCAAATTACCTCATATCAATAAAATAAAACACATGGATAATCTAAGAAAAATTCTTAATTGACACAGTCCAATGAATTATCAATTATCGAAAAATTACGTATTATAATCTTATTCTTCATTTTATGATTTGCAAATTATTATTTTTTTTGTTTTATCGAGAAAAATAAATTATCTAAATATGAAAAAGAAAATAAAAATGTTATTTACAAACAAACCTTTTGCTTTTATACAATTAAACAATTTTGGAAAAAAATACTGCACAAATTAATAATCAATTAAATAAAAATTCTATATTGTTTATATTTAAATGTGAACAGTTTTATTTACTTTGGAATCTAAATTTAATTAATATATAAATCACTTATGATTTTTTTTTTTTTTTGTTATGAATATGCTAATTGAATCGAACTCAAAAGAGTTTTTAACTTTTTTTTTTTGAGAATATATTGGTTTTAACTTTTTAAAAGTATAAAATTTACATAAAAGTGTATCCAATGAAACAAGATACGTAAATATCAGATAGGCGAACAGTTCAATGGCGGGAAAGTATAATGCCAAATCCTCTTCAATTTTCCCAAACGGCACCGAGTCACCAACAGAAAAAGGTGGAAAACTTTGTTCGATCAAAGTCAAAACGCCCCAAGTTTAACGAGTTCACTGAAAGAGGGGGAGGGGAAGAAGGAAGGAGCTGGAGAGAAAATGGAGTTGCTTAAATTGTCCAAAGTCAGTCTTCAGCTTCGATTACTGGTCAACGAAGTTCGAGATCTCAGAGTAAGAACTTTCCATTTTCATCTCTCTCTCTCATTGGTTTTATTTAGTTTTTGTTTTGAAAATTATAGGAAAGAGAACGCTCAGCTACGGAGCAGCTTCATCTTCTGATTCAGGTTATGTGTATATTATTACGCTTTCCAATTCAAAAATCTTCAGATTTTCCTCTCATTTTCTTTTTGATCTTTTTAAAATTTTGTTTGTGATGTTTGGACACAGAAACAAAAGCAAACCGATGATGAATACGGTAGGAAGTTACGGGAATTGCAGGCGGAGTTAGGTTCATCTAATCAATTAAGGCAAAAACTCGAAAGGAAGGTTTGTGAATTTCTTTCGCTTTCTATCTGTTTGTGAAAAGGTTTTTTTAGAGATAACAGCTAAATTGTTATTTACTCGTCTTATTTAATTGTAGGTCAGTTACCTTCAAAACGACAACGCTTTGCTTGAAAACAAGCAGATGGAGTTGAAGGGGACTATCCAGAGCCTGCTTCAATCGAGGGAAAATTTCTTAAACGCTTACGAGGTTTCTGTTTGTTAACCCTCTCTGTGACATAATATGCAATACCTGTAACTTCTGTTGACTTTGATACAGAGAAAATGAAAATGAACATGATATTAAAATTATGACAATACATAATTTGGTGCACATATCTTCTGTTTTCTCCGAGGGAGTTTTATTTATACCATTTCATTTTAAATCTTGTGCTCTTATTTAGGTAATTCTGAATTTTTGTGAAGCTTACTATATTACGCCTCTGAATTTTGTTGGGAGGACTTCATCATTTGAAGAAGTATGTTCAACTTATATATCATTCATTGATTGCATATTTATGTGCAGGAATCTACTTGCGACATGAAACGTTCAATTGAAGCCAAAGACAGAAAAATTGCCATCCTATCTGAGAGGATAGACTCTCATTTATCATTATTTGATTCTATAGAGAGGGAGGCATTTGCTGTCAAGCAAGTAGTGGACAATGTTCAATGCGTTGTGAGTGAAAAGGAGGATGTAGGCATGTAGCTTTCTGATCTATAACTTATTTTTTGTGTATGCTCATCTTTCAATTTTAAGCATCAGATCGTTCTTGATTAAAAGAAGTTTCAGCATGAGGTCCTTTTTAATACTGTTTGCTGTATTCAGTGGTTGTTTTAAAGAGCAAAATGGAGGACGTCTCTGCATTTGGAGAGGTGTTTGTTGGTAATTCCCAGTCTTTCATTCACCTGCCTTAATGAGCTCTTCGCTTTAGACTGCATTAAAATGTTCTTCATCGTGTACACTTCAATTATCTTGGCTCTGCAATTTTGTTTGTTCAATATTTTTATGATTAGTTGGATTTTTTTTTTGGTGGGGAGGGCGTTGCATGATGTCTATCTAATATATAATAGATTAGCAAGATCAGGATATTTTCTCCAGTTATTTCTTTAATTGAGTTTTAATTATATTAGTCACCGGCTATAGATAATAGTAAATCAATTATTTGGATGCTGAAAACATGTCTTAAATATATTTGTCTCTGAATTTGTGGTTTTGGTGTAATATTCAAATCCAATGAGTAAAAATGTTACATAATCTGACTGAGATTTATTTATACTTGCTTTGGGCTGAAAAGATTAGTGAGCTAGAAAATAAAACGAAAAATGACGAAGATGAGTTCTAAAGAAAGGATAAAGCTATTTCGTAGCTAGAAGCACAGTTGGAAACAGCAAAAATTAGTAACAACTTCCAAACTTAAATAGAAGAGATATCCTTACAGGCATTGATGATTTATCGGTTGTAACCAAATAAGAGAAGACTTGTCTGTTATGTTGGTTCCTAAGGATATATCTCTATTTTTTGGTAAAGATATTTCTTGTGACTGTGTTGTCATAACCAGCCTTACCTTTAGAAAACCTTATCAGCAAAGGATGTGGTCATACAGAATTTAATTTCTGAAAAAGAGGTATGAAATGGAGATTTTTGGTTTTTAATTTGACTTATTTTTGTCCATATTTATTATTTTGTTTCTCTTGAATATTTCATAATTAGGCATTGCGTTCGGAAGTGGTAAGTTTAGGAATTATCTTACAGAAGATTCAGAAAACTGTTACAAATATGAATCAAGAGGTCAGAGAAGAATCTGATTTTGACTTTCAATATGTTATTTCTCTAATTTTAAGCTGTGACTTCTTTTATTCCAATTATAAAGAAGAACTTTTTTTATGTATCTATTAATTAGGTGCCAGTACAGATATCAACCCTTGGTACGAAAATTTTATGGCATGTGAGGGAAAGATATTTTCATATTTGGATGGTTCCACACAAACTTCTATATGGGATTTATCTTAAACCTCACGCTTTTACCATCTTTTTGAATCCATTGTCATGAAATTCTTCTTGGTGACCTGAAAGATTGCTGTAGCTACCTATCATTTCATTTGGTTAAATCATCTAGCATCCTGTCTTTGTTAATTCTCTGATGGATGTCTTGCTTAAGTACCTCCTATTATTTCTTTTATTTTTTTTTAACTTCATCTCTGTAGGAACTTTGTCCTCATCTGCTTGTTTTTGTGAAATCTTATTGATTTACATGCCAGGATAGAAGGGTATTCACCTCGATACTGATACATCAAGAGGAATGTGATGTCGTTAGGACAAATGAAGATAACACGTTGGATGAATATGCTTTAAGTTATATCTGTCTCCATCTTAAAGCTATTAAAGCATATTATTATGGAAGTCAAAGTAATTACAGTAAACAGTCATCGTTCTCCCTTTTGATTATCCTTGGGGCATAGAGATAGGTGTATCAGATGGTCAAAGATTCAGGTTATTGTAATCCAGTCGTAGAATATGAGTCCAAGCCTTATATGTGCATCTTGTTTATGTGACCTGATAGGTCCACAGGATATTTTTTAACCATTTCTATATATAACATTGTGTAAAAATGTGCTTGTGCATGCTTTCCTTAAAATTATGGTATGTAATCATTCGGAGTGGGTGTGTTAAATACTTGCTTGCTCTCATATTTTCAAAGATTTCGAGTTTTGAAAAGACTGCAATGGAAGAGTAGTGTTCCTGCTGGAGATGCCAAACAAATGGGATTATGCACTGTGAAAATTTTCTTCCAAGATAGCAAATTCTAATTTGAATACTGATTATATTGAAATTGGCCCACCAGGAATGAAGATATGATTCAAAATAGGGGAGAAAAAACTGCAAATAAGGCTTCCAAGATGTGCAGTCCACAAGATAGGGGTTTACTCTTTCTCATTGCTATTTTCATCACTTTATCATAGAAGAAATGAGTATATTAGCAGAAATTATGTTTTATTATTGAATCTTGACTTGTGAACATTCATCATGTATGTATTCTGAAAGAGAGAAAGTGTTTAAAATATTGCTTAAGCTTTCTAGGGCTATAGGGAAAATGAGTTGCTGATTAAAGCCTAGGAACACAATGGTTTGGCAATAATATGAATATTTATGGTAATTTCTTCCAGTTGGTCCCTGTCTGCCATAAATGCTCTTCAATCTGTTTTTTTTTTTTGTGTGTAATTGAGTAAGCACCAAAAACCAAATTCATGTTTCTTTTCTGGAGCAAATAAGTAAAATTTTGTGATTAGTTGAGGTCATTAAGAAGACCAGTGGTGCCAAATTGTTTTTAGTAGTAATTGCAGACTTTCACGTTTTAGGATGGAGCCAGCCCCCATGTTCAGTTGTAGCAAAATGAATTGTCACTATGAGTAATATGAGATATAGGTCCTATATATGCAATACAATGATCATTTTAAGTTAAGAAATGTGTTTCCCGACTCTTGCTTAGGTTGACATATGCCTATGGCAGCATGATTTCCAATATGCTGATGCAATTTTTTTCTTTTTCTTTTATTTTATTTTATTTTTGGTTTTTTTTTTTTTTTTGGGGGGGGGGGGGTGTTGACCTATATGTCTGGAGTATAACTCAGCTGGCAAGTCCTTGCAGGAGAATGATAACTTCAAATCATTTGCACGAGAGGCAAGTGGATTGCAATCTTATTCGTTGCAATTAGAAGAAACCTTAAGAGTGCTGATATGTTGAAAGAAAAACATATTCATTGTTTTGTAAACGATTTATTGGCAGTTTGCCTGTTCTCCCCTACAATCAACTTGCTCAGAACTTCAATGCACAGTTAATGTCCTAAGCATCTCAGTAAATGATGGGAGGGTAAGTGAAGCTATCATCTTTATGGCAACTAGTGACTTAGATGCATCAGGGCTGAGATCCATTTTATTCCTTTATAAAATTCATACTGATTTATTTTATGATTAAGGGTATATTACTTCAACAAATTTGTTAAGTGAAAATTTAGTGAAATTTCAAACTGTTGAGAAATTTCTGTAAATGCTTTCTAACTGTCGGGCTGATTCATAAGTGTAGGACAACGACTCTGTCAGTACACCAACAAGATTCTGAGTGCTCAACAACCCAAGCGGAAACATCAGAATTTCATGGTTCTAACAGTATTACAATTTCCTTTTGGATGCTGGTTCGTCTGAATGATATTCTAATTACATATTCTTGTTCAATTTCAGGGGCAGGAGTATGACTGCAAAGAGATACCATTTGGCACATGATCTCTGATAGCCTGTGACTGGTTCTCTGATGCCATTGGTATGCATATTTGAGCCTTCTCTCTGCTGCATTATATATTAAAGATTAGAGTTTAAGAACTTTTCATGGCGGTGAAAGTTTTGGTTTGATATCCAATTGGTCTTGACTCCTGTCTCTCTTGATCTCAAAGCTCATCTTAGCCTAGCTCAGCAGAGGCGGACTGATTCCCCCTTTCTCTCACCTGCTAAGTTTTATTCTTGCTTTGGCCCCCATTTCTTGTTCTAGAAGGATAAATTGCTGTTTTGGTTGCATTTCAAGCGATTGCTGGAAAAAAATTAATCTAGTGCCTGTTAAAAAAAGTTGCATGTTGTTGTCACCACAGCGTACAAAGAGAACTTCTCAGTTCTGTCAGAGGCCTTGTGTTTGAACTTTCGCTCCCATGGGAAATGGAAATCATTCTATTGGATTTTTATTTCATTTTGGCGGGCCCAAATCAAATTCATGGCACGAATATAATCTCTAATTATTTGGAGAAAAACCTATGTAGCCATGTTTCACTATTCATTGGTTTATATTTCCACCAAATAGTTGGGCTATGCTTCCTCATCAAGAAGCTGTAATTTATTCATTCATGGTCTTACGATTCTCTTTGTTTAACAATTGAAATGAAAATCAAGTTTATAATAAAATTAAATATCGTATTAATAAATTTAAATTTAAATATTTTTTTAATAATATAATATTTAATCACACTGTAAATTTTATTTTAATTTTTAAATAAAAAAAAGATAATAGTCCGCGCATGATTGATCTCTGGTCTAGGCTATCACTGGTTTTGGGTGCACCTTAACCTGAACGGCACGCAAGGGTCACCATGAAAACAAGGTCCCGTGATTAACTGGTAGTTACTAGTTTGTACGTATTTGAGTGATCAACAACTGTCACTCAACAAATGTATGTTTTAATTAATGGGTTCGGTAAAAGGGATATCAAGTAAGGTAATTATGTGATAATGAATATATGGTTTGATTTGATTTTATAAATATATTTTAAAAGTTTTTTGGGTTCATAAGTAGAATTATTTTGAGATAAGATTATAATTAATATAAGATAAAATTAGAGAAAATTAAAAATGTAATATTTTAATATTATGTTTGATTTATAAATTTTTTAAAATATAATTAAAATGGGATAATAAATTTAAAGATTATTTTATTTTTTCTTCCAAAAAAAAAAACAAAGAATATGATCCATACCCTTTGTTTTCTTAGCAAAATATTTCTTTTACATAAAATAAAAATAAATCAACTAAGTGATAGACAACTGATTTGAAATTTCATAACAATAAAAAGAATTATTATTTATTTATAATTATGTTCCTGAATTAAACGGATCATTAATAAATTGAAAAGAGGTAGGCTATCATCTTTAGGAACAGTAAGTTAAAGACAAGTTCATACTTTGTTTTTGTTGTTTAAGCAAGGGTGTTTATTATTGATATTTTAAAAATTATTATTGAAATTGTTTTTGTTTAATTTATAATAATATCTTTAATTAAAATTAAATATTTTTTAAAATATAATTTAATTAAGTTTATTATTGTAAATTTAAATATAAAAAATAAAAAAATTTAATAATAATTTTTAAAATATCAATAATATTATTTTTTAAATTATTTTTTTTATAAAAAAATGAAATGGTAAGTGTCATGATTAATTTATAGGAAGCGTCCATGATAAGAATTAAAACATCAGTCAAACTTTGCTGATGAACCCGTTAAAAATTGTAAGAAGTTAAGACAATAAAGCTGAATAAAGTGGAAAATTAAGCGAAAAAGGACACTGTAAGAAGGATGA
The DNA here is from genome assembly GCA_023935145.1 of Bretschneidera sinensis. NCBI lineage: Eukaryota > Viridiplantae > Streptophyta > Magnoliopsida > Brassicales > Akaniaceae > Bretschneidera > Bretschneidera sinensis. The sequence goes on along the minus strand of CM043705.1, from coordinate 58,762,044 downwards.
AATACCTGCACCTTGTACCAGCGGGTAGATAGACCCCACCTGAAGCCGTAGAGTATCCAACTATCCATCACTTCATTAAATTAGTAAATAGTAGACGTTGATATTTCTTTTTTCCTTTTTGTTTGGTTAAAGTAGACGTTAGAATAGTATTTTACTATTTCTTCTTCTTCTTTGGTTAAAGGTAGGAAGTAGACGTTGATACTTGATTATTTGATGGTAGTAGACTAGTGGTACTAGTAAATACCCCTACTCGGCTCATTTAGTGTAGAAATTAAATAAATCCATTGAAGAGACTTTTGGTGTTGTGCAATCGAAGTAACCATAGTGTTTAGTATCTCTTTTATCCTACATAATTTTATGGAGATTCATGAACTCTTATTATTGAATTAAACGTTTGGTAATATAATAAAATAATTTTAACGGATAAATTATTTTTTACATATCAATAAAAATATATAAAATAGAATTTCAACTAAATGAGACAGCTTGATTAACAATTCCATTATTATTATTAAGATGTATTATAATCCAAATAATTGTATATAATATAAAACACATTATCTATATTAACATTTCAACAAATACGTAGTATGTATTGTTTTACTTTTTTATGTGATTTTTATACTTATAAATAAAAAAATAAGAGAGATAAGAAGAATGAAAAAATTAAATTTAAATGGGATAGTGAAAAAAAAAATATAGAAAGTCGAAGTCAATTAAGTTACATATATAACTTTATTTAAATATTTAATTTATATATTTAAATAAAAATTTATTAAATATTTTAAAAAATAGATATCAAATTAAAATTTTAATTTTATTAATAATATAAATAAAATTTTATCGTATTATGTTTTAAATTGGTAACCTATTTTATTCAAATGAAAAAAAAAAACGCAAATCACTGTATCCCCTTAAGAGAAAATTTTCTATTAGTAACTAGTTGTCAAACGAGACAAGGGCAATTAAACGAAGACGTGGGGATCCTGAATTAAACATTAGACTAATTGCTGACGTTATTAAAGATTTTTCTCGTAAATCTCCCCCTTTGTTACTGGCTTACTGCGAGGAAATTAGTCTACCATTTTGTTTACTTTGCATTTATAGCAAGTCACTGTATTGCAATCTCTAGCACCAGTTGGTATTCCAGCGTGTTAACTTGGGACAGATCACAGATGCCAACCTGCACGTCTATTGTTTTATAACGTTGGATACTCTTCGAATCTAATATTGGATTGAAGTGTTTATGTATAAAAAAAAAAAATTATAAATATTAATTATTATAAATATAAACATAAAAAGAGTTAAGCATAAAAAGAGTTAGTGTCTTACATTTAGGTGCATTGAGGTTTTAGGTTGTGAGATTATGAAGAATTTTTATACAGATTTGTCTAAAAAAATATATATTGTGACGTAATAAATTTTAGTAGCTTTTTTACATCCAAAAATTACAAAAATAGTGAAATAACGATTGGTTTACGAACGTAAGCAAAAAGTGATGAACTACGTTAAAATTATTATGTCTATTTTTCTTGTATTTTTACTATTGTGATTACGTAATTATTTTGAATGTCAAAATTTCTAACAAATAATTACACCGAATCTCAACCATTTATGTTTGGCTTATCAAGAATAAGTGGTTATTGATAGACAAATTCTTAAAATTTATAATAGTAATAACAAGAGGTATTGTTTGGCTTAGCAGTATGGGTTTATGGTTTCTAAGAAGGGTTGTTTGAAACAATGTTTGTTAAGCAGTAAAATCAATTTATAGGTTTTGAAACTATTTATAATAAATCAATAGTGAAGTTATAAGTTAGTTTAGAGTTTTGATAAAACAATATTAAAAAAAATTGTAAGATAAATTTTGTCCCTTAATAAATGCCCTTAAGACATCTATTTATAGGAGCTTTTTATAAATTCATTTTTTAAAAGTGTTTGGGTTAATTTTTGTTTATAATAAGCAAAAATAAAATAAAATAAACTATCTCAAACAAGAATTTTAACAGTAAAATCAATTCTTTTAAACATAAATTAAAATTTTTATTTTTTTCTTAACAAAACCTAACTTTTTCAGTTTTCATAAAACATAATCAAATAAAAACCATTTCATAAATTATCAAAAAAACATTTTAGATCAGATAAATCTCAATACTTACAAGAGAGGAACCATTTTAGATTGAGTAATTCTTGATTAGATTGGGTCTAGAATTAATATTTTAGACCACTCGAATTTTTATTGATACTTTTGAAAAATTTTATTGACAATATTATTTTTTTGGTTTCATATTTATATTGGCGTTACTAATTAAATTTTTTAAAAATTTAAAATGAATCTAAAACATTAGTTTTAAATATTATTTAACAAAAAAAAAAAATTTTGCTTCAGATTAGTAAGACCATGGAGAAAAAAAAAATCACAATTACATCAATTGAATTCAGCAAAAAATTTCTTGCACTACCTTTCAATGTAGTGTATCGTAAAAAATGGGGTACCCTAATCATGGCAATGGCACCAGTTTATTAAAATATTGTCGATTTGTCATTGGCTTGGAATAGATGTGGCGGCATTTAAGGGCAGGTGGTCCTACTGGCTACTGCTACCTTATACACCGTGAATAATTTGCGTAGCTGTATCATCCCATGCTCTTTTATGGATATTTTCCGTCTGGACTCTTTCACTGATTTGTACATAAAACCTGCTCCTTTCATTAAATTTGATGTTACCCCTTATAACAGTAAAGAGAAAAGATCATCACCCACCCCTCATATCTGGACTCAACACTGTTGTTGCAGCATTGGGTCCCTCATTGTCTCAATTCATGTACACCACATATGATAGCTCTTCCTCTGTCTACATGTATTTGACGACGACTTGAATTTGATCAATAATCTGTCGATCACTATTTTTCATACCAATCCTTGTTTGCACGAGTTATATACAGAAGATTGAACAACAAAGGTTACTGCTTACTGCATATGTTTTAGAAGAGCAGAATTGCATTTTGAATATTAAATTTACAGATATACAATATGATATACAGTGGTACATAAACTTAAATATGACAAATAATCAAAACTTAATTACAATAAGAATAGAATTTTTTAATTATATTTTTTTATTATATTTTAATATTTTTTTAAATTCAAAGGGATAAAATACATGTCAACTTGAGTTTGTTAACTAATTTATAAAAATAGTCAAGTAATTAATTTTTAGTAAAGATATCATTAATCTGATCAATAGAGCAAACAACAACAAAGCAAATGATACCACAGTCGATGTGTTAGCGAACAAAACAACAATCATTCTCAACGTATTTGATCCGTTCATAAAAAATATCATTATAAGTCATAGTACTATGATTATCGCAATAAATAATAGTAACAACAGAATATGTAACATCCATATCCTGTAGTAGTAAATGAAGTCAGAGAAGTTGAGCAGCAGTATATCAATAAATAGAGTTTTTTAATTATATTTTTCTATTATATTCAAACATTTCAATTCTAAAACCCAATTTATATAACCAATCGTAACATAAATAAACCCAAAAAACTAAAATACATCAGCAACTACGGTAAAAAATTCTTTGAAATTACAGACCTTATAAAAATTATATTAGGGTCTAAATTATATGTAAGATTAAAAGAAATTTTAAAACTTTGAAGTGGTCAAAGATTTCAAAATCAAACCTTAACATGGTTTGACCGTTTATGTATCCATAAGATATGTTTGAGAATTATTTAAATCAATACTTAAAAACCCTAATTTAAATAGTTTTCTAACATCTTTGCAGAACTATACAGTGAATCTACTATGTTAATTACGATTGGCTGTAATGATTTTTTTTTGGGACATGATTTATTATTCTCTTAATCTTTCAAATACATGAAATAATGGTTATCTGAAAAATCTTAACAGAGTGATGATACCTATAAATAGTAAATAGTATTGCCGACCTAAGGTTTTTATTGTGTTGGACCTTTTTTATCCCTGCACGGCAGTGTTAGTGTCTTTAGTCCAATCCACAACGCAGAAATTATTTAGGAGAAGCACCTTATCACTTTTGTTTGTTTGGTGAACACTTTGCTCACACGAATCAATCTATTCAGAAAAGAGTTTTACGGTTTTACCCTCGGTGGCAAAAAAAATTTGACAAAATCAACCATATCTTTCTCTCTCTTTCCTTCTGTTACTATCAGCCATGAAACAGAAGTCTTTTTACAATTTACACGATCGGCCATCAATTTTTTTGGACTGACAATTCGTACATATTGATAAATCTAATCTAATAATGCATACCACACGAAGTACCATATATCAAACTGTTAAAACATCAATTATTACATACCAAAACAAAAACGACACCGTGGTAAAAGAAAGCACGGTCCCGAGTACGAACTGCGAACTGTATTGCGAACTGACAGACCCTCAACCCACATGTTTGCCGAACCAGAGTTTGCCACGTGACATTAGAGTGGGGTCCTTTTTAGATGCCTCAATAAACCGCCGTCACTGCGTGGGGGTGTCCTCAACTTCTCCTAATTATATAAAACTCTGCCTCAAACAAACGGTAGCTGATTTGGTAAACTTTCTCTCCTATCTAAAAAGTCACCGCTTTCTCTCTCTAGCGCTCTTAATTCACTTTCTCTTTATAAGAATTGCCTTTTGCTGCTAGACATGCTGATTTTGTTATTGCAGGGGAGGTGATTTGATCTGAGAGAGAGGCAGAGAGACATGGGTGCTTGTGTGTCAACACCTCAGGGTTCTGTTGGTGAAAAATTAAGGTCCTCAAAGAAGAACCATAAAAGAAGGAAATTTTTAAAGAGGAGAGCGTCCTCTCCTTTATCTGACGCATCACAGGACAAGGTTGATAGGTCTGCTCAACCTGATCACCGCTCTTCCTTCCCCAATCCGGCTTTTCAAGGTCTTCTCTCCCTCCTATTTTTCTCTTGAGATCTTTTTTGTGTGATGAAAATCGGTTTCGGGTTGATTTAATTTAGCAGTTTGTTTGAAATGTTATTATGGGTTTATGTTTGTTGGTCGATTTGTTTGGTGGGTTTTTGGTTTTGGGAGAGGTTTTTTTTTTTGGATTTTTGGGAGTTTAGATTGTGGAAATGTTATCAGGGAGATTAATCTGTTTTGATTGAATGCACGCTTGTGATATGGTCCAATAGAATTTTGTGAAAGCGGGTGTTTGTTTTATAAAAGTGAGTATATTATTGGTAAATGTAGTCATGAAAGCTTACTCTTAACTCTTTATTTGAAGTTAGCTATTAGGGTATATCTCAATGATTTATCGATATCTTCTGCCCTGATCTTTATGCAAAGTAAAGTATTTCTTTGTGTGGGGTTCTTTTCCTGATCAGATTGCTAGCATTTTTTATGATCAGAAGCTCAATTATATAAATGTACTTGATTTTTGAAATGAACTAAAGGTGATCTTTTACTTTTATTGATGATTAATGAGAATGTGTTTGATTAGAGGAGTCTGTACCCTAGAAGGAGGTTTGACCAATTTGAGCTAGATCTTTTTTTTCCAACAAGCAGTGGCAGATCAGGTATTGATTTGCACTTGTTGGAAATGAGCTGTTTGGCATTTTATTTGGGACAGAGCTGGTTGATTGAGTTGTTACTTGTTGATGACTAAAGAGTTGGCTGCACTGCAATGTTGGGGCTTCAGTTATTCAGAACTTATTGAGATGTTTCTTGTGGCTAATGGTTTTAATACATTTGTTCTTCATAGTTTAATTTCTGCTAATCTATCATCCCCCCATCATTTATTTTCCTTCAGATATTGTTTATTTACTGCTATTAACTACGCCATCCAGATTTTGATATTCCTCTAATTTGTTTCCTATCTTTGTAATCTTAATTCCTGTTTCGATGTGTTAACTTATTATTTTAATCTGCATATGTTAATGCTGGATCTGTGCTTTTTTGTGATATTCGAGCTTACTTTCTTCAATAATGTGTTAATTTTCTTTTCATATCAAGTTATCTGCAATTATAAGCACTTACTTTCATTTATGTTTGGATAACTTATTTCGACTTATTATGCCTGATTTTGTTACTATGTGATGACTTCAGCGGGAAGTATTGATGACGTATGGTTTGATTCAGCCGCAATAATCGAGTCTGACTCATGTGATGAAGATTTCTATAGTGTTCAGGATGGTAGGATATTTAGAGATTTCTTGTATCTGTTATACATATGATTTTCTTTTCCTTACCTTGCTAATTAATCATATATAGTTGTTATTTTATTATATATAAATTTGTATGTGCAGATATATTATCTTTAAATTCCCTTGAAGGTGTATCCGTATCAAGTATTTCAACTGTAAGAGATTCTAATTACGGTGACCAGATTCATAGACCAGGGGATTTATCAGCTGGAAATTCTGCTCACAATTCTGTCAGTGAGGTTGCTAGAAGTTCCAACAGTCAGGTCTTGAATTCAGATGATGTTGGCTCCCAATCAAAATCTGATGGGCCAGCAAATGATGCAAGGCAACCTGTGTTCCTTGATGAAATCTCGTCCTCTGTTGATGAAGGCCCCGATAAGGAGGAAGGATTGTTGGAAAACTGTGGGATTCTTCCAAGCAACTGTTTGCCTTGTCTTACTTCTATTATCCCCTCGGTTGAAAAGAGACGATCGCTAAGCTCTAGTCCACCCAGTGCAAGGAAAAAGGCTGCGTTAAAACTATCATTTAAATGGAGGGAAGTGCATGCTTATGGCACTCTACGTGAGTATATTTAGGTTTCGATATCATTTGGATACATACATGGAAAACAAGGCATCCTTACTGTTTTCACTGTCATTTTAAATTTTGTCAATGTTGCATCACTTTGTTATTAGAAACATATTCTTTGAATTTTAACTTTGATCCTGCTTTAAATTGTTTGTTTTGTTTGCATAGCTCATCTTCCCTAAATACTAGTTCCTGTTATTTTTGTTTTTGTTTTTCTTATGCAAATTGAATCACTAGCATTTCTCCCAATTGTGAGTTAAGATTATATCTTCACCTACAAAATTCTGTGATTGAAGTACCTATGCAGCAAATACTTACGATTGTTGGAATCATATTGAAAAGTAAGTTGTGATGTTCTAGTTCCTTAGATCTTGTGTCCATAAGGAAAGTGCAATATTTGCAACCACTGGTTTGCTCATGAATTAATGTTTCTTTATTTTGTTGGTGCTTCCTTAGTTATGGTGGTGATGTAGGACAAGATAGAAAAGAAGAAAGAAATAGAAACCGATTGGAAGAGAGACCAGGCTACCCTGGAGGTTGGGAAGAAATTGATACTCAATATCAATAATTTTTATTCATTCAAAGATACTGAAAAATTAACATAGAGATCTCTTAAATAGAAATCTTTAGGAATCCTAATCTAGCTCCAACACTTTAACTAAAGAAACTCAATAATGATAAAATACTAAGTTCTAATCCTATCCCAAGAAATTATATCCTAATCAGAATCCTAATCCAACCCCAACACTTTAACTAAAGAAATTCAATAATGATAAAATACTAAGTTCTAATCTTATCCCAAGAAATTAAATCCTAATCAGAATCCTAATCCAGCTCAAACACTTTAACTAAAGAAATTCAATAAATCTTAATCAAATACTATGTCCTAAGATCTCTGTTAAAATATAATTCTTTCATGATTACAAAATTACAAATTTGTCCCCATACTATCCCATGTATCCCATCATTTGGACTGGTAGTTTTTATTTCTCGGCTTTACTAATTTTTGGGGTACTCTATGAGAGCTCTAGTTTCCTTAAGAAATTATAATTTAATTAGTTGTGCTATTTTGTCTCTTATAATAAGCATTGGCGATGTAACAATAGTGTAGTGGAAGAGCTCATTATGCTCTGCATACATTGATATGAGTAGTGTTTATTGATGTATCCTCTAGAAATCGTTGATACTATCCTGTGTTGTTGAGAAGTACCACTTTGTATCCAATCCTTAAGTCATATGGTTTGCTTAACCAGTGATCCAAATGATTAAAGGCTTTCTTGCAATTGATGAAAGAAATACTGTTGTGAGAAATACAATATGCTTGGTCATGAGTGTTATTTTGGGGCTTACAGTTGAAGTGTGCATATCATAGAAAGTAGTGTATGATAGATTTTTTGTTATTTTGGACTTATTTTGTTTTTGTATTATATCAGTTTCTTCTAAGATGCTGCTACAGAGACCAATGGCAGGTTGCCAGGTTCCTTTTTGCCCTTTAGAAAAGAAAATGCTTGATTGTTGGTCAAATATTGAGCCAAGTAGTTTTAGAGTTCGAGGACAAACTTATTTAAGGTAAGACTAGAAGAGATCAATATCTAAGTGATTTGCACTTATGTGAAAGTTTCAAAAAACTTTTCATTGAGACTTATTCACATAAGTGGATCTGTTATTACCAGAAATGTTTTCCTGTTTCACTTGGCAACTAATCTTTTGTATGGCAGGGACAAGAAGAAGGATTTTGCACCTAACTATGCCGCATATTATCCATTTGGTGTCGATGTATTCTTAACTCAACGAAAAATAAATCATATAGCTCAGCATGTGGAACTCCCTGTTATTAGCCCCTCTGGGAAGCTCCCACCTATCCTTGTTGTAAATGTTCAGGTATTCCTACAGTTTGCTACTTTTGTCTGTTCTCTCGTTCTGTGTGTATGTAGGTGTGGCTGTGTTTGGTGTGGGATTCACTTGTTCTTGTTGTACCTTAAGCTAATGGCTATTATAGCACATAATCAATCCATCTTTAACTGTTCTTTCATTTTGTTCTGAAATGGTACTAACTTTATCTTTTCAAGATTGCATTTTTTTCTATCCTTCATGCTTCTGCCTTGCTGCTTGTTTGTTTTTTTAAACAAATAAATCTGAATGATACTTCATTAAGAAAGACTTGAGATACAACCCTTTTTCTTTTCCTTTTTGTGTTTTAACATCTGATTAAATATATCAACTGATTTACTTTTGCTCTTTCAGTATAACATCTGATTTACTTGGTTCATTTTGTGTAAATCTTGTGTTTTGGCTGCCTTTCTATTGAAACAGTGAAGTGAGCTCTCTATATAGCCACTTCATAAAATTGTACCTGGAAATTTCTTGAGGCTGAATGTGTGAGTCTCGCATTGTGTGTGTTATTTGATGCTGACCATTTTTGTTTGTTTTTAATCCTTATTTTACAGATTCCATTGTATCCTGCCACAATTTTTCAGGGCGAAACTGATGGAGAAGGAATGAGTTTTGTTTTGTATTTTAAGCTTTCTGACAGTTACTCTAAGGAAGTTTCACCCCATTTTCAAGAAAGCCTCAGAGTAAGATGGAGCCTTCTTATTTTTATACGTCCAACTTATTTCTTCATATCTGAAGTGTTTGACAGAAGTACAGAACTCATAATTGGGAATGACACTGTGACTGGGTTTTGTAATGACGCACGTAGAAGAATTTCCTGAACCTTAATGTATATATGAATATTCTTAATTAAGGAGTATTTCTTAGGCTTCTTTTAGACGTTATTTTTTCCGGTGGTCCTTACCTATCCAACAATATATAGCTTCTACTACTTCATGCTATAAAGTTTTAATTATTATCTTCTCATATTTACATTTTTATTTTTGCTGTGTTACAATCTATCTTATTATTATGCATCCATGTTCCTTCTCGAAACAGAGGTTTATAGATGATGAAGTTGAGAAGGTCAAAGGTTTCCCTGTAGATACCATTGTACCATTTCGGGAAAGGTTGAAAATATTGGGCCGTATTGTAAATGTAGATGATCTTCATTTGAGTGCTCCAGAGAGGAAGCTTATGCAGGCTTATAATGAGAAGCCTGTTCTTTCGCGTCCGCAACATGAGTTCTTCTCTGTAAGTTTGTTACCAACTGGTTGCATTGATTTCTAGTGAATTCATTCTTCATTAGATCACTTCATTATTTTCATGAACACAACTTTCCATCTAATTATTTTATGTTGATATATGTCAAAAATATTTCTGTCTACAACCATGTATGTGCGTGCACGTGCATGTTTTTGGTTAGCATTTCAAACTACTCTATTTGTTTACTTTGACATTGCTTTTTATTTTTAGGGTATGTTTGGAGTTTATAGAGGGAAAGGAAATGAAATGATATGTATGGAAAAGAAAGGAGAGAAAATGGAGGACCTCTTGTTTGGATGTTTAAAAAATTATGGAGGAGGTATATTCTCCCCCCAAATCCTCCCAATTCGGAGGAATTAAAAGAACGGGGGTTCGGAGGGGAATGGAGAGGTAAATGTTCTCCCTCCGTCTCCTTTCTCTTAATTTAAAAATCTTCCAAACACGGGGATGGATGTTACCCTCCATTTTCTTCCCCCTCATTTCCCTCAATCCAAACAAGGGGTTAATTAATGACATGTAAAGAAATCATTGGATTATTCCTGAATTTATTACAATTTGGTGACTTGTGATTCCATTGTGTCAGCATGTCTGCCTTGCTTCTGTAATGGAGCCAATTTTGTCAATAACGCAGTGTCAGAATATTTTTTAAGTGGAGAAATGAAAAATTAGTAAATTAGAGACACATTTCCCTTATGTTTACCTTCTTTGGCTTACAACTACCGATTTTTGCAGGGTGAAAATTACTTCGAGATAGATATAGATATGCACAGATTTAGTTATATCTCTAGGAAAGGATTTGAAGCATTCCTAGATAGACTAAAGATCTGCGTCTTGGATGTTGGCTTCACAATTCAGGCAAGTTCCCCCCCCCCCCCCCCCCCCCTTTTCTTCTCCCTCTTCTTCCTACAAGGAAGCAAGATAAACGGATTTTCTGCTTTGAGATCTGTATTTTATATGCTGGTTTTTGAATGAGGTTAATATACCTGATATTGGCATCTTAAAACAGGGGAACAAAGTTGAGGAGTTGCCAGAGCAGATCTTATGTTGTATACGGTTAAATGCCATTGACTTCATGAATTACCATCGACTGGCGATAAGTCAAGAGCCCATGTGACCCGTTAGGTGGTCAAACAATATAAGGATTACAGTTAATATTTAATAAAAGGCTAACTTCGATGAAAAGAAAGTTTTTTTTTTTGGCATTTTGTGTTGCTCGTAAATGTCTCATCTTGATGACCAGAGGAAAAAAGTGGGATTTTGCGCACTTGCAATGGCTATTGTCTGTCATTATCTGGTGATAAATCTAGCCCAGAAATGTGAATTTACAGACTGTGGTTTTAATAGAATGAAAGGAGGAAGAGGCCATGGCTTCCAAGATCTATGTATTTTCTTCTTTTTTTTTTCACTTTACTAAATAAGGGAAAGAAAAATTTAGGTGTGCTTGGTTGTTAATAAGTCCTCATTTTTCATAAATCTTCTACAAAAAAATGTCTTTCAAATGCAATTTTTGTTTAAAAAACTGAAGAATTTTCTACAATTGGATGCACTTATGTTTTTTTTCATTGTTTCATCATTTCTATTAAAGGCTTGAATGGAAAAAATCAATCTTCTACTTTTCTTCATTCTCACATTTTTCTCCTACCAAACACATTTTAAGAAGGGCATTTTGAGTGCAGCTTTAGCTGCATAACTTCGGTTTATATTTGGCTGATAGACATGACCAGTAACTTGCTCCCAGTTTTTTGGCTCAAAATGTTTCTAAAATCATGGATGTGTACTAGCAATTTGGAGAAACAATTAAATATGCCTGTTGGATTGTTGAATTTTCAAGTATTAAACTGAACTTCAAGACTTCAAGCCTTACAGGGAATGAGAGGCTTCCCGCATAATCCCCTGTTTCCGGAGAAAGAGCTCTCTGGAAAGTCACTGATAGGTTTACCAAATGGAATTTCCCCTACCAAAAGATTATCTGATAAATCTAAATCCTTAAGCTTTCTCAGCTTCAAAAACCCAGTTGGTATTTTGCCTGTAAACCGATTTCTCTGCAGCTTCAGTGTCTCTAACAGACTCACATTTGCTAGTGTCTCCGGCAAGTTCAGACCCAGATTATTGTGGCTCAAATCCAAACTCTGCATCGATCTCAATTCCCCTATGGAAGCTGGTAACCCATCATTGAGAAAATTATGTGATAAATTGAGGAACTGAATCCGACGTTGTGCTTCAACACCCATTTGCTCAATTTCACTTGAGAAGTTGTTATCTGAAAGATCGATATAAGTCAGTGAACCATCTGCAAACCTGCTTCGTATCTGAAAAACATTACTTATCGATCCTGTTAACTTATTTGAGTGAAGATCTAGCACTCCTAAATTTTCCAAGCTTGTTATTGAATCTGGGATCTTCGAAACAAGTGAATTCCTTGAGAGATTTAACGAGTAGAGTTGTGAGAAGCTTCCAAGCCATCCCGGCAGGCTGCCAGTGAGTTGATTAGCTGACAGGTCGAGTTCCTGTATAGGACTTGGAGTCGTTCGCAAGAATTCTGGAATTCGCCCTTTGATTCCACATCCTGCTAAGTATATCTTCGAGAGAGATGGCATTTCTGCTACCCATAATGGAATGGAGGAGAGATTTAAAAGGTTAAAGGACAAATCCAGTGTCTGAAGATTTCGGAGGGAAAACATCTCATGAGGCAACGATCCTTGAATCGAATTATCAGAAATGCTCAGAAGAATGAGTTGAGAGAGTTGACCGATTGATTGTGGTATTCCGCCGGTTAACTGGTTGCCATTAAGATACAACTCTGTCAGAGATTGTAGATTACCCAAACTAGAAGGAATAGCTCCCTCAAGCTTGTTGTTTGCTAAGGAAACTCTTTGGAGGGAAACAAGATATCCGAAATCCGGTGGTATTCTTCCAACTAGACGGTTATCATGCAATCTTAGAAAACCTAGGGAAGCCATTTGACCGGAACTCGATGGAAAAGGTATCACTCCTTCAAGATGATTAGTATCTAAGTACATGACTGAAATAGCTGTTAGATTGGTTACAGAAAGTGGAATTTTCCCACGTAACAGATTGTCTGAAAGATCAAGCTCTTTCAAAACCTGCAAGCCACCAATCTTCTCTGGTATATGACCAGTTAGAAAATTGTTATGAAGATCCATATGAACCAGATTTGACAAGTTTGTAAATAAATCAGGTATCGAACCAGTAAATCGATTCGAATAAAGAAATAAAACATTAAGATTTTGAAGACTACCAAGGCTTGAAGGAATAGACCCTGATAATCTGTTCTCATGGAGGTAAAGTTCTTCAAGTTTCAACAGCTTACCTATGCTTTCTGGTACTGGGCCACTTAGCTTGTTGCCATAAAGATAGAGCTTTCGGAGCTTTTGGAGGCGAAGACCAATCAATGGTGGAATTCTTCCTGTAAGACCAACGAGCCCACCGAGATCAAGGATTTCAAGTGAGTTGACAAGTGTTATCGACTGAGATAGCATTCCTTCAATCTGAGATTGGAAAAGAAAATCATCTGTGGAAATGAATCCTGGGAGATGGATTTCTGTGACTCTGCCGGTTGTGTTATCACATGAAATCCCTTCCCATTTGCAACAACTTTGACCAACCCATTTCACCAATCTTCCAGAACTGTCAACGTGAATTCCAGCCTTGAAGCTTGTTAGACCTTTCAGATCATTAACATTGCATACTTCTTTTCCCTCTCCAGCTGATATCATACTGAATACTATGACCACCAATAGCAGTTGACAACCCATTTTTGTTCCGACAGAAATTTCTTTGTTCAGGAGAAATGAATGAGGCTTTACTGATTATTGTCTCTCTGATAGCATTGATTTAGCAGGGAATTTAGGAAACTGAGATGGGTCTGTAGCCTTGAGAATGACTTTTTAAGCACTTAAACAAAGAAAAGAACTGAAATTGGTCAAAAGATATTTATTTTGCCTTTTTTCTTTTCCGTCATCTTTTTCCCTTTACAGTTTGTGTTGCTGAAAAGCATAAATATGTCTGAATCATGATGTCCTTGGTTATGGTTAAAGGAGTCAATTGAGGAGATAAAGATTTTCACATTATGTTACTTCAACCAATGGTTTCGAAATGATTAAAGTAATCCTCAGCTCTTTTTTACACGTTCAAAAGAGCCAAAACATCTTTCCTAAGAAGCTGCTATAGTAATGCAGCATTAGTAAACTAAGGTCTCTATTTGTACCCTCAAAATCAATCCAGTACTTGGCAACATCAAATTCATAATCACATGGTGACCCAATACCTCTTTAGATATTGTTTTTCTCTTTGAAGCAGATTTGGCAGGTTTCATGTTCCTAGGTTACTGGTGGTCCTAATGTACTTTAAAACTTCTGTATTCAGGCGAGGGTTCCTGTCTTTGTTTATGTACTTCGAGGACTGAATTCTGTTTAAATGTTGTGATTTCAAGAAGGATCTTACAATTATCAGTTTTTTTTTTTTTTTTTCTATTTATAAGATATACAAATTACAATTATCAGCTTTGTTTAGAAGTTCTACAGCAATTAGTTTATACATATGCGTGATGTTCGAAAACAAATTTCAAGATGAGACAGATTATATCTCACATTGCAGTCTTAATTCTTTATTAATTAACTTGATATGATATCATTTGCGGTTTTATATATATAAAAACCTTGGATACTAAAACACAGCAAAGACCTAAGTTTTTTAAATGTGTAAAGTAAGAGAAACATTTTTTAAATGTCTTCCATGACCTTGAACACTTACAGAAGCAAAAACAGCAGAAGTATGGTCAAACTATTGAAACAACAAAATATTGCTATCTTATACAAGAGCAAAAAAAAATCTCATTCACATACTATGAGAAAAAAATTACTTCATGTAAATTTACAAGCAGAGTATTTGTTTGTATCAATTTTCATGAAATTTAGAAATGCCCCCTCAATGCACTGTATGGTTGGGACATGTAAGATCCATTAGGCATGAATGCGTACGAAACAAATTCAAGAGGAAGTGCACATACTTGAGGTAATTCTGTATTCCAACAATTAAAAAGGAAGAAGAGAGAGTAGAGTCTATGGCCAGCTGAGTAATCTAAAAGCTCTCTTTATAACTGACTCCATAGCTGGTGATAATCTATACGATATACTTGTAGAGAAAAATGATTGAAATTCTAGTTACTCCCATAAGATTTTGCTGATGACACAGATTTTGCCGATATGGATGCAGTTGGGCTCGTAACATCTCGCTCTACATGACCAAAGTTGGCTTTCCCAGTTAGCATCTTTATTGCTATCTGAGCAACTTCAACAAACCAATCATCCTCCGGCAGTACACTGCAAAAACAAAGGTTATTAGTATATCAGTGACAGAGAGCTCGATATTTCCTGACACTGGAAGTACTTCAAATGGAAATTAATGCAAAAATAAAATGACTAAACTTAACAGGCAGCCAAGAAGTCTCAATGATAGAAAAAGAGAAGTGATATGTAAAATTCTCCACATACTGAAATCTCTCAACTTTTTTGGGGGTAAACTTTAGATTCTCTACTGCTGATTAGGTGTACCTGTAGGGATCTAGTCCAGTAGCAGCAACTGCATCAATAGCTCTAGCTATAATGTTTTTGATAACTTGGGACAGATGTCGAGATAAATACCGGCCTTGGGATGAAAAGATCATCACAAACTCCATATCCAAATAAAACTGCATGAAAATCAAATGATTATACAAACTTTCAATTACCAAGAACAAACATATCAGCAAGCAAGATTCCTTTTTTTTTTTTCTTTCCCTTGTTATAAATTATACCTGTTGCAGACCAAAAGGACCCAAAGGTTTTGGTCCTGCCTCTATATCTTCCCAAAAGCTTTGATCATCAGAAAGCCACAGGATCACAGTCTCTGTGAGTCTAATTAACAGAATAGTAGCAAATCTTTCCCTACCCACAAACATATCAGTTGAAATGCTTGCTATCCGTGTCAATTTTGTGAAAAGTTCCTGAAAAAAATGAAGTTTTTGATAAACCATAGAAGCACAAGTTCACATCATGCAATGATGGAGGCATACCATAGAAAACGTAACTAAGTCATAAAAGTCATAACATGGATTGAGTCCTTGTTGAGTGATCACTGCTTCTCATAACTCTTTATGTTATTCCCGCTGAAGGCTACCACATACCTCTATGTACTTATTTAAAATACCGAACACCCATTCAGAACATATATAAGGTTCCAATCATGTTCAATTTTGCTTTAGGAAGATTCCTGAGTGCAAAGCAAGTCAAATAAATAAGAGTCTCCAATATTAGCTTTCTTCTATGTCTGATATACCACATTCATGAATCTAAACACCATTTGAGCACCATCCAAACAATATCTATGACTCAGGTTAATTGCCAAGAGTGGCATTTACTAGACATCCTGTACTTATGTCAGACACCATCACCCATTTCGATGTCCCTGATAAACCAAGATACCAGCTCTGAAATTGGACTATATATTACCTGAAAAATTGGAGAAGGAAACCATTCAGGTTCTTCTGTGGTTTCATCCATACACAGGTAGATCTGGGCATTGAGACGAATGTCCCCTTCTTCTGTAAAAATGAGATCAAGGGCATGTTGTCTGCAAAAGCTATCTCGCAAGCGATCAACTGAGCGTTGAAGACTCTTCTTCCATTCTCTTTGTTCTGGAAGACGGCTTTGCCTGTCTGAAGCTCTTCTAGAGGGTTCATCAACTCTATTAGACTGACTGGATGGCAAAAGCTTCAAGGCAGCACGAGGGAGCAGCTCATCTGCTAACAATAATGCATTAGCTAGCAAAGCTATTTGTTGGGCTTCGGTCTCTGCCATCCTAACAATTTTATGGCCAGAACCTTCTTCAGTCTCCATTGAACCAGGCAGTGCATTTATCAACAAATTGGCGTAGGAGTTGAATACTTGTAAAACACCTTCTAATGCGACTCCATCCAATTGAAGGCTCTCATCAAGGGGCCCAATATCCTCTAGAAATTCCTAAAAACAGATAGAATGCTTAGTGAAGTTAGAAATTTCTAAAACATGCAACAAATGGAAAGAAATGGAGCTTGAATAATCATTCATCCCATAATATAGTTTGTTCCTTGCCTTCAGATTGAAACTTAAAGCTAGAATCAGGTGTGATGAAACAAACGATTAGGCTTTTTAATTCAACATATCATACGGAATCTACCAGCTATGAGTTGATTATGAGAACAAAAGAAAACAATATTTCAAGAAAAGCAATAGAAGCCACATAAAGATGCAATATGCTTGTCAAAATATAAATACTGGGAGGAAAACAAAATCAATTACCTGAACCATTGAATTGAATCTGTTAGCACTGATAGAAAGCTTTGTCTGCGATGCAATGGTAGAAGATAAAGGACGTGCACCACTTGGTGGATAAGTGAGCAACCAGTCATCTGCAGCAGCTAATGCAGCACTGCTCTGTTCAATTCTTTTTAAGTTGGTGTTCAATGCCTGTTCAACATAGGGCCTAAAGAGTCTCAATAAGACAGGAGAAAGGGCCAAACCACGAGCTTCTAACAAAGAACAGTGACCCATGCATATCTGAACGCATTCAGAGGCAACTCGTAGACCACCTGCAGCTGCTGATGAGGCTAACGTATGCCTCTTTAGGAGAAGAGCAAATGCCTCAGTCTGTTTGACAGCCCAAGTAACAAGCTCAGATGAATACGCAGGCTCCTCACCAAAAACTGCTAAGGAATCACTTGCTGCCTGTGCAATGGTTGAAAATACAATCTGTGAAAGGGTAGCAGTAAATAATCCTCCATATGAAGTATTTGAGGAGCAAAGACTTTGGATATTGTGCTGCAATTTCTGCTGGTGAGAGCTAAGTAGTAATGTATGGGCACGGGGACCATCCCCGAGCTTTTTCAGAGCTAAAACAGCTGAACGAAGCTCAACAGCACGTGTAGAAGGTTGGCAAATAGTCTCTGCAAGTTGATCCGCTAGTTTTTGTCTCTGTTCAGTGATTGCAGTCTGTAGTGAGAGGAGCAGGCTTGGGCTCAATGTGTGCTTCTTGTTAGCTTCCTTCGCAACATGCTGTCCTTGGTCTAATGTAGCCATAGCTTCATCCACTCTCTTTTCAGCCAACAGAACTTCAAGGTTGTCCAAAAATTCTACAAGCCAATTCTCAATCTTAGAAAGTTCCGTATTATCAATGTCATTTATATCCTCTTCTGTTGAATCTTCAGTACCAGCGCACAAGTAACTAATTTCAACACCATCAGCTAAACCCTGAACCAGAGCTGCCTGAGTAGACAGGAGATTTCTCATGGAAAGAAGCTGCCCTTCAAGATCTGAAATCTCCTTCGATGTGCTGCATATGTAAACAAAGCAGATAGTTTATATGTAATAACTTAAACCATGGTCACATTAAGAAAGATGGCAATCATTATAAGAAGTGAAGCTCTTTTGAGAAATTCAGATAGGCTTCTAAGAACTGCAAAACACATGATTCAAAATCTAATTCATTGCTAGCTTATAATTATATTGATGTTACCCAAGACACGCGATCATCAGCACTCCTAAATTCAACTAGAATTTTAAAATCTAATCTAATACTAGAGCTCTAATTATATTGACTTTACCCAAGACAAATTTATCAGTACTCCTGAATTCAACTAGTATTGCTATAAGTATCTTACTCACCGTATGAAGGCTCCATAATTAGCATAAACACTCTTACGCATCTCCTCGGCAGATGCCTTCTTTAATTCGACAAGGTGAGAGCACAAGTGCCTTATCTCCTGTCAAACAATGCCGAATCATGGTTAACCTCTCTTTTCCTGCATGCTGTTAATCTTATAAACTAGTGAATGACTCTTAGCTTAAACTGTCTCATATAAACTAACATAATATAAGTAATTCAAACAAATTACAGCACATTATCATAAATATCTTTCTTCACATATCCTTAAAGATTCAGTCCCACCTCAAGGCACTAACGACCAAAACTATTACTATCAATTATCTAAAAAGCTTGAGCTGATAAGAAACAAATCAACAATATAAATCATGCTCATATGCGCCTCTACACCCTTCCACATGTAAGATGTGCCTAGCACGTTATGCAAAAGACAAAACAAAAGCAAGATAAACCCAAGCCAGAGATGAAAATCAAAGAAATATTTATCAAAACAAAAACAAACAGGGTTATCATTATCAATAACATTCGCTCTGAATATCTAATACTTATTTACCAATTATCCCAAAAGCTTAAGTTGATAGAAAACAAAATCAAGCTCATGTAAACTTTAACATTGATAACTCAATGGTCCCAATAAATAAATAACCAAATACCAACTTTTATACAGATTGAGAAAAATTGGTTTTGGCCCAATGGCAAACATAAACACAATCAAACACATGAAACATGTTTTTCAGGGGTGTAGTAAAAATTATCATGTGCATGGATACAATATTCATACACATGCTTTACGTTAGTAAGTGTGTGTCAGAGAGAGACCTTCTCATTCATTTGCTGGCATTTGGAGGTGACATAGCCTTTAGGATCGAAGTTTGAACTTTTGAAAACTTTTAACCGATCGCCGAGTGTGAGATTGGCTTCGAGTTCTGCAGAGTCCCCTATACTCGATGACATTGATCCTCTCGTTCTTGGCTCCATTTTCTATCAAGCCAAGCATCAAAATTGAAAAACCAGAGAAAGCAAAAGAAAACCCAAGAAAAAAATTATTTGATCCGTAGGTTTTCTTTTAACTTATTGAAAAAGAGATAACTCAAAAAGAAAATTAAAAAAAAAATTGTGCCTAGTAGATGAATGAGAAAATTCGTCTATATATGAATTAAGTGATAAAGGCTGCAAATTTGGCTCTGTTGAGACACTGAGAACTCGTAGGAATCGCTTGGTTTGTTACATGAACTATTTCTCAATAATACCTTGGCTTCGAGTTCTGCAGAGTCCCCTACACTCGATGACATTGATCCTCTTGTTCTTGGCTCCATTTTCTATCAAGCCAAGCATCAAAATTGAAAAACCAGAGAAAGCAAAAGAAAACTCAAGAAAAAAATTATTTGATCTGTAGGTTTTCTTTTTTCCTTATTGAAAAAGAGATAACTCAAAAGGAAATTTTTTTTTTAAAAAAAAAATTGTGCCTAGCAGATGAATGAGAAAATTCGTCTATATATGAATTAAGAGATAAAGACGGCAAATTTGGCTCTGGTGAGACACTGAGAACTCGTAGGACTCGCTTGGTTTGTTACATGAACTATTTCTCAGTAATACCTTTATAATTCATTAAATTGCATAACCAGCCGATATTGGTTCTTTTTCCAAATTGAAAATAATTGGATGTTTTGAGTTTCTGAATCCCAAAACCAGATAACTAATATAAATTTTTTGTCTTTAATTTCCTTTAACATTTCATTTCTTTCTTTCGAAATGGAGACATTATTCTAATTTTATCATATGTTTTTGAAAGAAAAAATATTTCATAGTAGCTTATGTTATGATTATATGTTTCATTATCTATACACTTATATAGAAAAATCACACCAGTCTTTCTGCAAAAATCTCATGCTAATGCAAAAATCTTGAATTTTTTGTAGCCTTCTTTGCGTTACAGTGTATTGCCAGCCCTTTGTATAGCTTTTTTTTCCTTCTTTTATTTTCCCCTTTCTTTGGCATCAAAATTTAGTTGAACTGAATCAACACTAGTGTATTTACGAGTATTTTTTTATTTATTTTTGCTTTTGTTATAATTGATAATAATCAAGATCAAACTCGGGATAAATATAAAACAAAGTTGTAAATTTCGCGTTGAACAATATTTCAGTTTAGCTATTTAAATTAAATGTTTCGGGTTCGTTCCGTTTCAGACTTGACGGTATTTTCAAATACGTACTTATCAGATTATATATATTTAAAAAATATATAATTATGAATATAAATCATAAAAAAACAATCATTATTCATATATATAAATTAATCATACCCAAATTTTTACTTTAAAATCAACTATAAATATTTTTTTAATATAAATTTAAATTTAGATTTTATTTTCTTATCAAATTACGTATATATATATATATATATATAAAACAAAAAAATTATCATTCAAACATCAATTCACAATTGACGAAATTGTTGATGTGCTGCAGTGCTAGTGAGATGAGATCATGATCATGTTAATTTCCTCCCACATTTCATTTTTTTCTTTCAAAATGGAGACATTGTTCTAATTTTATCATATGTTTTTGAAAGAAAAAATATTTCACAGTAGCTTATGTGATGATTATTTGTTTCATTATCTATTAATTTATATAGAAAAATCACACCAGTCTTTCTGCAAAAATCTCATGCTAATGCAAAAATCATGAATTCTTTGTCAAAATTCATGCTTTTCATGATTGCCAACAAGTCATGAACATTCACTAGCCTTCTTTGCGTTACAGTGTATTGCTAGCCCTCCATAAAGCTTTTTTTTTTCTTTTTCTTTTCTTTTCCCCTTTCTTTGGCATCAAAATTTTGTTGAACTGAATCAACACTAGTGTACTTAGCAGTATTTTATTTATTTATTTTTTTCTTTTGTTATAAACGATAATAATCAAGATCAAACTCGGGGTAAATATAAAGCAAAGTTGTAAATTTCAAGTTAGACAATATTTTGGTTTACCTATTTAAATTAAACGTTTCAATTTCATTCCGTTTCAGACTTGACGGTATTTTTAAATGCATACTTATCAAATTATATATATTTAAAAACTATATATAATTAGAAATATAAATCATAAGAAAACAATCACTATCCCGATATATAAATTAATCATACCAAAATTTTTACATAAAAATCAATTATAAATATTTTTTTGATATCAGTTCAAATTAAAATTTTATCTTATTATCAAATTACATATTTTTCAAATATATATAATAAAATAATTATTATTTAAACATCAATCCGTCAACAATTTGTGGATGTGCTGCTGTGCCGGTGAGATGAGATCACGATCATGTTAAGTTCTTGATTGCTCTTCATAAATGCCGTGGCATTTTCATAACAAAGGGAAGCAAGGAGCAAAGATGTTGTCAACGATGACAAAGCAGAACCAAATAATTTCTTTATAAAGATTTTGTCTTTTTCTAATAATTTTTTTATATGAAATTTGCATTACATGAGATAATGATTTCCTTTTCATGTTTCATCTATTAAGGTTTCAAGTAAAATGAGTGAAGAAAATCCAAACTATATGGATGGATCACTGCCGGCATTCTTGGAGAATTCTCACAAGGAGGCTGATTCGAAGGGCCTTCTGTTAGATGTGTATTTTGATTTCTGAATGTTGTAGTACTATGTATATCATTCAGATATATAATAGGTTAGGAAGTGCCGGAACCAATTTTGTATTTAATTTACATTACTAGTTATCAACTCTTTACAGGTCTAACAGACCACTAGGGCATGCATTCAAGGCAGATGAAACAGCATCACAAGCATTAGATCAAAACATGGAAGAACTGGATATATCTGAGAAAGTAATAGTATTTATTTTTTGTTTTGTCTAGATGAAATTTGTATTACATCTTGAGATAGTGATTACATTTTTTAAGGTTTCAAGCAAAGTGAGTGAACAAAATCAATACAAAATGGATGAAAGACTTATGATAAATTTCAGAAAATGAGGATTCTTTGGTAAGATCTGTATCTCGTTTGATTTTGGTTTTCCACTTTATAAATTTATGTAATTGAGACTTGGGTCTCTTGGTTTAGTAATCACGAGTCTTCCATATAAAAGACTCGCGTTTGAGTCTCCCTGTACCAAAAAAAAATAGTATGATCAAGAAATAAATAAGTTTGTATCTAACTTTTGTAAGTAATCCATTTATGGTTCATGTTCAACCTTTGTTTGCCTCAACCTTTTGGTTGCCCATGAACCTTTTGGCTATCTATTGATTGTGGTAACAAATGTATGGAATACGAATGTACGTTCTTGATGAGAGAACAAATATCAATACAAGTTTGGTTCCTAGACTCGGGACTACTCATTTTTTTTTCATACACCATCAAATTAGAGAGTTCTGAGAGTCTAGAAGAACCAATACCGAGAGGATACCAGATTGTGTAAGTGAAAAACTTCAATGGTTGGAAGTATGTTTACGGTCTTTATAATTCCACATTTGATCTATATGCTATTTAAATTGTTTAGCATGTTTGGATTATATTTAAGTTTTACATTTGGTATCAGAACATTGTTTGCCTCTGCCTTGAAGTATTAAGCAATCTGTAAAACTTTTGATTTATATCCGAAAAATAATTTGATTTCAAAGTTTGTTTTTTGAGAATTTTTTGATGGAAAATAATGTTAGAAATCATTAGGAAATTTGATTTCTAGTATTTATGAGTTTTAAAATCTTCCCGTTGGTATCCTGAAAGCCAAAATTTAGTTGAGTTTTGAAAACGGGTCAAAAAAGACCCGGTTGAAGGTTGAAGACAACTGGTTTAGAAAAATATCTTGCAGTTTCCAAATTCGGTAATTTTCCATAAATACTATATATATATATATATATATATATATATATATATATATATATATATATATTTGGAAGTTCAGATTTTGGCCTAATTTTATGGATTTTTATAATTTTGCATATGATTTGTAATTATTTGCAAAAATAATGTTAATGAACCCCCCAGGTAGCCTAGTGGTAAGGGAAAATTTGAGATTGTGTGGTAGGTGCACAATCTTGGGTTCGATTTCCCATGGGATCAAACTTTTAATTATTTTGCTCAAATTAAGATTATGCATATATACTATTTATGTTAGTTCTATATATACAATTTGATTAAATACTTATATTTAGCATGATTTTTTGTTTTTCAATTCATATTTTTAGAATGAGTTTATTTTATGCAATAAATTAAATTAAGTGCATAATATTATGTTTAATTATGCAATTTATTTTTATTTATGAGAATTTTATTTACATATGATAACATATTATTAAGTTTAGATATTGTTAGATTATGTAAACACAGTCTTGGGTTCGATTTCCCATGGGATCAAACTTTTGATTATTTTGCTCAAATTAAGATTATGCATATATACTATTTATGTTAGTTCCATATATGCAATTTGATTAAATGCTTATATTTAGCATGATTTTTTGTTTTTCAATTCATACTTTTAGAATGAGTTTATTTTATGCAATGAATTAAATTAAGTGCATAATATTATATTTAATTATACAATTTATGTTTTATTTATGAGAATTTTATTTACATATAATAACATATTATTAAGTTTAGATATTGTTAGATTATGTAAACACAGCCTTGGGTTCGATTCCCCCTAGGATTAAACTTTTGATTATTTTGCTCAAATTAAGATTATGCATATATACTATTTATGTTAATTCTATATATGCAATTTGATTAAATGCTCATATTTAGCATGATTTTTTGTTTTTCAATTCATGCTTTTAGAATGAGTTTATTTTATGCAATGAATTAAATTAAGTGCATAATATTATGTTTAATTATGCAATTTGTGTTTTATTTATGAGAATTTTATTTACATATGATAACATATTATTAAGTTTAGATATTGTTAGATTATGTAAACTCAGGTTATTCTCATAAAACTTAATTTGTGCATAACACATTAAGGTTCATAATATATTAGTATGAACAATTAAGTTAAAAATTATGAATAATGCATAAACAATTTGTAGTTGGCATAAGACAGCATGATTTGGGACAATGCCCTGTCTAAGGATTTTGCTTTTTAATGAGGCTTTGTCTCGACCAATTATCCTGGGAGCACTCTTATTGATTGCCTATTATGTTACTGCGTAATTGTTTTTAGGCATTAAGTAGAGTCTAAAATATATTAAATATAAATGTCTAGTGAACCATATAATTTTAAATATTTAAAGAGTAACCAAGCCATCTTTAATTATATAAAAATTATATATTAAGTGGATTAGAATCACATAATGGACATTAATTATAATTAATTATATAAATATAATGATGTTATCCTACATGGATTTTATTATGTTTATATAATTAATTAGGATCATATATTAAAATTAGTTTTTCTTAATTTACCCACAAGAGTTAGGAAGAATTAATTTAATAGTTTTATCATAAAGTTTAAAGATAGAAAAACATCAAATTGTAATCGTAATATATATTATGAATTTAGTAAAAATAGTTTGATAAAATCTATCATAAGTATAAAGAATCTTATTGAATTAAAAATTTAGGCCATAGGTAATTTTTAATGAAATTAGATTCCAATTTCAGCGTGCTTTTATATTGGTAAAACATGTAATTTAAAAAATTAGACCTCAAATCTTGATATAAGCTTTTGGACTTTATGCAGTTACTCAACCCACTAGTTTTTCTGATATCCATTGTGACATATCCAAACTTAGGGGAGATAACTATAAGATATGGAAGGAGAGGATTCTCCTCCATCTAGGGTGGATGGACATAGATTATGCTATTAGAAAGGACGAACCACCTGCAATCGCCGATAACAGCACTCCAGCTGCGGTCACGCTATATGAGCGATGGGAGCGATCCAACCGGCTCAACGTGATGTTTATCAAGACTAAGATAACAGCTGGTATACGTGGTTCTGTCGACCAGCATGAAAAAGTCCGTGATTTGCTGAAAGCCATTGACGATCAATTCATCACTTCAGAAAAGGCATTGGCAAGCACCCTGATAATGAAATTATCATCCCTTAGACTCACTAGCGTAAAAGGTGTGCACGAGCACATAATGCAAATGCGTGACATTGCGGCTCAACTTAAGAAACTCGAGGTTGATATGTCAGAGTCCTTCCTGGTGCACTACATTCTGAACACCCTTCCAACTTAGTACGGGCCTGTCAAAATCTCGTACAACACACATAAAGACAAATGGTCAATTAATGAATTAATGACCATGTGTGTTCAAGAAGAAGAGAGACTTGTGATGGAATTGGGTGAGAGTGCAATGCTGGCTATTACCCGTGATAAGGACAAAGCTAAACCTATCAAATCTCAAGCCAATCACAAAGCCAATCAGAAGGGGAAAAGTAAAATACCACCTCAAGCTAATATCAAGAAGGAAGAAAAGTGTTTTTTTTTTGTAAAAAGAAGGGACACATGAAGAAGGAATGCATCAAATTCCAAAAATGGCTTGAGAAAAAAAGTAATCCAACCTTATTTGTTTGTTATGAATCTAATATGGTTAATGTTAATATTAACACCTGGTGGATTGATTATGGATCTACAATCCATATTGCAAACTCCTTGCAGGGTATGCAAAACCTAAGGAAGCCATTGGGAAGTGAATAAAGTATCTTATCAAGCAACAAGATGGGCTCATATGTGGAGATGATTGGAACTTGCATTTTAACTTTAAGTAGTGGCTTTATTTTAAAATTAGAAAGAACCTTTTATGTACCAAGTTTCTCACGAAACTTGATTTTTGTTTCCGGACTTGTACCATTTGGATATTCCTTTAATTTTCAAGACACATCTTTTAGTTTATTTTATAAAACTAATTGTGTTTGGAATGGTATTTTGTCTAATGATCTTTATTGTCTTTATTTACAAAATGATGCCACTTATAGTTCAATGCATGTCAAACTGGCGTTAAAATGTGTAATATTAACGAGGACTCTTCTATGTTATGGCACCGGAGATTAGGATATATTTCCATAGAAAGAATTAAAAGATTAGTGAATGAAGGGGTACTTAATACTCTAGATTATACTGATTTTAAGACTTGTGTGGACTGCATTAAGGAAAAGTAGACCAACAAGTCAAAGAAAGGTGCTAATAGGAGTTCAAATATATTAGAAATCATTCATACTGATATATGCTGTCCAGACATGGACATACATGGTCTGAAATATTTCGTCACTTTTATCGATGATTACTCACGATATATGTATATTTATTTGCTTCATAAGAAAAATGAAGCATTGGATGCCTTCAAAGTCTTTAAGGCTGAAGTTGAGAACCAATGCGGAAAGCAAATACAAATTGTGAGATCCGATAGAGGTGGAGAATATTATGGTAGATACACAGAAAATGGACAAGCACCTGGTCTTTTTGCCAAGTTTCTTCAAGAACATGAGATTGTTCCCCGAACCAAAATGGTGTTGCAGAAAGAAGAAACCAAACATTGATGGACATGGTGTAGAGTATGCTTAGCAACTCCAACCTTCTTACATCCTTGTGGACCGAACCACTAAAGATGGCTGCATATATATTAAACCGAGTTCCAACTAAGGTTGTTCCCGATATACCACTTGAATTATGGAAAGGTTGGAAATCGAATTTGCAACATATGCGCATTTGGGGATGTCCGTCTGAGGTGAGGATTTATAACCCATAAGAGAAGAAACATGATCTGAGGACCATTAGTGGATATTTCGTTGGATATATCGAAAGGTCCAAAGGTTACAGGTTTTATTGTCCAACTCAGACTACTAGGATTGTGGAATCAAGAAACGCTAAGTTTTTAGAGAATGACATGATCAGTGGGAGGGATCGGTTCAGGAACTTAGTTCCTACACATGATCATACAGAACCAGCACATGATCATACAGAATCTCAACCTTTATCAAGTGATAGATTGGTTATAGTTCATAGCACGCCTCAAGTACAAGCTCATGTTGACCAATCGATCATTGAGGTTCCACCAGCTACCGATAACATTCTAATAGATCAAACAGTTCAGGAAATACCACAAGCTCCTGAACAACCAGTTGAACCACAAGCTCCCCTGGGAGACATTGGTACAACATTAAGAAAATATACTAGAGACAGAAAATCAGCAATTCCTAGTGATTAAATTGTGTATCTACAAGAATCTGACTATAATTTTGGAGCCGAAAATGATCCTGAAACTTTTTCACAGGCCATGAGTTGTAAAGGGTCAACCTTATGGCACGATGCCATGAAAGAAGAGATGAATTCTATGAAAATTAACGGAGTCTGGGATCTTGTAGAGTTGCCTAATGGGGCGAAGACCATTGGTTGCAAATGGGTCTTTAAGACCAAGAAAGATTCATTAGGCAACATTGAGAGATACAAAGCGAGACTCGTTGCTAAGGGATTTAATTAAAAAGAAGGAATTGATTACACGAAGACTTTCTCTCTTGTATCTAAAAAAGATTCTCTTCGTATTATTTTGGCATTAGTTACTCATTTTGACCTTGAGCTGCAACAAATGGATGTGAAAACTGCATTTTTTAATGGATATCTGGAGGAGGAGGTTTATATGAAATAACCTGAAGGTTTCTCCTCTAATGATGGTGAGCATTTGGTTTGCAAGCTTAAGAAATCTATATACAGTTTAAAACAAGCCTCCCGTTAATGGTATTTTAAATTCTATGAAGTAATTTCTTCATTCAGTTTTGTTGAAAACCCCATGGATCAATGTATATACCAGAAGGTCAGTGGGAGTAAAATTTGTTTTTTTGTTTTATATGTGGATGATATTTTACTTGCAACCAATGATAAGGGCTTGCTGCATGAGGTGAAACAATTTCTCTCTAAAAATTTTGATATGAAAAATATGGGTGAGACATCTTATGTCATTGGCATTAAGATCCTTAGAGATAGACCTCGAGGTGTTTTAGGTCTATCACAAGAAACCTATATCAACAAAGTTTTAGAGAGGTTTCAGATGATAGATTGTTCACCAAGTGTAACTCCCATTGTGAAGGGTGATAGGTTCAATTTGAACCAATGCCCGAAGAATGATTTTGAGAAGGAATCCTTGAACATTCCATATGCTTCTGCAGTCGGAAGCCTTATGTATGGTCAGGTCTGCACTATATCTGACATTGCATTTGCTGTAGGGATGCTAGGGCAATATCAGAGTAACCCAAGTATAGACCACTGGAGAGCTGCAAAGAAAGTAATGAGGTATCTTCAAGGAACTAAAGACTACAAGCTTATATATAGATAGACAGACAATCTGGATGTGATTGGCTACTCTGATTCAGACTTTGCTGGCTATGTTGATTCACGTAAATCAACATCAGGGTACATTTTTCTGATGGCCAGTGGAGCTGTTTCTTGGAGAAGTGTCAAGCAGACATTGACTGCTACTTCTACTATGGAAGCCGAGTTCGTCTCCTGTTTTGAGGCCACTTCACATGGTGTATGGCTTAGGAGTTTCATTTCTGGGCTTAGAGTCATGGATTCTATATCTAAGCCATCGAGAATTTTCTACGACAATTCAGCTGCTATCTTTATGGCTAAGAACAATGAAAGTGGAAGTCAAAGTAAACACATCGACATTAAGTATTTAGCTATAAGAGAATGTGTAAAAGAAAAGAAAGTGATCATTGAATACATTAGCACTTGATGAGTCTAAAATATTGCATATTTTAGACCCTTAACTTATACTTATTATGCTCTTAGTTAGTAGTATTTTACTTTATTTTACGTTTTTCTTGTGTTTTGTGTGTTTTTACAGCTTTGTGGAGAAAATGAAGCATTTCAGGAGATTTGAAGCTTCTGGAGACATTGCGATCGATCGCACGAGATGTGCGATCGAGCGCACAAGCGCTCGAGCGCACTTGCCTATGAACGAGCGCAAGGTCAACATCCCACATCGAAATATTTGAAGTTCAGTGCATCTGCGATCGATCGCAGCAGACATGCGATCGAGCGCACATGAGATCGTGCGCACAAGACATGCGATCGATCGTACCTACGATCGATCGCACCACACTGCGATCAAGCGCACACGGGCCTGTATCCCACATCGTTTCTGCAAGCCACATTACTCCGGGTCTCCCCCTATATAAACACCACCTGACTTCATAATTCAGTGTACAATTCCTAAGCCACTTTGGTGTTTACCGGTGGACGTCCGCCAGCATTTTGGTGGATCCCGAAGGCATTGCTACCACGAGGGGAAGCGCCGCCCGTCAGCGAGTGGAATTTCTCTCATGTAAAGTTGTTTATTTATTTCTTTATATTCAGTTGTTTTAGTTTAAATGTTTAGCACTTGTTATTATAGTTTTATAGTTATGAGTGGCTAGACTCTTCAGCTAAGGTTGAAGATGAAGCCCCGCCGTTGTTTGGCGTAGTAGTTCAGATTTGCTTGTACAAATCTAACAATTTTTAGTATAAATGTTCTGTCAATTATTTGAGTTAATCTTATAATTGATTGAGTTTAAATTGTCTGTTGGATTTTCTTTGTGTTTCATCTGATGGATACATTGAATGCTTTTCGATTAAATTGGATTCCCTTTGTGATTTGTTAAGAGCGGATACATCGGGTGCTTTTGGTTTAGTTGGGATATTCTTTGTTTTTTGTCTTATAGTTGGATTCATTGAATGTTTTGATAGGCTATATTTTTAGAACATGTATGCTTAACTTTGGTGGGGTGGATTCGGAAACCTTAGTGTTTTTAATTATTAGATTTTAAATCAATTTAATTTAGTTTTAATTTATTTTGCAATATCATTTTGAAATTTGGAACTAGGTTAAGATAGAGTTAGTTTAGATTGAAAATTATATTTTCACAACGCAATTCCCTGTGGATTCGACCTCGCACTTGCACACACTATATTGCAAACGACTCGTGCGCTTGCGAGTAAATTAAAACTCACAACAAGTTTTTGGCGCCGTTACCGGAGAATTGTTTGGTTTGTGAAAATTTTTTGTCTGAATTGATTTTATTTTTCTACTAGTTAGTTATCAATTTTTTTTTTTGAAAAAAAAAAAATGTGGATGAATCCAACGCCGGTTTCACAGTCTTTAGAGGACGCCCTCAAGGATTTCATTAAAATGACCAGCCCGTCCCTCAATGCTTCCAACACTTTCAATGTTGAAAGCTGTTCCATCTGTGCTAGTCCCATGCATCTAGCACAGAATTGCCCATCAATGCCGGCTTGTGCCGAGTATCCTATGGAACAAATTAATGCTTTCAATGACTGTTGTTGGCAATCAAATGGATCTTGCTCCGAAACATACAATCCAGGGTGGTGGGACCACTCTAATTTTTCATGGGAGCAGAACCAACCAATGAATCAGGGAGGAGCCCCCTACCATGCTCACAATCAATACACTCCCGAATTTCCTCCACTAATTCCAAATTATGGTCACTCAGCTTATCCAGCACCATCACCCGTTTACCAAGCTCCCATTCAAGCGCCAGCGCCGGTTTCACAGTCATTGGAGGACACTCTCAATGATTTCATGAAAACGACTAGCCAATCTATGAGTGAAGTGATGAGTGCAACAATAGAAAACACCCAAGCGATTGCCACACTAGAGAGTCAAATTGATCAAATCGCAAGTTACGTGGGTGAAGGAGAGGAAGGAACGTTCCCCAGTCAAACTGATCCTAACCCAAAGGAACAGTTTGCGGTGGGAAATTCTTCAACTCCAATGCATTGGCAGGAACAAGTGCAATCAACTGTCCCATACTTGTCTGGGAGACAAGTGGACAATCAAGTGGAAGAGAACCCAGCTATGCACCAAGGGCAAGAGAGTGGCAACAATGAGAAGAGAGATGCTGAGCCATCTACAGCCACTCGTATTATTAAGGATCTCTCTAGGTCGTTTTTACCTAAAGCGCCTTACCCTGAGAGACTACAAGTGCCCAAGAAAGAAGGGAAGTCTGAGGACATTATGGAGGCATGCTTTGCTCAGTTTGAAGAGGATTTGGACTTAGATAAGTTACTTGAGTAAGCAAATACTATCGTGGAGTCTGCTCCTCGGGAGAGTAGTAGGACAGAGAAGACTATGGATGAATCCCGTATTGAGGATCCCTTGGAGGCATGCTTTGCTCACTTTGGAGAGGACTTGGGCTTAGATAAGTTACTCGATGAAGTAAATGTCATTTTGGAGTCTGATCCTCGAGAAAGCAGTGAGACGGAGGAAACCACAACACCTGAACCTCACAAGAAAGAACTTAAGCCTTTACTGGATAATCTTGAGTATAAGTTCCCAGGTCCAGCAGATTCTTTGCCTATAATTATAGCTTTAGATTTGGGTGATGCTCAAGAGGAGAAATTATTGGACGTCTTAACAGAGCATCAAGAAGCTATAGGCTGGACTATTGAGGATGTCAAAGGAATTAGCCCCTTGGTGGTGATGTACATGATACAGTTGGAGGAGAATGCTGAGCCATCGAGGGAGCCACAAAGAAGGCTCAACCCTGTTGTGCAAGAGGTTGTGAGGGCAAAAGATATTAAGCTGTTAGAGGCAGGGATCATTTATCCCATCTCTGATAGCAAGTGGGTGAGCCAGATTCCAGTCATGCCCAAACATGCTGAATTTACGGTAGTAAATAAAGACAACGAGTTGGTTCCAACTCGAGTGCAGTCAAGATGGAGAAAGTGTCTAGACTACCGTAAATTGAATGCTGCCACTATGCCTGATCATTTTCCATTCCCATTTATTGATCAGATGGTGGAGCGCTTAGTTAGGCCTGTTTACTAATGTTGGGTCTGGCTGAAGACGTTAAACTTAGCGCTCATGGGAGGCACCCCACAGCTTATCTTTTCTTTTGTTTATCTATTATTTCACATTTTTATGATTAATGTTTGTTTCCAGTATTTTTTTTGTTTTCCAGTTTTTATTTTTCAGGGACAAAGCGTACTTCAGTTCAAGTTTGAGGGTATGCTATGAGCCATACCAGTCTAGATAGTTCTCCATATCTCAGGTCAGCTCTTTCCATATTAGTCACACATTGGGGTCAATGTGTAATTTAAGTTTGGGGGTATGGAAGACACATCACACACTTTGTCCTAATTTGTTGTCTTTTCGTCATAGAGATAAATGCATGCTCATGTTATCGTGAAATTTTAGTTGATCTAAACATTTTCTGTGATGTGATGTCATTGGTGAGCTTAACATTTTGAACACATGATCTGGTGATAAATTTTTAAAATTTATTTACTTACTTTAGGCATTTTGAGAATTCACATGTTTGATCTAATCTAACACGAGCACATTAGCACAAATTATGTGAGGTATGACATGTGATTTTAATGTGTATTTTTCCTTATCTTAACTGAAACTGGATGACTTGTTGGATGAACTCTTGGGCATAGGAAAATATATATAAAAAAAATAAAAAAAAAATAAAAAAAAATTTATCAATAAACTTTTCGCTGAGTAACTGGACCTCTTGCCTCAGTAAGCAGTGAGTGTTCACGTCAAAAGGTGGAATTTTGCTTGGTAATATTAAGGTCGGTTTAATTTCGTAGCCTTTTTGACTCGAGTTAGTAAGTCCTTAGGGGTGTCTTTACACCTAATGCCCTAAAACCACCTAGTTTGGGAGTCATTGACTTAACACTCGCTACATGGGTCAATTAGAAAGCTTAAGGGAACTAAACATAGCCGTGCCTTATTATATAAAAAAAAAAAGAAAAAAAATATAAAAAAATAAAAACTATGCCTTTTCGTTCATTTTTGATGGGAAATTCGGTGAATCTTGAGACATGGAGACCTTACACATTAGAGTTACTTGGAAGCTTCATTTTTATATGCTAATTCACCTTACACTGATTCAAGCTTGTGATGCCTTATCCTGCCTTTTGTAAGTAATTAGATTTTAACATTTCTATTCATTGCGAAGATGGGTTTACCTTTTTAAGCTTGCTTATGAATGAATATCATGGTGATGTGTGCTCCTTAAATTTTTGGATACCATGAGTAATGACTTTATCTTTATGTTCTTTGTTTTTCATTGAGTCTTTTATTTTGTTTTGCTAAGGGACTAACAAAATATAAGTTTGGGGGTATTTGATGAGTCTAAAATATTGCATATTTTAGACCATTAACTTATACTTGTTATGCTCTTAGTTAGTAGTATTTTACTTTATTTTACGTTTTTCTTGTGTTTTGTGTGTTTTTACAGCTTTGTGGAGAAAATGAAGCATTTCAGGAGATTTGAAGCTTCTGGAGACATTGCGATCGATCGCACCTGCCTATGAATGAGCGCAAGGTCAACATCCCACATCGAAATATTTGAAGTTCAGTGCATCTGCGATCGATCGCAGCAGACATGCGATCGAGTGCACATGAGATCATGCGCACAAGACATGCGATCGATCGTACCTGCGATCGATCGCACCACACTGCGATCGAGCGCACACGGGCCTGTATCCCACATCGTTTCACATTACTCCGGGTCTCCCCCTATATAAACACCACCTGACTTCATAATTTAGTGTACAATTCCTAAGCCACTTTGGTGTTTACCGGTGGACGTCCGCCAGTATTTTGGTGGATCCCGAAGGCATTGCTACCACGAGGGGAAGCGCTGCCCGTCAGCGAGTGGAATTTCTCCCATGTAAAGTTGTTTATTTATTTCTTTATATTCAGTTGTTTTAGTTTAAATGTTTAGCACTTGTTATTATAGTTTTATAGTTATGAGTGGCTAGACTCTTCAGTTAAGGTTGAAGATGAAGCCCCGCCATTGTTTGGCGTAGTAGTTCAGATTTGCTTGTACAAATCTGACAATTTTTAGTATAAATGTTCTGTCAATTATTTGAGTTAATCTTATAATTGATTGAGTTTAAATTGTCTGTTGGATTTTCTTTGTGTTTCATCTGATGGATACATTGAATGCTTTTCGATTTAATTGGATTCCCTTTGTGATTTGTTAAGAGCGGATACATCGGGTGCTTTTGGTTTAGTTGGGATATTCTTTGTTTTTTGTCTTATAGTTGGATTCATTGAATGTTTTGATAGGCTATATTTTTAGAACATGTATGCTTAACTTTGGTGGGGTGGATTCGGAAACCTTAGTGTTTTTAATTATTAGATTTTAAATCAATTTAATTTAGTTTTAATTTATTTTGCAATATCATTTTGAAATTTGGAACTAGGTTAAGATAGAGTTAGTTTAGATTGAAAATTATATTTTCACAACGCAATTCCCTGTGGATTCGATATCTCGCACTTGCACACACTATATTGCAAACGACTCATGCGCTTGCGAGTAAATTAAAACTCACAACAGCACTGAATTGATGATCACTAATCCTTTGACTAAGGGCATGCCATCTCTGAAATTCAAGGATCATGTAGAGAAAATGAGACTTGGTTCCACTTTGTAAGTGTATACATACAGTTTATTAATGAAACTCTTACATATTTTGATGTTTTCTCATATTTATGTGCACCTTAATTTCTTTGAGAAAATTCATCTGTATAGGACCAAGAATAAACATAGGGTTTATTCATTAAGAAATGTTGTCACATGAAGAATAATACTTGAGGAACTAAATGTATCGTAATACATGGAAAGTAATACTCACTCTTAGAGGACTTATTTCCTTGATTCATGTATTTACTTCTTAAAATATAATCAATGGGATTAAGTTAGGTTAAACGTATGGATCAAGTGGGAGAATGTAACCAATCCATTTATGGTCCATGTTTAACCTTTGGCTGCCTCAACCTTTTGGCTGCCTCAGCCTTTTGGCTACCCATTGATTGTGGTAACAAATGTATGGAATATGAATGGACGTTTTTTTATGGGAAGACAAGTATAAATGCAGGTTTTGTCCCTAGACTCGGGACTACTCATTTTTCTGTCGTACACCATCAAATTGGAGAGTTCTGAGAGTCTAGAAGAACCAATACCGAGAGGATACCAGATTGTGCAAGTGAAAAACTTCAATGGCCGGAGGTATGTTTATGGTCCTTATAATTCCGTATTTGATCTATATGCTATTTAAATTGTTTAGCATGTTTATATTATATTTAAGTTTTACAACTTTTGTATTTGATTACATTTCTATTTCTATATTTATTTAAATCATTGCAGGTCCGAGGAAAGTGAGGAACTATGCAAGGAACGATACCAAGTATTATTAGAAGAATTAAAAGGAATTCTCAAGGAATTGCAAGAATATAGGTATGAATTATGTCTTTCCAATGTTCTCCCTTTTGCATATGATGAATAAGAGAAATAGAGGAGAGGAAATTGAAGCAGTTACAACAATTTATGATAAAAAATCGGACTTCTTTATTATGCCCCCTCAAGATTGGGGTCGAGTGACGGGACCAATCTAGGATTTAAGTGAAAGAAACTGAGACTTGGGAAGAGGTTTTGTAAGAGCATCGACCAACTGATCATCACTTGAAAGATGAGAAACACCTAAAGTGCCATTTTGAACTTGCTCATGGATAAAATGAAAATCAATGACAACATGTTTAATCTTGGAGTGAAAAACTGGGTTTGAACACAAGTTGGTTGCCCCGATATTGTCACAGTAAATCACAAGGGATTGAGGAAGAACAACACCAAGTTCTATCAAGAGAGAACTTACCCAATTAAGCTTAGCAGTTGTGGCAGCAATTGACCTATATTTAGCCTCCGTAGAGGATCTAACTACTGCTCTTTGCTTCTTAGAACTCCATAAGATAAGATTACGACCAATGTAAGCAATATATGCACTTAGAGATGTGAAATCATCCTTGTTTCTGGCCCATATAGCATTGGAAAAGGCATGTAGAAAGAGCAGGTCTGCATCAGCAAAGGCATGTAAAGAAAGAGGTGAATCATGGTAAAGCTGAATGTCATCACTAGAGGAACCACACAGATAACGCAGGAAACATTTCACGAGAGTCCAATGTTCTGTAGTTGGTTAATGCATGTATTGAGAAAGCTTGTTGATAGGCAATGTCTAGCCATGTGATTAGTAAGTATTGTAAGCTTCCAACAATTTTTCTATACTCAATGGGATCTTTGAGAAGAGAATATGAGTGCAATGTGATAGGAGAACTGGTAGGTAATGGAGTATGTACCGGTTTAGCATCCATCATTTTTATGCGAGTAAGAAGATCAACAATTTAACATCATTGAGAGAGTAAGATACAACGATCATTTGGAATAACTTCCACACCAAGAAAATATGATAAATGTCCCAAATACTCTAGAGAGAATTGGTGAGAAAGCATTTGCATAAACTTGTGAACCATAGTATTATCATTATCAGTAAGAATAATATTGTCCATATAAACTAGAATATAGAGAAGGTTACCTCCAGTGTTTAGAACAAAAAGATATGTGTCAACATGAGAATTATGAAAACCCAAAGCAATAAGAAATTTGCGAAGCTCATGGTACCATGCTCGTGGAGCTTGTTTAAGCCCATAAATTTCTTTATGAAGCTTGCAAACATGAGTTGGATTATCTAGATTAACAAAACCTGGAGGTTGGGACAATAAACATCTTCAGAGAGATTACCTTACAAAAAGGCATTGTTTACATCCAGTTGTCGTAGAGACCAACCACGACTCATAGCAAAGCTAAGAACTAAATGGACCGTAGTAAGCTTCACCACAGAACTAAATGTGTCAAGATAGTCAATTCATGGTCGCTGATGAAAGCCTTTCGCAACCAAACGTGCTTTGTGCTTGTCAATAGAACTATTAGAGTTACGTTTAGTTTGAAAAATCCACGTACATCTAAATATATTATGACTAGAAATAGATGGGACAAGCTCCCATGTCCCATTTTGAACAAGAGTATCATTTTCTTCAGACATGGCCCATCATCATTTTGGATCTTTGAGGGCTTGGGTCGTAATGGCTGGTTCTGCATCATAAGGTTAGGAAAGTTGTGTGGAGAGATTAAGTTTATGGATCTGTTTTTTAATGTTGTTTTTGGCCCTAGTAGTCATTGAATGTATAGGTGGTGGCTGTGAAGTTGTGTTACAGCCAAGGATAGATGTGTTTAGTTGGGTGTTCGGTGAAGGCATAGAGGTGGTTGGTTGGATTTTAGGTGAAGGCATAGAGGT
Organism: Bretschneidera sinensis; assembly: GCA_023935145.1. Lineage (NCBI taxonomy): Eukaryota > Viridiplantae > Streptophyta > Magnoliopsida > Brassicales > Akaniaceae > Bretschneidera > Bretschneidera sinensis. Next base: position 58,724,346 of record CM043705.1, on the reverse strand, counting down.
GGTAGGTTGGTTTGCAGGTGAAGGCATAAAATTAATTAATTGGATGGGAGACTCACGTGGAATTTGTGGTGTTGTGCTGGTAGTAGGGAACAATGCATCACAAGAGGGTTGTCCGTGAGGTTGAACTGCAGATGATGTGTTGAGTGTCCTGGAGGAAGCTTGGTTGGTTGGAACTGTGATTACAGGAATGTGGAGATGGTGTCGGGTTGTGGACAGGCAGATTGCATGGATAATTTTCGATAAGCTCCATGAAAAGCTTTTAAATTTTGAAGTGTCTCTTCAAGGTTCAAAATCTGACCCCTCTCATTTTCTAGCCTTGATAAATCCTACAAATCGCAACAATACAAGTTGGCGTCCTACTTTCAACTCGGGTAACACCAACAATAATTAGCGTCCATTAACAAACTCTGGTAATAACGGTACTGGCTGGTGTCCCTCATCCAATACCAACAATCGTATCAGAGCATTTAATTGCCGATGCACTCTTCAACAGCCACCAGTACCATGACAAAAACCAATACTCCAATTCCCTGCTTGTTATTCACAACACAAATGAATCAAACTCACCTCTCATCTCCATCAATATCTCTGTCCAAGCCCCACTTAAACTCACCACAAGCAATTACTACTTCTAGAAACTTCAATTTCACACTCTCTTTGTCGGTTATAACCTCTTAGGATATATAGATGGATCAAAACCATGTCCACCTTCCACTATTGTAACGAGCCATCCTGGGTTGACCACACCCGAGATGGTGTTGTCACATTTTGAAAATCTCAGCACAATATATATATGCAACAAGAAAATTAACACCAATAAATTTTTTTACATCAATCATCAATCCTCAACAGGGGAGATACATCATTTTGATTTTGACTTAAACATTATATACAATGAAATATGCATGAATATTTACAAATAAATTTTTATTTTATTTTCTCATTAGTCTGAGGATGTGGACGCGTACGTGGCTTATAGATAATGATCTGGTCTGAACCTCAACTCACCGAACTATTTGTTCTGCCTACTACCTGAAATCGTTGTAGAATGAGGGATGAGTTTCACAAGCTCAGTGAATTAAATTTACTAGAAGTATTCAATTTGTATAAATAGTCTTTTAATATTTAATTATTTATATCTCATAAAACTTGATAATAGCATTCTTCTATCACTACACATATCATAAGTCCCATTCTCTATCAATCTCTTCTTCTTATATATTTGTTCACCTTAAAACCATAAATTATCTCATAATCACCTCGTTATGAGGTTCACAACATAAAGTCTACAATTTAGATGGTTCTTATGATATCATACTTCCATGTTTTTTTCTCATCATAATTGTCTCTCTGTGAGACTCATTCATCTATAAATAAATTTACAATAACAAATAACACTTCAACATTTTAGTAATACAATCAATATTTAAAGCAGATGCAATGCATAAATTATTATTAGGGAACGTCTTCCCACATGTCGACATGTTTTTATCTTAAATTGGCCCTCTCTCGATTATTTTATTTTCAGTATATACCGGCTATAATGGTTTTCATTTATTTCTAGCATATACCATCTGTCACGGTTTTTCATTTAGACCGGCTCCCTCTCGGTTCTTTTATTTCATGCATATGTATATGAACAATGATATGAAATATGCATATGAACAATAATATAAAAGCAAACATGAATTCAAATATTTAAATTAGCTATCTTGATTATTCTCAAATTATTATTTGAAAATTTCTACTAAATTCCTCTCCTCATAAATCATATCAAATCATCAACCATAGCTCGTCAAGATCCACTAAATTTCCTCTCCTTATAATTTATATCAAGTCACCAACCATAGCTCATCAAAAATTTCACTTATCACATTTATTATTAAATTGACTCATTATTCCAATAATATTATTTCTCATAAAATAATTCTCTACACATTCACTGTTCCTATCATACCTATCAACCAAGTTTCATCTATCACCAAATCATAAGTTAATGATTTATTCTAATATTATCACTATATATTTCATATTTATCTTGATTACTTAAAGTACATCTAATTCACCACGTAGCACCTAGAGCTACCAGTGGATCACCTCCTTGCCTTTCCTGTTCCTCTCAACAATTTCTCTCGATTGTTGATGGTCAACACCTGATATAATATTTATATTAAATTTCTAATTTATTCTTTAATTTTTCATAATTCACACCATTTGAAAATTCCTACTTTGAATTCTGAGAAATTTCATGTATGCTAAATTTCAAAAAATAAACTTCACGTTATTACCTTCCATTTTTCTTAGAGCTTCTCGTGACTCTCTATAAAATTTTCTTGTTAACCTCTTCAAAATTTTGCTCTTTCAACCTTTCTTTCAATCCCCAAGTGTTTAGAGAAATATAGTAGTTTGAATTGTAAAAGGAAGAAAACCAAACAGGATTTGGAAAGAAATAAATAAATTGAAACTATATATATAACACACCACCTGCCACCATTTTACATTTGTAAAGCATGCGGGGATGTAAGATTCTCTTGACAACACCTGGACTCCAGGTGTTGTCACGTTTTTGGTTGTGTTTTTTTTTAAACAAAACTTTTTTTTCTTTTCTTCTTCTCCACGCTGGATGCGTCCATTTTTTTTCAAAAGAATTATTTTATTCATTACTAAATCCTTCACATATATATATTATTTTAATTTCATGTCATATTTATTAAATTACTTCTTTACTCTTACTTTACGAAAATGAGTATTACAATTCTACCCATCTTATAAAAATTTTGTCCCCAAAATTTCCTTACCTAACTCAAGAAACAATTGTGAATAATATTTCTTCATAGTTGTCTCATGCTCTCATGTAATCTCTTCAACATATTTATTCCGTCACATAAAAGACTTGTTCTTTTCTATCTAAATTTCTCATTAGTACTTGTATAAAAGTCAAATCTTTCTAAATTCTACAGCTTGGCTCGAAATATTATGAGATTTATCAAGTAAGCACTATCGCCAAAGTGAAACATGGAATACGTTATGTCACTGCTTCAACTCTAGAGGCAAATTCAGGATATTCACAACTAGCCCAACTTTTTAATAAACTCATAGGGTCCCACTTACCTCAGACTCAACTTTCCTTTCTTTTTGATTCTCAACATACCTTTTCATAGAGATATTTTTAATTACACCCAATCACCTACTTGAAATTCAAGAGGTCTTCTTCTATTATCAGCATAGCTATTCGGTTTACTCAATGCTACTTTACGGTTCTCTCTAACCAATTTGATCCTCTCAGTTGTTAATTCAATAATTAATGGACCAAATATATTTCTCTCTCCCACTTCTTCCCAACATACTGGAGTTCTTCACCTTTTACCCATCTGTTGAGGATGAAAAGCAATATTAAATTGTAACTGTGTACATGTGGCTTTCTGAAAGCCTCTTCGAAACCAAGATGTAACTCTAGCATCTTTATTTAACACTATGCTCAATAATCCTCCATACCACCTCACAGTCTCAGCTATATACAGTTCAACCAAATTTTTAGTATTCAAATTAGTTTTAATTGGAAGAAATTGAGATGACTTAGAAAGTCTATCTACTATCACTTACATTGTATCGTGATCTCTATGGGTATGGAAAAATTCATAAACAAAATCCATACTCATATTTTTCTATGGTCATTCAAGAACAGGAAGAGGCTGTAGTAGGCCTCCCGAATGTTTATTCTCTAACTTCACTTACTGACAAACCAACATCTAGAAATATATTCAGCTACATCTCTCATCAATCATGACTGTCAGAAATTTTATCTCAACCCTTTGTACATCTTATTGTTACTCAGGTGCATCGAATATACATCATCATGTACCTCTCTCAATATCTTCTTTCTCAACTCCGTGTCATTGGGAACTCAAATCCTATGTTCCAATGCCAAAATACTCTCATTTCAAATTTTGAACTCATATTGTTTTCTAGCAAGCACTAAATACTTAATCTTTTCTCTCTTTATCTTTGCCTTGCATCTCTAACAAGAATTTTACTATGGATGATTGTACAACTATATTTGTTAACAATGATCTTCTATCACTAATATTCAACTTCATTCTTATCTCTCTAAATTTGTCATTAATTACACATCATGACTTTCAATAGCAGACAATCTTCTTATAGATTTTCTACTCAATACATCAACTACCACCTTCATATTTTTCTAGATATAGGGAATTGTATAATCATAGTCACTAATCAACTCCATCCACCATCTTTGCCTCAAATTCAACTCTCTCTGCGTAGGTAAGTATGTTAAACTCTTATAATCAATGAATATCTCACAAGTGGCTCCATACAGGTGATGTTTCTAATCTTTAATGTAATCACTATGGTAGCCAACTCAAAGCTATGGGTAGAGTAATTTCTCTCATGATTCCTTAATTTTATAGAAGCACATGCCATTACCTTCTCATGTTGCATCAATACACATCCCAACTCTTGATGGGATGTATCACTATACACCACAAATTCTTCATCACCAGAAGGAAGCACTAATACTGGAGCTGTAGTTAATTTCTCCTTTAGTAATTAGAAACTTTTCTCACACTCCCCAAGAAAGTTATTTCATTTAGCCAAAATTTAAATTTAGGGGTTTATAGCATAAAATCTCTCTCCTCAAAATTTTCAACACAGTTTCTAATATTTTACATGCTCTTCCTTAGTCTTAGAAAACACTAAGATGTCATCAATGAACACAACCACAAAACTATCAAGAAATAGTTTAAACATTTTATTTATCAATTCCATGAATTTTTCTGGAACATTAATCAATCCAAATAACATCACAAGAAGCTTATGACCATAATATGTTCTAAAAGTAGTCTTAGGCACGTCTCCCTTCTCTATCCTCAATTGATGGTAACATGATCTCATGTCTATTTTTGCAAATACTCTTGCTCCATATAACTTCTCGAATAAATCATCTATCCTGAGTAAAAGATATTTTTTCTTAATGGTTATCTGATTCAATTATTTGTAGTCTATACATAATCTCATTGTTTCATCTTTCTTTCTTCACAACCACTACGTGGGCTCCTCATGGTGACAGATTAAATCGAATAAATTGTTTGTCTAACAACTCTTGAAATTTTAACTTTCCTAACCCAGTGGGTGTCACTTTGTAGGGTGCTATTAGATATATTTGATGAACCTGGTATTACATCAATAAAGAATTTAATCTCCCTACGGGGAGGCAACCTAGATAACTCATCAAGAAATGCACCAGAAAAATCTGTCATTATTAAGATTTCTTCTAACTTCCTATTTTCCTTTTTAAAATCCATTGTATATGCCAAATACTTCTCACATCTTTTCTTTGACCATTTACTAGTAGTCAGAGCAAAATAAGATAGTTCGAAAGTATCTTAAGTTCTCCCTGAAACTAAATTCCTCCTATCCATATACTGAACACTACATTCTTTCTGGAACAATCAACCCAAGCGTAATACGTCGACAACCAATTCATTCCCAAAATTAAATGAAATTGTATCATATTCAAAGGTAATAAATCAACTTCAAATTCTCTATCACTGATAGAATCACATAACCCTTGTAAACAATTATGATTATCACTCTATCTCTAGTAGGAACTTCAACAAAAATATTATACATCAAAAGACAAATACATACTTCAATAGACTTCATATGAATACTGGATGCAAAAGAATGGGTTGCACCAAGATCAACCAACATTGATATGTCCACCTTTTCTATATACAAAGCACTTCAATTTTTGACAATTCTGGGATAAATATCTTATCTCAATATATCTATAATAAATTTCTGTCTCTCGATCATACATCAGATTACCACTTCCCATTGGTGGCATACTTACTTCATCTGTCATGACTCCCAGTTCCCATAACCTGTCTCCCAAATCTAAGGGTCCCACCGATAGTATTCTGAGCTACAGAAGTAATAGATCCTGCTTCCCTCTGACTCTGTACTTCAGTTCCCTGTGACAATGAATGCCTCTTTTAGGTGGTCTCCCACCCTACACACTCATACTGGTACCACCTCTGGGTTCCTTAAATCTAGATTTTTTCCGTCAATTCCTCATTTCTCTAAATCCTATCACATCCTTCTCAATTTGAAGTGCTATATCCACAAACCTGACATAATTCATATGCCTCATGTAGGATAGTTTTGATCAAATCTTAAAACATAGTTCATCTATGAACCTCTTACACTTCTTCTCCTCTAGATCTACCATTTTCGGTACAAACATCGACAAGGCCACTAATCTCTTATCATACTGAGTCATAGTCAATACATTTGTCTCGAATAAAATCTCTATCTTGTTGGGCTCTAAAGGTATAAGGAAATTATTTATCAAGGTCTATCAACATATGCACTTACCCTGGGAAGAATATCATCTTATCATTCTAAATCTTCTCCTTCTAACTTGAATGAAACAAATGCGACCCTCTGCCGGCTAGTCATTGGTAAATTACCAAATACTCTCTCTACATGTTTCACCTAAACTCAAGCTTAAAAGGATTCATAAATCTTTTAAACAATAAAGCATTCAATTTAATATATCTAACAAAACAATCTCTCTGCATCTCGTGCATAAACTCATTTTCCCCTTTTTTTTAACATTTATCATTACTGGATTTACAACAACCTCAAGCATTACCCAGGCTTGTTCATCAAGTCTATACTATAGGCTATCAACTCTATCATCTGTTACATTCATTTTCTCAAAAGCATGTGTATAGGCTTATTTTAGCTCATCTCTTTCAACTTCAGATTCTCTCATACCTTCACTAATATCAATTATATTGTCAACACGTTTCCTTCTAGGAACCACAAATTCAGACTCAACCTCAACTTGTCAAAATATTGGGGGCCTACCACGCCCACTAAAATTAACAACTCTAACTCAAGCTTTAGTACGTCCAAGTGTCATCCTCAGACTATTAAAATATAATTTATTTTAATCTCCCACTTCTTTAAGTTCTTATGTAGTCTACAGAATCATAAAACTTAATGCTTTGATACCAAAATTGTAATGACTCATCCCGGGTAGGCCACCTCCGAGACGGTGTTGTCACATTTTGAAAATCTCAGCACGACACATATATGCAACAAGAAAAATAACACTAACAGAAATTTTTACATCAATCCTCAACCCTCAACAGATGAGATGTATCATTCTGATCTTGACTTAAACATTATACAACGAAATATGCATTAATATTTACAAATAAATTTTTATTTTATTTTTTCATTAGTCTGAGGATGTGGACACGTACGTGGCTTACAGATAATGATTTGGTCTGAATCTCAACTCACCAAACTATTTGTCATGCTTGCTACCTGAAATCATTGTACAATAAGGGATGAGCGTCACAAGCTCAGTGAATTAAATTTACTAGAAGTATTCAATTTGTATAAATAGTCTTTTAATATTTAATCATTTATATCTCATCAAACTTGATAATAGCATTCTACTATCACTACACATATCATAAGTCCCATTCTCTATCAATCTCTTCTTTTTATATATTTATTCACCTTAAAACCATAAATTATCTCATAATCACCTCATTATAAGGTTCATAGCATAAAGTCTACTATTTAGATGGTTCTTATCATATCATACTTCCATGTTTCTTTCTCATCATAATTGTCTCTCTATGAGACTCATTTATCTATAAATAAATTTACAATAACAAACAACACTTCTTCATTTTAGTAATACAATCAATATTTAAAACAGATGCAATGCATGAATTGTTTTTAGGGAATGTCTTCCCACATGTCGACATATTTTTATCTTAGACTGGCCCCCTCCCAATTCTTTTATTTCCAGCATATACTGGCTGTCATGGTTTTTTATTCATATCGGCCCCTTCCTGGTTCTTTTATTTAATGCATATGCATATGAACAATGATATGAAATATGCATATGAACAATAATATAAAAACAAACATGAATCCAAATATTTAAATTAGATATCCTGATTATTCTCAAATTATTATTTGAAAAATTTCACTAAATTCCTCTCCTCATAAATCATATCAAATCATCAACCATAGCTCGTTAAGATCCACTAAATTTTCTCTCCTTATAATTCATATCAAATCATCAACCATAGCTCATAAAAAATTTCACTTATCGCCTTTATTATTAAATCGACTCATTAGTCCAATAATATTATTTCTCATAAAATCATTCTCTACACATCCACTATTCCTATCATACCTATCAACCAACTTTCATCTATCACCAAATCATAAGTTAATGATTTATTTTAATATTATCACTATATATTCCATATTTATCTTGATTACTTAAAGTAAATCTAACTCACCACGTAGCACTTAGAGCTACCCGTGGATCACCTCCTTGTCTTTCCTACTCCTCTCAACCATTTCCCCTTGTTATTGATCGTCAACATCTGACATAATATTTGTATTAAATTTCTAATTTATTCTTCAATTTTTCATAATTCACACCCTTTGAAAATTCCCACTTTGAATTCTAAAATTTTTTTATGTATGCTAAATTTCAAAAAATAAATTTCACTTTATTATCTTCTTGTAAACTGAGGTTTCAACCTAAGAAGGGGGTGAATTTGGTTTTTAAAAACTTTTGAGGATTAAACGTAAGTTTATAAAAACAGATAAACCAACAAGCATGTAAACAAGTAATATGTGCCGTAAATAAAGAGTTTAAGGAATAGAGGATGCAAACTCAGTTTATAGTGGTTCGACAATATCGGATTTGTTCTGACCCTACTTTCACTCTCTTTAAGGAACCTTCTTGAAGTAATCCACTAAGAAACTTAGTCGTGCAACTTCACGAGTGTTGCACAATCCTTATAATCCCTTCCTCTCGGAAGCAAACCCCTTCCTTTTGGAAGCAAAACCCCTTCCTTACAGAAGCAAATCCCTTTACAATAAATATTGTAAAGAAAACAGTAGAGAGACAACAATGGAACTTATACAACTGAATAATATCTCTCTTTCAAGGTAAAGCTTGAAGAATGGCTCACCAATCTGTTTTTCAAAGCTTTTTGAGTATTAATGAGTAAAAACTTGATTAAATTGTCTATTCTCTCTTTTTGAAATGCTCAATAGAGTGGGTTTATATAGCTTTCATGTTATATAGCCATTTTGAACTGATTTTGTTCAAATTTTTGCAAGTTGTGCTGAATTCTCGCGTCCCAAAAGTCATATTTTTTGAACTACCAGTCGACTGAGTCTTAGTACCAGTCAACTGGATCATGCTTAAAAATCACATTTTTAAGGTTGTTGAAGGTACCAGTCGATTGGGTATGACTTACCAGTCGACTGGAAACCTTCTGCCAATATTACCAGTCGACTGGGTATGACTTACCAGTCGATTGAGAAACTTCTGTCCAAAGTACTAGTCAATTGGTATGTTTGATCTAGTCGACTGGGAATATACTGTCCTTTATACCAGAAGACTAGTATACGTACCCAGTCGACTGGGTTGCTTAACAACCCAGTTTTCATGTTTTGAAGAGTTTTTAACTTTAAAACGTTTGTTTAAAAGGTTCTGTTTAAAATTATTTTCAAAGGAGCCATAAGACAAGCTTTTTACCTTTACAAGTGAGACTTACAACTTGTTTATAATACCTTAGACCTATACTAGTTCTTTTGTCTTCACTTGGGTTGAGTTCTTGCACCTTGATCATTGGTTGAATGCTTTTATTGCTTAATACACTTAGATAGCATCGTTAGTATGATAAGAGTTGTGTTTTGTCATCATTAAAATATAGTTGAGAGTCAACAATCTCCCCTTTTTTGATGATGACAAAACTCATGAGAAAGAAAAACAGTTAAGAAACTAAGTGTTGGATTTTTTAGGAAAATCGAGCAGAGTCTCATCTGTTTTTTTTGAATAAAACCAACCTGTAAAAGGATCAAACACAGTTCATATACAACTCAACCAACCAAGACAACATATATAATCATATATCAAGATCTTTGGAGCAATGCACCCCCTAAATCTATGCATTTATTTGAGTTTACACTTAGTTTTCACATTTTCTCATTTTTCTCCCCCATTTTGACAACAACAGAAAAGGGAGTAGTAAACCAAAAAATAAGCTATATAGCTAGCATAGTCATTAAGAGCATGCATAAAAAAACTAGTACACAAAAATTTGGCTCCATTTGGAGTTCAAAACCCTTCCCGAAAAGAATCAGAAGTTTCTATACTAGCAAAAGCAGTTTTAAAGCATATATATGAATTTAAAGAGATATAAAGCATGCAGACATATGTAAAGCAAGTACATGAAATAGATCAAAGGTGAAATCATAGTCATATACAACAAAGGTCTATACAATGTAGGCTGCGTAGAGCTGTAATAGAAGTACAAATAAAGAAACTACATCAAAATGAAGATATGTTCATGTTAAGAACAATGAAAAAGGTCTACATCAAGTACATCGAAAAGAAGATAGGAAAGTGACTTATAGAGCGGGAGAGTTCGAGCCGTCATCAATGAGATCCCGAATCTCAGCCAGGGAATTCTCGGTGCGCTCTCGGTGCAGCTCAAAGTCATCCAGGAGGGTCTCAATGGAGGAGCTCAAAGTCTGAAATCTGGACTGTATGGTCAGCTAGAGGCTCATGATCACCTGAAGTAGATCACCGTACCCAGCCTGTCCAGCACTCGAGTCACCTATAGGAGGTACTTGGGCATCTGTATCCATACTAGCAGCAATAACATCATCCTCATCATCATTACTGTCATCCTCTCCAATCCGAATATGCTTCCTGACCTTTGAGTAGATGAAACCGTCGCAGATAGTGCATCCCATCTTCTTCAGCGATGAGACATTGGTGATGTCCTTTGGCCTGATATCCTGAACCTCGGAGGCTAGGAGAGGTACTCGAAAGTGCTGGAGTATGAGCGTGATGAGCATCCAGTAGGGAAGACATTCAGAGTCACTCGCTTCGTCATTAATCACATTGGTGAGCAGCAGGGGGTATATATTAAAGTGGTGCCCAATTTTAAGGCACCAAATCAATACGATAGATACCCCCAACTCCCTAGTCTCAGGTGGATAGTCCAACTCACTATAAAGTTAAACAATTTCGAGTCCAGGGGCATGTCACTCCATGTGTGAAATATAGTAGGTCTGAACACATAGTTAGGGTCGCCCCTAACTATCTGACACGCCTCCTCAACCTTGAAATTATCTGGCCATCCATCCAGACTCCATTGGATCCCTCCCATAGGGATCCTTAAAATGCTCATCAAAAGGTCAGTATTGACCTCAAACTCCATACCCATGACACTGGTTCTGAACCTCAGAGTCAGTGGACTGGGTTTCACTACGTTTGCATAGAACTGGTGAATCAGTCTAGGGTAGTACTTCTCATGAATCTTGACCAGTGGGGTCAAGTTAATAGCCTCAAAGGCAGGTAGTATATCAAAGTTACCATGACGAATAGAGTCGAAGTCAACAACTCTACCCGTCATGATTTTCTTAAGGCAGATAACGGAATTATACCTGGCCTTTACCGCTGGGCTGGAAAACAGAGTATCATCCAGCTCTGTTTTGGGCTTCTTGCTAGATAAGCCCGCCATGCCCTTCCCCTCGAATCCAGAACCGTAGATTTGGTGGACCTTGGCCTTGTAGGCGTATTTGGTCCCCCAGTGGTGTATTTAACTCGGATTCTATTGGTCATTTTTAGGAAAAAAAGTTTATGGGTAAAAGGAGTTTTTGGTGGAAATAGGAGATTTCAACCATAGAAAGTTGAAAACAAGGTTTAGGATGAGTAGATCGATGTGTTTAGGTAGTGTTTTGAAGGTTTTTGGATCAAAATGGCGAGATTTTGTAAAGAGAGAAAGTTAGGTTTTTTAAAAATGGCATGAAAATCTGGAAAAAATGAAGAGACTATTTATAGAATCGCGATACCAGTCGACTGGGGTAAGGATACCAGTCGACTGGGTCCTTTGCAAAGATGAAGGATTTTGCATATCAGTGGACTGGATCTAGGTACCAGTCGACTAGATAAACTGGCAGACATATACCAGTCGACTGGGTAGTTTATACCAGTCGACTGGGGTGATAACTGAATTTCAAAAAAATTGGCTCCAAACAAAGTTTAGATGAACTAGTCGACTGGTATTGACTTACCAATCGACTGGGAATTTAGGCAGAGACTTTCCAATCTTGAGTCTTAGTACGAAATTTGTTTATTTATACCATCTAGGGTGAGGGAGATATTAAACAAGGATTAATACTCTTTTACTAGATGTCAAGTATGCATAATGATGAATGATAAAACAATTAAACATTCAGTTTATCATAATCTAACAATCCCATTAACATCCTAATCTTGCAAAAACTAGCTTCACTTAGAGATTTTGTAAGAATGTCAGCTATTTAATCTTCTGAAGGTATGAATTCTAATCTTATGTCACCTTTTTGAGCATGGTCTCTTAAGAAATGATGTCTAATTTCTATGTGTTTGGTTCTAAAGTGCTGAATATGATTCTTAGTTAGGTTGATAGCACTCGTATTATCACAATGTATTGGGATACTTTTAAAGTTCATGCCATAGTCTTCTAGTTGTTGTTTTATCCACAATACTTGGGCACAACAACTTCCAGCTACTACACATTCCACCTCAGCAGTTGATAGTACAACTGAGTTTTGTTTCTTGGAAAACCAAGAGGTTAACATTGCACCTAAGAATTGACATGTTCCACTTGTGCTTCTTCTATCGAACCTACATCCAGCAAAATCAGCATCTGAATATCCTACAAGCTCAAAAGATGAATCTTTAGAGTACCATAATCCTATGGTTTGAGTTCTTTGTAGATATCTAAGGATTCTTTTTACTGCAACTACATGTGATTCCTTAGGATTAGCTTGAAATCTAGCACACATACATACACTGAACATTATATCAGGTCTACTTATAGTCAAATAAAGCAACGCTCTTGTCATGCTTCTATAATATTTAGTATCTACACATTTACCTCCTTCATCAAGATCAAGTTTTGTGGAGGTGCTCATGGGTGTTCCAAGTGGCTTTGAGCTTTCCATACGAACCTCTTTAGTAGATCCTTAGTGTACTTTGATTGATTGATGAAGATGCCTCCTTTTAGTTATTTTATTTGAAGTCCAAGGAAGTAGATAAACTCTCCCATCATGCTCATTTCAAATTCACATTGCATGCACTTGGCAAACTCTTGACACATAGATTCATTAGTAGCACCAAATATAATATCATTAATATATATTTGAACTAGTAAAGTATCATTTATGTGAGTTTTTGTGAAGAGAGTTGTGTCTACTTTACCTCTTATGAAATTATTGTTAATAAAAAATTTACTTAGTCTTTCATACCATGCTCTTGGAGCTTGCTTCAACTCATATAGAGCCTTAGAAAGCTTGTAGACATGATTTGAAAGACTAGAATTTTCAAATCCAAGAGGTTGTTCAACATAAACCTCTTATTCTATAAAGCCATTTAAGAAAGCACTCTTTACATTCATTTGAAATAACTTAAACTTATTAAAACATGCAAAGGCTAATAACAGTCGAATAGCTTCTAATCTAGCTACGGGAGCATAGGTATCATCAAAATCTATTCCTTCTTCTTGATTATATCCCTTAACAACTAGTCTAGCCTTGTTCCTAGTTACTATTCTATTTTCATTCATCTTATTTCTAAATACCCATTTAGTTCCTATTATTGAGTGATTCTGTCTAGGAACTAGATTCCAAACATTGTTTCTTTCAAATTGATTTATTTCTACTTGCATTGCAATTATCCAATCATTATCATTTTCAGCTTCTATAAATGTCTTAGGTTCTACTTGAGACAAATAAGCTACATAATTGCAAATATTTCTAATAAAGGAACAAGTTCTTACTCCTTGTGAAGGATCACCAATCACTTGATCAATCAGGTGATAATTTACATACCTCCAATCTTTGGGAAGACTATCCTCTTGTCGACTTGTAAATAGTTGGTCTACTTTGAGATTTTTCATCTCTCAATTTGTTTGAGGTGGACTCTCATTTTGAGTCAACAATGGGAGTAGGAGTTTCCGTTCTTGGAATAAAATTTGCATCATCATTAAAAGAAACTTCTCTACTACTAATTGGGTTAGACTCATCAAGAGTTACATGTACAGATTCTTCTACCACTAAAGTTCTCTTGTTGAAGACTCTATAAGCCTTACTAGAGGTTAAATATCCTAAAAATATCCCTTCATCGGTCTTAGAGTCAAATTTACCCAAGTTAGTTTTATTGTTATTTAGGATGAAGCATTTACAACTGAATGTAAGAAAATATGAGATATTTGGCTTTCTACCTTTCCATAGTTCATATGGAGTTTTATCAAGCATAGGCCTAATTAAAATTCTATTTAAGATATAGCAAGAGGTGTTTACCACTTCGGCCCAAAAGTATTTTGGTAAACTATTTTCACAAAGTATTGTTCTTGAAAATTCTTCTAGAACTTTGTTTTTTCTCTCAACAACTCCATTTTGTTGAGGAGTTCTAGGAGCTGAAAAGTTGTGATCAATTCCATTTTCATCACAAAATTTTGAAAAGCTTTGGTTTTCAAATTCTTTTCCATGATCACTTCTAATGCTTGAAATACAAATTCCTTTTTCATTTTGAACATTTTTGCAAAAGTTTTCAAATCCTTTGAAAGCTTCATCCTTATAAGCAATAAAAATAAAAAAGGTATATCTTGAATAGTCATCAACAATAACAAGAGCATATTGATGGCCACCTAGACTAATGATACTTATTGCACCAAATAAGTCCATATGCAAAAGTTCCAATGGTCTAGTAGTTGAGACTACATTCTTTGATTTAAAAGAAATCCTAGTTTGTTTTCTCATTTGATAAGCATTACATACTTTATATTTTTCAAAATTGATTTTGGGAAGTCCAATGACTAACTCTTTTCTTGAAATGATTTTCAGCAAGTTCATGTTCACATGACCAAGCCTTCTATGCTATAGCCATGGATTTTCACTAATGGCAGGAAAACATTTTTCATTTTCGGAATGCAGGATTTCAAATCAACTATATAGACATTTTCATGTCTATGGCCAACAAATTTGATCTTGTTACTCTTGATGTCTATAACTAGACAATGAGAAATTTCAAATATGACTTTGTTGCCCTTGTCACAAAGTTGACTAATACTTAGTAAATTTGGCTAAAGGCCTTGTACTAGTAATACATTATCTATGGTTGAGAAATTATTACCAACTTTTCCATGCCAGATGATCCTTATTTTTGTGTTGTCTACAATGATGACAAGTCCACCATCTCTTAGAGTTAGCTCATTGAATACACTTTTATCACCGGTCATGTGTTGTGAGCATCCACTATCAAAGTACCAACAGTTACCTTTTTCCTTGGTGTGGAGACATATCTACATCACACAAGGATATACAATGACATTCTTAGGTACCCAACATTTCTTGGGTCCTTTGGGGTTAGTCCTTGAAAATATGGTTCCTTTTGGGACCCATACTTTCTTAACAACATATGGAGTTCTATAGGTATGATGATGCACAATCCTAGGATGATAGTTATTAAATTTTCTAAGAGTATTTAATTGTGCATGCCTATAATGCTTAGGATATGAATTCCTAGGATACATGTTTCTATTGTGAGGAATATGAATATACATGTCATTTCCAGAAAATATATGTAGATGATTTCTAGGATACATGCTAGTATGCACACTATTTCTAGGATGATGGTAACTCTTAGTTTGTGCAGTGTGCAAGTCTTGAGTATACAAATTGTTCCTAGGATGCACATGATGATTATTCCTAGCATGTGCATAAGCATTCCTTGAATGAGCATACATATAAGCATGAGTATTTCTAGGATTCTTCAATCTTATATAAGCATTAGAATTAGTATTTCTAGATATGCTATCATTCAATGTGGGTGTGATTTTAACCTTTGAAGTAGAGACTTCATTCACACATGAAACTTTCATGAATAAGCCCTCTTTTGATTTTTGCTTGCCTAATGAAGAGTATCCTAAACCAGATTTTCCTCCACTTAATTTTTGGAAAGAAAGCACTTCATCGAGCTTTTCTTTTCCAAGCATGAGTCTAGATATAGTACCATTCAATTTGAATATCTTCTTCTTTAAATTCTCATTCTCATCTTTGAGGAAATCTTGAGAAGCATCATAAATCAATGAAGATAGTTTTTTTTTTCTCTTCTCTTAGACTTATCATCTCTTTAGAAAGGGATGACACCTCTTCCTTAAGAGTAGAGTTCCTAGAATCGAATTTCTTCAATTCATCATGCATTTCATTTATGACTTCTAACAATTCTTCACTACTACTCACAATGTTATTTTTAGAAGAGGGAGAAGATAATACCTCATTTTCATCATCAATTGCCATAAGGCATAGGTCGACAATTTCCTTATATCTGACTTCTTTATCCGAGGATTCTTCTTCTTCTTCGTCATCACTCCAAGTGGTTGCAATCATAGCCTTCTTTCTGAAGCTTTTGTATAGTTTGCTTGCAGCCATACAATTGGCCTTGATGTGACCGAGCTTCTTGCATCCATAGCACACAAGTGGTTCTCTTTTTGAGATGGGATCCTTTGTGTATGGTTTCTTGCTTTTCTTTAAGAATATATGAAATTGTTTGGTGATTAAAGCCATCTCACCATCTTCTTCGCTACTCTCCACCTCTTCTTTCGATTCTACTTCTTTGTTACTCGTAGAGGCTTTGAGAGCAATCATCATCATTGACAGTGGAATTCATTTCTTCCATTTCATATGTTAACAATGACCCAAAGAGTGTCTTAACATCAAGTTTGTTAAGATCTTTGGCCTCCTGAATGACTATCTTCTTTGGTTTCCCCGAAGGTGGTAGAGATCTTAAAATATTTTTTGTTAGTTCAAACTCCTCAATGTTCCTACCAAGAAGCTTCAAACCATTAACGATAGTTTTGAAACGTGAGTGCATTTGAGAAATTGTTTCGTTAGGAGACATTATAAAAGATTCATATTCAGATACTAGCATATAGATTTTTGGTTTTTGTAACCTCACTAGTTCCTTCATATGTAACTTGCAATTTATCCCATATTTCCTTAGCTGAAACACACACAGAGATTTTATTGTATTCAGATATATCTAAAGCACAATGTAAAATACTTGTTGCTCTACTATTGAAAGACATCATTCTATAATCCTCCTCATTGTACTCAGTTTTGAGTTTAGGCATTGTATGATTAATTTCTCCAATAGTGATTTTCTTTGATGGAATTCTAGGTCTCTCTTCAATGACTCTCCATAGATTATAATCTTGTCATTCGACAAATATTTTCATCCTGTTTTTCCAATAGTTATAGTTGGAGCCATTGAACAAGGGAGGTCTAGTATATGAGTGTCCCTTAAAATAGCTATTTCTGCCATTGGATCAACTCAAGGATATTAAGCCTAAAATTGAGAACAGGGCTCTAATACCAATTATAAACTGAGGTTTCAACCCAAGAGGGGGGGGGGGGGGTGAATTGGGTTTTTAAAAACTTTTGTGGATTAAACACAAGTTTATAAAAACAGATAAACCAACAAGCATGTAAACAAGTAATATGTGCTGTAAATAAAGAGTTTAAGGAATAAAGGATGCAAACTCAGTTTATAGTGGTTCGGCAATATCGGATTCGTTCCGACCCTACGTCCACTCTCTTCAAGGAACCTCATTGAAATAATCCACTAAGAAACTTAGTCCTGCAACTTGACAAGTGTTGTACAAACCTTACAATCCTTTCCTCTCGGAAGTAAACCTCTTCCTTTCGGAAGCAAAACCCCTTCCTTAAGGAAGCAAATCTTTCCTTACGGAAGCAAATCCATTTATAATAAATATTGTAAAGAAAATAGTAGAGAGACAACAATGGAAGCTTATACAACTTAATAATATATCTCCTTCAAGGTAAAGCTTGAGGAATGGCTCAACAATCTATTTTTCAAAGTTTTTTGAGTATCAACGAGTAAAAACTTGATTGAATGTCTATTCACCCTTTTTGAAATGCTCAATAGAGTGGGTTTATACAGCCTTCATGTTATATGACCGTTTTGAACTGATTTGGTTCAAATTTGTGCAAGTTGTGTTGAATTCTCACGTCCCAACGGTCATATTTTTTGAACTACCAGTCAACTAGGTCTTAGTACCAGTCGACTGGAAACCTTTTGCCCAAATTACCAGTCGACTGGGTATGACTTACCAGTCGACTGAAAAACTTCTGTCCAAAGTACCAGTCGACTGGTATGTTTGACCCAGTCGACTGGGAACATATTGTCCCTTATACCAGAAGACTGGTATAAGTACTCAGTCGACTGGGTAAGCAACCCAGTTTTGATATTTTGAAGAGTTTTTAACTTTAAAACGTTTATTTAAAAGGTTCTGTTTAAAATGCTTTTCAAATGAGCCATAAGACAAGCTTTTTACCTTCACAAGTGAGACTTACAACTTGTTTAAAATACTTTAGACCTATACTAGCTCTTATGTCTTCACTTGGGTTGAGTTCTTGCACCTTGATCCTTGGTTAAATGCTCTTATTGCTTAATACACTTAGATAGTATCGTTAGTATGATAAAAGTTGTGTTTTGTCATCATTAAAATATAGATGAGAGTCAACACTTTTGTTTTTCTTAGAGCTTTCCGTGACTCTCTATAAAACTATCCCGCAAACTCCTTCCAAATTTTGCTCTTTCAAACTTTCTTTCTGTCCCCAAATGTTTAGAGAAATAGAGTAGTTTGAATTGTAGAAGGAAGAAAACTAAACAGGATTTGGAATGAAATAAATAAACTGAAACTATATACATATATATATATATATATACATATATATATATATAATGCCACCTGCCACCATTTTACATTTGTAAAGCATGTAGGGATGTAAGATTCTCTTGATAACACCTGGAGTCCAGGTGTTGTCACATTTTTGTTTGTGTTTTTTTTTTTAAACAAAACCTTTTTTTTCTTTTCTTCTTCTCCACGCTGGACGCGTTCAGTTTTTTTTTCAAAAGAATTATTTTATTCAATACTAAATCCTTCACATATAAATTATTTTGATTTCATGTCATATTTATTAAATTATTTTTTTACCCTTACTTTACGAAAACGGGTATTACAACTATCACTTAAAACAACACCACCATCCCGAGGGTGCATCAAGCAGGTAAAGAATCAAATTAAAAATCTAACCAAGGGGTCTCAAACTATTATAGATTTTCTTCAATCAGTGAAGTCTCGGGCTGATGAACTTGCTATTCTTGGAGCACCAATGGATGAAGATGAACTCACAGACAAAATCCTTGATGGTCTTGGGGATGACTATAAAGAACTTATACATGCAGTTCAAGCCTGCAACACCATGATCATGTTCGATGAGCTCCACAAAAATCTTTTAAATTTTGAAGTATCTCTTCAAGGTGCAAAATCTGAACCCTCTCATTTTCCAGCCTCGGCAAATCCTATAAATCGCAACACTACAAGTTGGTGTCCTACTTTCAACTCGGGTAACAACAACAATAATTGGCATCCATCAACAAATTTCGATAACAACAGTACAGACTTGTGTCCCTCATTCAATACAAACAATTGTTCCCCCCGTGTTTCCTAACGTTGGGCAAAACTCATCTCGCAGCCAACGACCTCCTTCTCGACCTTATCTTGGATATTGGCAGATATGTGGAATATAGGGGCACATTACCAAGAGATGTCCCTCTTTTCACTGGGAGCCAATTCAGCACAATACAACTCCAATTGCACTAGTGAACAACACTTCGACACCATGGCAACCTTGGGCTTATTTTGTAGCCAACACTTCTCCCAACACTCTGCAATAGCTACTTGACAATGGTGTTTCTCATCATGTCACTACCGACCTGAGTAATCTATATCTCCATATACCTTACAATGGTTTCGATGACATTATGATTGGCGATGGCTTGGGGTTTCCTATAACTCACACTGGTTCTACATCTTTTACCACTCATAACACCTCATTTAAATTAGACAATATTTTTTTGTGTCCTTAGCATGAAAAAGAATCTAATTTCTATTTCTCAATTTTTTACATTCAATAATTTCTCTCTTGAATTCTTACCATCCTCTTTTCTTGTGAAGGAATTTCGCACGGGGCAATCTTTTTGAAGGGTCAAACGAAGAATGGGGTGTATGAATGGCAGGTTTCCTCTTCAACAACATCTCCATTAGTAGCCTTTTCTAGTGTCAAAACTTCTTCATTTGAATAGCATCATAGAATAGGCCATATTGCATTTCCCATCTTAAAACACATTGTTTCGCATTATCAGATAAATTTTTCTTCATTTATATTATCTGATTTTTTGTGTAATGTTTGTCACTGCAATAAAAGGCATAAACTACCTTTCTCTACATCAATTGTTGTCTCCTCTCAACCACTTAACATTATTTTCTCTGATGTGTGGACTTCACCTATTATCTCACATGATGGTTTTAAATATTATGTCAAATTTGCTGATCACTTCACTAAATACATTTGGTTTTATCCCCTCAAACAGAAATATGAAGTTAAAGATGTCTTTATAAGATTTAAAGCCATGTGGAAACACATTTTCAAAATAAAATTCATACACTATTCCGATAATGGTGGTGAATACTTGGCTCTTCGAACTTTTCTTACTACCCATGGAATCATTCACTTTACCACTCCACCACACACTCTTGAACACAATGGGTACTCTGAAAGATGTCATCGTCACATTGTCGAAACATGTCTCACTTTACTCTCTCATGCATCACTTCATTTAACATTTTGGACTTATGCCTTTGCCACTGCTGTTTACCTAATAAATCGTATGCCCACTCCTACATTTAGCATCCATCATTTTTGTGTGAGTTAGAAGATCAACAATGTAACTTCGTTGAGAGAGCAAGATACCACGATTATTTGGAATAACTTCCACACCAAGAAAACATGATAAGTGTCCCAGATCCTTTAGAGAATTGGAGAGAAAGCATATACATAAACTTGTGAACCACAGTATCATCATTACCAGTAAGAATAATATCGTCCATATAAACTAGAAGATAGAGAAGTTTAACACCAGTGTTTAGAACAAAAAGAGATGAGCTGACATGAGAATTGTGATAACCCAAAGCAATAACTTGCTTTCCAAAGCTTACAAACATGAATTGGATTATCTAGATCAACAAAACCTGGAGGTTGGGATATATAAACATCTTCAGAGAGATGATCTTACAAAAAGGCATTGTTTACATTCAGTTGTTGTAGAGATCAACCACGACTTACAGCAAGGCTAAGAACTAAACAGACCGTAGTAAGCTTCACTACATGACTAAATGTGTCATGATAATCAATTCTTGGTCATTGATGAAAGCCTTTCGCAACCAAACGTGCTTTATTCCTGTCAATAGAACCATCAGAGTTACGTTTAGGTCAAAAAATCCACTTACATCTAACTATATTATGACTAAAAATAGATGAGACAAGCTCTCATGTCCCATTTCGAACAAGAGCATCATATTCTTCAGACATGGCCCGATACCATTTTGGATTTTTGAAGGCTTGGGTCGCAGTGGTTAGTTCTACATCATAAGGTTGGGAAAGTTGTGTGGAGAGATTAAGTTTTTGGATCGGTTTTCTAATGTTGTTTTTGGCCTTAGTGGTCATTAAATGTATAGGTGGTGGCTGTGAAGTTGTGTTACAGACAGGGATAGATGTGTTTGGTTGGGTGTCGGGTGAAGGTATAGAGGTGATTGGTTGGATTACGGGTGAAGGTATAGAGTTGATTGATTAGATGTAAGACTCACGTGGCATTTATAGTGTTGTGTTGGTAGAAAGGAACGAAGCATTCTAATAGGGTTGTCCTTGAGGTTGAACTGCAGATGGTGTGTTGAGTGTTCTGGAGGAAGTTTGGTTGGTTGGAATTGTGATTACAGGAGGAATCCATGTGGAGAAGGTGTCGGGTTGGGGACTGGCAGATTACATGGATAAAGTCAGATAAGGGAAGATGGACTCAACAAATTTGACATGATGAGAGACATGCAATCTAGATATGGGAAGATGATAACACAGATAAGCACTTTGAGTAAGAGAATATCCTAGAAAAATACAAGGCTTGAAACGAGACTCAAGTTTGTGAGATGAATAAGGACATAACCATGGATAACACAAACAACCAAAAATCCTAAGTTTAGAGTAGTTTTGGGGAGAGCCAAAAATATTTTCATAAGGAGATAATAGATTTAGTGTGGGAGTGGGCATACAATTTATTAGGTAAACAGTAATGGCAAAAGCATGTGTCCAAAATGTTAAAGGAAATGATTCATGAAAGAGTAAAGTGAAACCTATTTCGACAATGTGACGATGATGTCTTTCAGAGTATCCATTTTGTTCAGAAGTGTGTGGTAGAGTGGTAAAGTGAGTGATTCCATGGAGAGTAAGAAAAGTTTGAAAAGCCAAGTATTCACCACCATTATCGGAATAAAGTATATGAATTTTTATTTTGAATCTTATAAACACATCTTTAACTTCAGATTTCTGTTAGAGGGGATAAAACCAAATGTATTTAGTGAAGTGATCAACATATATGACATAATATTTAAAATCATCATATGAGATCATAGACAATAATTTCAAGTGGTTGAAAGGAGACAACAGTTGATGTAGAGAAAGGTAGTTTATAGCTTTTATTATAGTGACAAGCATTACACAAAAATTCAGATGACATAGATGAAGACAAATCTAACTAATGATGCGAAACAATTTATTTTAAAATGGTAAATATAGTATGGCCTAATCTATGATGCCATTCAGATGAAGAAGTTTTAACACTAGAAAAGGCTACTAATGGAGATGTTGTTGAAGAGGAAATCGGCCATTCATACACCCTATCCTTCATTTGACCCTTCAAAAGGATTGCCCCTGAGTAAAGTTCCTTCACAAGAAAAGAGGATGGTAAGAATTTAACCGAGATATTGTTGGATGTGTAAAATTAAGAAATGAAAATTAGATTCTTTTTCATGCTAAGGACACATAAAACATTATCTAATTTAAATAAGGTGTTATGAGTGGTAAATGATGTAGAACCATTGTGAGTTATAGAAAGACTCGAGCCATCGCCAATCATGATGTCATCGAAACCATTATAAGGTGTATGGAGAGATAGATTACTCAGGTTGACGTTGACATGATGAAAAGAAGCACTTTCCCATAGCCATTGCAGAGTGTTGGGAGAAGTGTTGGCTGCAAAATGAGCCTGAGGTTGCCATAGTGTCGAAGTGTTGTTCAATAGTGCAATTGGAGTTGTATTGTGCTGAATTGAAACCAAGCGGAAATAGGGACATCTCTTGGCAGTTTACCCTAGTAGTCCACATATCTGGCAATATCCAAGATAAGGTCGAGAAGGAGGTCGTTGGCTACGAGATGAATTTTGCCCATCATTAGGAAACGCGAGGGAACAATTGTTTGTATTGGGTGAAGGACACCAGCTTGTACTGTTGTTACCAGAGTTTATTGATGGACACCAATTATTATTAGTGTTACACAAGTTGAAAGTAGGACACAAACTTGTAGTGTTGTGACTTGCAGGATTTGCCGAGGCTGGAAAATGAGAGGGTTCAAATTTTGCACCTTGAAGAGATGCTTCAAAATTTAAAAGCTTTTTGTGGAGCTCATCGAACATGATCATGGTGTCACGGGCTTGAACTACACGTATAAGTTCTTTATAGTCATCCTCGAGACCATCGAGGATTTTGTCTATGAGTTCATCTTCATCTATTAGTGCTCCAAGAATAGCAAGTTCATCGGCCCGAGACTTCACCGATTGAAGAAAATCTGTAACAGTTTGAAACCCCTTAGTTAGATTTTTAATTTGATTCTTTACCTGCTTGATGCGCCCTCGAGATGGCTTGGCATATATGTTTACCAGAATCATCCAAGCTTCCTGTGAAGTTTTGGCTCGAGCAATTAACGGGATAATTGTGGGAGAAAGAGATCCAACTAGAGCATTAAAGATCAGTTGGTCTTGTCTAATCCAGGTATTATGAGAAGGATTTGGTATGGTGGTGTTGTTTTGAGTGATAGTAGAAGGTGGACATGGTTTTGATCCATCTATATATCCTAAGAGGTCATAACCGACAAAGAGAGTGTGAAATTGAAGTTTCCAGGAGATATAATTGCTTGTGGTGAGTTTGAGTGGGGCTTGGGCAAAGATATTGATAGCAATTAGAGATGTGTTTGGTTCATTTGTGTAGTGAAGAACAGGCGGAGAGTTGGAATTATTAGTTGTTGTCCTGGTATTGGTACCTGGAGAAGAGGGCAGCAGCAATTAAATGCTTTAATACCATATGACGAATAAGAGAAACAGAGGAAAGGGAATTTTTCACACCAGGCTTCTCATTAATTAGCAAATATAAATACAAAAGATTATAACAGTTTTGAAACTGATTCCTAAATATAAAAGTACAAATGTAAGCTAAAATATAAATTCAAAAATTAAAAACAAACTTGAAGCAGATACAGCAATTTAACTTGAAGCAGTTACAACAATTTTATGAGAAGGAATCAGACTTTTCTATTATTACATAGAGAGTTAAGGAGGCATTGGTGAAAACTTACACATTTACCAACAAAATCGATACCAAAACAAAGAACATGCCAAGTCCACAAGATATTAAGGACAAATTTTAAAGAAAGTATTTGCTAATTTAAGTTGCTTTATCAGTTTAAATTTCCTAATTCCTCATGGAACATACCTGAAACTCTTACGTTTGTTTTAAAAGAGTAATGAATGTAACAAACCGGTGGAATGGGAGAGATATTTTTTGAGGGAGCCAACCTAAGTGTATATATATATATATATATATATATATATATATATACACACCGTGTTTATTGTTTCTCCATTAGAAAATTACACGACAAATTTTCCAAGCTGCAAGTTAACTTCTTTGAACACCTTTCATCAAAACTGTTTCGAGGAAGCATCATAAGCTGAAAAACATATTTTAATAAACTGTAATTATGTTAGATACAGAACTTCACAGTTGGTTTACCAAAAACTATTTCGAAAACCTTTTGAGTCTCGATTGAACGGTACCTAAAAAGCAGACTTTTACCTATTCCAACAAGAATATTCTTGTGCATAGCAAGAAAGAAAGTTGACTAGTTTTGTCATCTAATCAATTTGCTTACACATTTAATTCCCTAGGAACTTATTAGAATTTATGATTTCTACGAAAAACACTTGCATAAATTACCCGGACCTTTTGACCTTGTGGTTAACTTCGGATAGGAGGTTTGGGTTCGACTCCCCTCTTCAGCAATGTACCAAAAAAAATTTGCATAAATTGCTTGACTTACTAAACACAATCAAATCCAAGATAAACTGGATTAGTGATCAAGTTTATTGTTTACTTATGATGGCAAAACTTGATCCAATTCATTGCTAATGTAAAAAGTCTATACATTAACAGTGGATAGGATATAAATCCATATTGCTAGGACAGTTTCCACTAATATGAGTACTAGGTTAATTCTGGAAGTGAAGAGATTTTTTTTCTTCTCATAAACAACATATATTCTTCAATACTTATCCCCATGACAACAAAACTCAAATTATCTATATACTAATAAGTAGTAGATGGAAGCATACATAAATTACTGTAACTAGAAGCTTCAAATAAGAAATGTTTATCTCTTACATGAACCATTCCTCAAAGTAAAATCTTGATTTAGCATCCCATTACTTTTTCTGCAGCAAGTTTAGGTTTCTCAACCACAATCCCATCATTCCCAGCAAGCGCTCTGTACTTATCTTTCCTAGTGAAGTTGGTGCACTCATAAGAAAGAGTTGCAGCGATCACCCTTTGTATGTAATTCGCCACCTCATGGCTAGATTTACCTGAACTGCAAGTTAACTCATGCGGTAACTTGTTCAAGAAAGTCACTTCGTACACCGGGCTAGGGTTCATGAAGAAGTAAAACGGATCCATCCCTTTCCACCCTCTAGCCGTGGTTCCATGGAACATACTCATACGATTCACCATAGCCACAGGAACGAGCTGGTCGGTTAATTCAGCAAACAAAGCCGAAAACCTGAGAAGAAACGGTTCCCTACAAGTAGTACCCTCGGGGCATAAAACTAAGTCACCTTCCTCTAGTAGCTTCTTGATCATGGATGCATCCATGGCTCGGTCTCGGCTAAGCCTAACGGTCTTGATGGGTGAAATGATCTCGGAGAGTCTGGAGACCGAGTAGGTAACCGCAGGAATAGGGCGTCCAAGGGCGGTGGAGAGGAAAATCGGGTCCAATAGGGTTTTGTGGGAACAAATGAAGAGAACACCAGATTGACGGATTGATTTTTTTGCGGGTGGAGGAGGGGTGCCTTTGATGGTGACACGGACGCCGAGCGCCCAAAAAGCATAGTAGACCAAGGGCATGGGGAGAAGTGCACCGGCCGCGATACGCAAGCAGGCCAAGAGAAACCCTATGGGGATCCAGAGAATAATGAGCAATGCTATTAAGGGTGTTGGCTTTTGGACAAGCCGGCCATCGTGGAAAATTATAGGTTTTGGGAGTTTGTCATTTGTTACTGCTTTGACCTCTGGGTTTGGTGGCACAATGTAACCCTCCTGCATTTAATTATCAGATGAGTATTTAGTATTTCTATACATTTAAAAAAAAAATTATTTCTTGTAGTAGTTGTTACAAAAGCTTTTGATTTTTAGGTTTCAGTATAGCTGAGATCATGCTTAAAAATTTGTTGATATTCATGTGTGTATTTTGTGCCAAACATTTTATTATGTGTTGTATTAAAAAATTGTTAAATTACAAAAAAATACCATTTGGTTGATTTCATTTTAAAAAATACCTCGAAGTTTTTTTGTGATAAAAAATATTTTGTGGTTGACTCATTTCAAAAAATACTTGGAGGTTTTTTTTTTTGATAAAAAATACCTTATAGTATGTTTTTGTTAATCAAAAATACCCTGTCATATATGTTTAATAATCAACCCCAAAAATGAATAATTAAGTTAGAAAGGTGGATTGTTTAAACCCAAATCAACTTTAAAAACAACAACAATTAAAGTAAAAATAATAGGTTAGCCATAACAAAATATTTCAATTATTTTGTTTGGATACTCCAACTTATCATCATGGAATATGAAATGAGAATAACTCCATTCTCAACTTTAAAACATAAGAAAAATTAGCTTAATTCAGAAAGAAAAAAAATCATCTCAGACCCGTCCATTTTTTCTCCCAGGCTGTTAGCATAAACGCACCCTTTAATTGAAGTCAAGTGACCATTTTTACCTGACACTTTTAAGTTTCAACGTACTGCTACAATTTACATCCTGCATTATTCTAATTAATAATCAATACTACTTTGTCATCTACAATTAATTTGAAATTAATAGATTCAACAGATTTATACAGCCCTTTTTTCATGCAAAAGCTTGCGGGGGTGATCATAAAACAATCTTTTTTCATGCAAAAGCATCGGAGAAAGAGATGAAACTTGATTCATGGCCTCCGAAATTCGAATGGAGACTAGATTTCAGATGAGAAGGGGATGGAGAGTGAGGTTATTGGCTATTTTAACGATGTTTTTTCGTTGGCTAGGGTGCAAAATGTTGATGTAGTTCTGGAACAAGTAAATGGCTCTGTAACAGCTGGGGTGCAAAATGTTGATGTAGTTCTGGAACAAGTAAATGGATCTGTAACAGCTGGGGTGCAAAATGTTGATGAATTAGACCCTGATCCAGAACGTGCTTGAGGAGAAAATTCATGCGGCTTTATTCCATATGTATCCTTCAATATTTTTTGTTAACAGAAATATATTTTAGGGGTATTTTTTGTCACAAAAAAATTCTCAAAATAATTTTTGCAACACAAAAAACCTCTGAGATGTTTTTTGAAAATACAATCAATAACAAAATATTTTTTATAATCAAGCCTAAAAAATGATGGTTTAACAGCGAAAACAAAAGGAACTGAAAATCAGTTTCTGATTTAGAAATATTCAATTTTCTAACCTTGCACATTGTCATGAAAGGAGTATCAGTATGCCTATCTCCAAGCCCAACTTCAGGCTGTATCTCTCCAAAAGCCTTTTGAAGAGCATCTGCTTTGTTTTTCCCCACTAGTACCCCTGGCTTCAGAACAAACCCTGTCGCTCTACCTTCATAAGTTCCAATCTCAGTGCCCAAAACCAAATCAGCTCCCAAGAAATCCTTCAAGAATGCTTCCACCATGATCCTCGGATTCGCGGTGAGAACGCAGCGTTTCCCGCAGGAAGAGAACACGCGCCAAGACTGAGGGTGGAGATCACTAGAATAAAATTTTGGCAGCACGGCCCGAGCCACGGACTCAATATCCGACACTTTCATACCGAAAAACGTTACGAAGATGAGGACTTCGATTCCTGCGGATTCGGAGACTAAGTAGTAGAGAAATCCTGCTATTGGTGAGGACAAGAGCAAGAAAAGAAGCCTTAAAATCCCACCAACTTCAAAGGCAACAAGAGCAAAGTAAGGGAAAGAGCTTCGGCCTCTAAGCAAAGTTCCATCCATGTCAGCAACAACTGTGTGTTTTTCTCGGCCGATCGATGCACATTTGTCGACGGTAGGGAAAGTATTCATAGCCATGGTGATATAATGAAAAGGGTATAAGCTGCCAAAAAAAATTACCAAATTGACTATATAAATTAGAGAGCAGAAGAAGAAGCAACAATTTAAATTGTTGAAAGGGTTTTTCATGTTTGTTGCATATATATAGAACAAAGAAGAAAGAGAGAGACAAAATTAATTAATTAAAAAAATAAAGGTTAGCAAATTAAGTGAATCAAGGAACAAAAAGTTAATTTGGTTTATGAGAACAATGAAAATATAGTTGGCGCCGAGATTTCCAAAAGGGATTGACAGCGACCTTTATGGGTATAACCGAGGGTTCATCATTGTTGCTTCTTTCTTTTTTTCTTTTTATATTTTTGGGTAAGGAACCAATTAAATGGTAATTTCTTTGTTTAAACCGTCATTGTTTGTCTCTACTATAGTTTAGGTTAGTTTGAGGCCAGCCCTACAAGAGCCGTGTGTCAAGATCCTATTGGACAGACCAAAGCATGATGTGGCAATTAATAAGTCAAACCAACCACACCTAGCACAACATTAGTTAAATATCCCAAAAAATAGGCAAAAATATTTTTTCTTCTGATTGCTAAATCTGCCATTGCTTCCGTACGATATACTCTGTAATATGCTAGGATATTGTAACCAGCTACAGGATGACAATCGTTTTCGAACGAAGGAAAGAAAACTTTGAGGGAGAACTGTCTCTTAAACATGGAGAACCGTCTCTTAAGCAGCATCATATCAAGCTAAAAAAATTTTGGCGGGTTAAAATTCGTTCGAAATAATTTTAAAAATTTTTATTAGTAATATTAATATAAATGTAAAACTTTAAAAATAATATTATCAATAAAATTCTTCGAAATTATAAATAAAATTTTTGGTTGATTTAAAATATAAGTTATAGACATTAGCCAGCTAAGTAAGGGGTTTAATCATCCAGGTTGACCTTTTTAGATCAGATCCTTGGTCCTCTGTGAACATTAATCTCACATACATGCACAACCCTTGCCCATATTACATGAATTAATGATGCCTTATCAAGCATGAATTTAGTTAGTATAGACCGAGGGGTGAGGAAGTAGCAGAAAATGGTCTCTCTCTCTGTTTTTGGAACAAATAAATTCTATAGTTTTGATGGAATTTATTTCGAATTTTATTGTTATCATATTTGAAGAAAAAAATTCGAATATATTTTGAAATGAAATCACTATGAAATTAAATTGATTTGTTGTAAATTCTATCAAAATTGATAGAATTTAAAAATGAAATCTACAAAATGAAGAGTAAAAAACTATGTTGACAAAAAAAAATCTCTTTCCCTCTCTCTTCTACCTCTCCCTCCCCCTCCCTTTTTCTTTCCTTCTCTTTTGGATTTTAGATTTATTTCAAAAAATTTAAACAAGAGAATTTAAATGAATTCTATGATATAAAATAAAAAAGTCAATATAAAAATTTATTTCAATTCATTTGAAAGTAAAATGAATTCCATTTTTATTTTGTTTCAAACGAATTATAAGAGCGTTTTTTCTCTGAAGCCTTATTGGGTTTATAAGTTATACAAAAATAACTAATAACCCGTTCACTTTCTTTAATTATCCCTCAATTTCTTATGGGCGATAATCGATTTCATATTTCTCATGCAATAATGATTTTATCAATTAAATTAATTGGCATATAAAACAATAAAAGTACAAGGGTGTAATCCTTTAAACACGTACTCTGCTCATCTCACATGATATTTGGGGTAAATTTCTTAATTTTTATTTGACAATGAACAATACCTCTCATCAAGAAAAAAAAATACAATGAATAAATCTCTCTCATTCCACTTTATTCATTAATCTTATAAAGCTAGATTAATTATAACGAAAAATTATTCAATATTTTAGATGTATTGCTCTTATCTTCTCAGATTCATGTGAGATCAATTCGATAAATAATTACATAGATTTCACATAAATGTTAAAAAAATAACAATATTTTAAAAATATTAAATAATTTTTCAATCATAACATATTATGTCATTAAATATACGAGATAGAGATTGCCATAACACATTATAATTGATCGGACTAAAGCCTGCCTATCCAAGAATTTCTCACTCTCAAGACTTATTAGCTAGCTGCTTGCCCACCACAATATATACCAACACCACACGTCAAATTTCACAACTCATTTCCATTTCTCAAACTCTTTTACTCTCTCTCTTTCTGTCTTTCATAGCAACAATGAAGCTAAAATATTCTTCTTTTACAACAATTATCTTCTTCATGAACTCTATAATTTTTCTTCCTTCCTTAATCTCATCCCAAGCAGCTTGCCAGAGAACTTGTGGCAAATTACCCATCAAATACCCATTTGGAACAGGGCTTGGATGTGGGGATCCACGATTCCAACAATATATAACGTTCAATGATCAAATACTCACCTTAACAACACACACAGGCTGTTACCCAATCACCAACCTAGACTACACAAATCAAGTCATGTACATCTCAGATCCTTCAATGTCAACTTGTGCTTGCACTCAACCAAGCAAAGGCTTTGGCTTAGATTGGGATGCCCCCTTTTCTTTCCATGATGATACCGTTTTCGCTCTCATTGATTGCTCAACAACTTCCTCTCCAATTTTTAGATCAAACAGCTATAACAATGGTGATAATACCAATAGTACAGTTCATTTGTGTGACAAACGGGGTGCACCCATTTGCAGTTTCTTGTATTCTTGCAGGGCAATTATTATGATGAATCTCCCTATCTCGACATGTTGTGTTTACACACCAATGGATCTCGGGCCATCGTTCGAAATGGATTTACAGAAGCTGCAATGCTCTTCATATTCTGGCTTTTATAGCTTTAGTGGTCAGGAATCTAACCCTGAAAATTGGAAGTATGGAATAGCAATTAAATACAAGTTTAATGTGTATAATGAGTATCCATGGTCATGTGCTAGTTGGGAGAGAAGTAATGGAGTTTGTGGGTACAGTGAGTCTTACAATTCTTTTATCTGTAGCTGTCCTAGTGGATTGAACACGACGACGGATTGTTTCTTTGTAGCATCTTACAATAATGGCTTAAGGCTTCTCCCATGGCAGAAAGGTATTGACTTTAATTTATTTAATTTTTTCCCTTTTTAGAAAATATGTTTTGTCAGATTTTCTGCTTTGGTATCTTATATTTGGATTATATTGTTGTTGTTGCAGGGACTTGGTCGATCTGTTCTTTGTCATGGATTCTGGTTTGGTTGCTATTGTAGATTGTGATTTGTGAAAGAATAATAAAAGGAATTCTAACACTCAAAACTGAATTAAAATGCTGAAGTTTGACCTCTTACTTTGGTTTTTAGTTAGACTTGTCCGATGTGAAAGCAAAAAGTTCAAGTTCTCTCTTTTTCTTAGGGAAAATAGTTATTTACTTTGTTGTTATGAACTTGTTATGTGTCTTCAAATTGAAGGAATGTGCAAAAGACTGTGATTTCATTTCTAGATTTAGAAAAAGCTTTCTTTTAATTATATCTTGGTGAAGAAGTATAGAATCAGAGAATAAGAATTAGAATGATGTATTCTTGCATTATGTACATTTAACTAACCCAACAATTAGAACATGCAAAATTCCTAAAACTGATATAAAGGTGTAGCATGGGGTGTCAAAAATTATAACACTGCTCATAAAAATACCATTGTTGGTATTTTGTTCAAGGTTTAAATAAGTGTAATTCGGCATCAGGTCAAGCTCTGAGCCACGGCACAGCCTTGGGCGCCGCGGCCTCTAGAAGCTCTAGGAAGTTCAGCCATCAGGTCGCGCCGCGGCTTGACTTCCCTAAGATGTGGCGCCTAGCAAGGTGAAGAAATGGTGAGGTTTCAGCCCTGGCTCAGGTCGCAGCATGCCCTGTTTCAAGGTGCGGCGCAAGGCACACTGATGCATGATTTTTTCAGCCTTCTTGAATGGTGCGTAGGACATGTTCAAAACGCACAGGATTACTTATGATTGATAAAGGGCTATGATTGATTGGTCCTCAAGATTTAAGGGTGGAGATTGACTTTCAAGATAGGTTCAAGAAGTGGTGCGCTATATAAAGGGTCACCTAGCTTCAATCTTAATATATGTGTGAGACATAACATGTGATGACATGTGAGTGTGTGTGAAATAGAACACATGGGTGTGTGAGAGAGCAAAGACACTAAATACAAGAGAGATCTCATTGTAGAGAGGCTGGATGTTTAAAGAGAGAGTAGTATAGACTGGGGATTCAAGGGAATTGTAAGTGGAATTTTCTTGGGGAAAATTCCAGAGTAATTCAAGACCTTATCACTTTCTTTTCTCTCTTATTTCGTTCTTCAAGAATGGTGTTAAGATCCAGATATGATCGTGTTCTTGAGGGTAATTCAAGAACGGTTAAGATCCATCTCTGATCGTGTTCTTGAAGAGGTGTTGCTGTAATTGTAAGAACCATTGATTGAGTTCGGAGGAACTCTCGGAGATGTAGGCACATTATCGAACCTCGGTAACAATTGCTTGTGTTCTTTCCTGCTTCGTTTGTTGTTTCTTTTCTTTACAAGTCATTCTAGACTTGAGTGTTTGGAAGATCACCTCCTGGGATCATTGAGGGTGGTTTCCCAACAGTGGTATCAGAGCTAGAACAACGGGGAGGGGAGGTCGGTGCAAGACTCCAAGAATCAAAGATCAACTTCTTGGGTGATTCAAGAATGGAGTATAGATCAAGATCTGATCGTGTTCTTGAGGGTGATTCAAGAACGGTATTGAGATCAATCTTCAATCGTGTTCTTGAGATTTAGAAGAAGTTGGAAAACAATTGTTGGTGCCGCATAAATCTGGGATTTTCTCCGCAAGATGGGTTCAAACTTCATTGTTGAGAAGTTTGATGGAAAGGGAGACTTTACCCTTTGAAAGCAAAAAATCAAGGTTATTCTTATGCAACAAAAGGTGGACTTGACTATTGGAGAAGATGACCTTTTCTAGCAAGTATCACGGAGGTCCAGCGGAATAAGATGAAGAAGATGGAGTACAGTACCATCTTCTGCACATGTTAGATAATGTCACAAGGGAGTGCGAAGACTCAGAAGATCCAGCTGTCATTTGGAAGAAACTATATGAGTTGTTTCTTACCAAGACTCTCCCTAATAAAAAGTATCTTCGTAAACGAATCTTTGCTTTTAAAATGGATCCTAATAAAGAGTTGCAAGATAATATTGATGCCAAGATGAGGAGAGCATCAAGTGAAGAAGGGTTGTTCGTTAGAGGAAAGCCAACAACTCGATATGGCAGCAACATACATGGCTACTACTAGGATAAAGGTAGAGGAGAAAGTCATGGGAGAGCGCACAATAACATACATAACTACTAGCGGGACAGAGATAGAGGAGAAAGCCATGGGAAAACGCACTCCAAATCGAGATTTGGAGAGAAGAGATGCTTCTACTGCCATAAGAAGGGTCATTTCAAGAAAGATTGCAAAAAGATGATAAGGGATCAGAGAAGCCATATCAAGAATGAAGAGGCTTCGGTTGCCAAGGCAAAACAGCAAGGTGATAATGTTATTGTTGTGTGCTCAAATGTGGGCAGGGGGCAAGAAGGCAGCGGGAAATGGATCTTGGATTCCGGGTGCACTTATCACATGTGCCCTCACCAGGATTGGTTCAAGAATTTCAAGGAAGCCAATGGGAGAAAGGTTTTTCTGGGGAATGATGCTTCTTTCCAAGTGAGGGGCACGGGAGATATCCAGTTGAGGATATTTGATGGAATGACAAAGCTGTTGAAGAATGTGAGATATCTTCCGGAGTTGAGAAGAAATTTGATCTCATTGGGGTAGCTAGATTCCATGGGATACACTGTAATACCCGCATTCGTAAAGTAAGGATAAAGAAGTAATTTAATAAATATGACATAAAGTTTAAACAATATAGTTACGTAAAGGACTAAGTATTGAATAAAATAATTCTTTTGAAAAAAAAAATTTAGGACATGGACATCATTAAAAGAAAAGAAGTAAAAAAAATGGTTTGGACATCCAGAAGGAAAAAGAAGAAAAACATTTTTTTTTTAAAAATTTCTATAAAAAAAAAGTCAAAAAATTTTGGCAGTAGAAGTAATGCCTAATGCCAATTTCGTTAAAATTAAAAGCATGGGTAGCAGGTGTAATACCTGCTCCTGTTACCAATTTCTTAAGGAATTTGGGAATGCCTCACACGTCTCCATAACATAGAGATTGTGGAGATCTTTGGAGAGGGGGACTGCTGAAGTTTTCAGCCCCAAGCTTTCTCATATAAAGCAGATGTAAGCGTAAAATTTTACTCAAGAGATTTCTTTTAGTCTCTTTAAATTATCTGTATTCTTAAAACATTTGGGACTTCAAATAAATGTTGAAAGATCAAAATTTTGAAGGAGTTTTCTGTGGAATTTCATAGAGAATCATGAAAAGTTATCAGAAAAGCATAAGGTAATATCATAGTATTTATTTTTGAATTTCTGATATTTATGAAACTCTCAGGACATCAAAGTGTGAATTTTCAAAGTGTGTGGTTTATATCGAATTACAAAATAAATTAGAAAATTTATATAAATATGATGTCAAGTGTTGACAATTTACAGCCAAGAGAATTTCTGAGAGAAACGGGAAAGGTTATGAGGTGATCTACTGGAAGTTTTAAGAGCTACGTGGTGAGTTGGATTTACTTTAAGTAGTCTAAATAAAAATCAATTATTTGATGATAATATTAAATTTAATTATTAAAGTATGATTGGGTGGTAGATAAATCTTTGGGTGGATATATATGGTATAAATGTTGGAATCGTAGAAAATTATTTTGTGAGAAGAAATATTAGTAGAAAAATGAGTCGATTTAATTAAAAGTGAGAAGTGAAATTCTTGATGAGCTATGGCTGAGATTTTGATATGAATTTTTGAGGAGATAAATTTTAATGGATCTTAACAATCTTTGATAGATGATTTGATGATGAAATTTAGTGAATCTTGACAAGTTTTAATGGAGGATTTGATGTGATTTCGGATGAGAGAGTCTTAGTGGAAAATTTTATATAAATTTGAGAATGATCAGGAATACTAATTTAATTGTTTTAAATTTTGTTTTTTTATGTTACTATTCATATGTTCATTTGATATCATTGTTCATATGTATATGCATTAAATGAGAAAGAAAAGAACCGGGAAGGCAACCGGTCTAATGAAAATGAAAGAACCGAGAAGACAGCCGGTTTAATGAAAATAAAAGAACCGGGAAGGCAACCGGTCTTATGAGAACGAAAGAACTGGGAAAGCAACAGGTCTAAGATAATAACAACCTGTCGACAAGTGGGAAGACGTTCCCATCATAATCATTCATGCATATGCATCTGTTTTAATTATTGCTGCATTATTGAAATGCTGAGGTGTGATGTATCATCATGAATATAATTATAGATGATTGAGTCTCACAGAAAGAGACAGTTATGATGATCATATTATTGAAATGCTGAGGTGTGATGTATCATCGTGAATATAATTATAGATGATTGACTCTCACAGAAAGAGACAGTTATGATGAAAATATTATTGAAATGCTGAGGTGTGATGTATCATCGTGAATATAATTATAGATGATTGAATCTCACAGAAAGAAACAATTATGATGATAGTATTATTAAAATGCTGATGTGTAGTATGTTATTTTGAAATTGTTTATAGATGATTTGGTCTCACAGAGAGAGATAATTATGGTAAGCAAGAAGCAGAGAATGATAAGAACCATCTAAAGGATGGACTTTATGATGA
The DNA here is from genome assembly GCA_023935145.1 of Bretschneidera sinensis. Classification (NCBI taxonomy): domain Eukaryota; kingdom Viridiplantae; phylum Streptophyta; class Magnoliopsida; order Brassicales; family Akaniaceae; genus Bretschneidera; species Bretschneidera sinensis. The sequence goes on along the minus strand of CM043705.1, from coordinate 58,687,863 downwards.
GAACCTCATTACGAGGTAATGATGAGATAATTGATGGTCTTAAAGTAGACAAATGATTGAGAAAAAGATATTGATAGAGAATGAATCGTATGAAATGTGTAATGATAGTAGAAAGTTGTCATCAGGTTATGTGAAAAATAAAAGATTAAATATTAAAAGACTATTTATGAAATTTGGAATACTTTTAGTAAATTTAATTCACTGAGCTTGTGAAGCTCACTTCTCATTGTACAATGATTTTTAAGTAGCAGGCTTGACAAATAATTTGGTGAGTTGAGGTTCAGAAGAAATCATTTCTGTAAGCCATGTGCGTGTCATCATCCTCAGGCTAATGAGCAAATAAAAAGAAAAACTTATTTGTAAATATTCATGCATTTTACGTTGTAGTTAATGTTTAAAGATCAGATCGAGGTAACTACCCTGTTGAGGGTTGAGGATTTATGTAAAATTTTTCTATTGGTGTTATTTATTGTATTGTCGCATATAAGTGTCGTGCTTGATATTTTAAAAAAGTGATGACACCGTCTTAGGGATGGCCAACCTGGGATGGGTCGTTACAATTTTGGTATCAGAGCATTAGATTTTATGATTCTGTAGACTGCATAAAAAGTAAGAAAGTGAAAGATTAAAATAAATGATATATTAATGAACAGTCTGAAGATGACACGTGGACGCGTTAGAGCTAGAGTTAAAATTGTTGATTTGAAGAGGTTATAGTAGATCCCAATATTTTGACATGTCGAGGTTGAGTTTGAATCTGTGTTTTCTAGAAGAGAACTTATTAATAGTATGATTAATATTAATAATATAATTAATATTAGTAAAGGTGTGAGAAAATCTGAAGTTGAAAGAGATGAGCTAAGATAAGGTCTTGCACATGCTCTTGAGAAGTGAAGGTAATAGATGATAGAGTGGATAGCTTATAGCATAGATTTGATGAACAGGCTAGAGTAGTGCCTGATGTTGTTAATTCAGTAATGGTAGACACTTAAAAAGTGGGGGAAAAGTGAATTTATGCATGAGATGCAGGGAGATATAATTAAGCTAAATGCTTTGTTGTTTAAAGGATCTATGAATCATTTTACGCTTAAGTTTCAGAGAAATATGTGGAGGCATTATTTAGTATTTTACGACAGATGATTGCCTTACTTCGTTTGAGTTAGAAAGAGACATTTTGTGAATGGTGGAAGGATATTATTCCCAAGGTAAGTGCAGATATTGATAAACCCTTAACCTGGAATAGGTTTAAGGAGGTTTTCCTTGATAAATATTATCCTTAGACTCTTAGAGCCCAACATGATAGAGACTGATTTATTTGAGATATATGAACTATGTCAGATTGGTGGATATATCAGTTCAGATTAAGAGATATGTGATGGAGTAAGGGAAAAAGAAAGAGTGGTTAAAGAGGCTTAGACATATAGGTTATAGAGGTACAGGTAGTATGAATGTATAAGGTGAGAGACCACCCCAAATGAGGCGTTCCTTGTTACAAGGAACTGAAGTACATAGTCAGAGGCAAACAACATCTGTTGCTTCTGCATCTCAGAATATTATTGATGGGAACCTTAGATTTGGGAGACAGGTTATGGGAACAGGAAGTCATGGCAAAGGAAGTACGTATACCACTAAGGGAAAGTGGCAATCTGATATATGATTGGGAGACAGAAGTTTGTTACAAATATATTCAGGTGAGATATTTATTCCAGAATTGTCAAAATTTGAAATGTTTTATGTGTGAAGAAGGTGGACATGTCAATGTTGGTTGACCTTGATGCAACCCATTCTTTTGCATCAAGTATTCATATGAAGTTTATTGAAGTATGTATTAGTCCTTGGGTGCAAAATATTTCTGTGATAATCATAAATACTTATAAAGGTTATCTGATTAGAAAAATCTGAAGCAGATTTATTATCTTTGAATATATATAATTTCATTTAATGTTGAGAATGAATAGATTTTCGATGAAAGAAGATAGTATTCAAAATATGGACATAAGAAGTTTAACTTTTAGAGAGAACATAAAATACTCTCGAATTATCTTATTTTGTTCCGACCACTAAGAGATGGTTGAAGAAGGATTGTAAGAAATTATTGGCATACATAATGGATCCTAGAAAAGAAAATAGAAAGTTAGAATAAATCTTAGTGGTGAAAGATTATTCTAATATAATTTTTTGATGAGTTGTTTAGGTTGCCTCAAAGTAAGGAGATTAATTTTTCTATTGATGTGATACCAGGATCATCACATATATTTAATAACACCCTACAGAATGGCACCAGCTGAATTAAGAGATAGGAACGTACCATTTTAAGAATTTTTGGATAAATAATTTTTCAGACCTAATGTATTTGGGGAGCTCCTATGTTGTTTGTGAAGAAGGAAGATAGAACGATGAGATTGGGTATATACTACAAATAGTTGAATAAAAATAAATACATTTTTCCCAAGATAAATAAATTATTTGAGCAGTGCAAAGAGTGAAAGTATGTCCTAAGATATATTTGAGATCAGGTTATCACCCATTTGATGATAAAAGAATGAGGGGTGTCTAAGACAATTTTTATGATACGTTATAGTCATAAGTTTCTGGTGATGCCATTTGGGTTGACTAATGTCTCAGAAACATTCATGGACTGGATAAATAAAATGTTTGAACCATTTCTTGATAATCTTGTGGTTATGTTCATCGATTACATCTGGGTATATTTTAAGACTACGGAAGAGCAGGTAAAGCATTTAGAAATTGTGTTGGAGACTTTGAAGAGAAAGAGATGGTATGATATAAGTTCTCTAAGTGTGAGTGTTGGCGGAAGGAAATAACTTTATTGGAACATGTGATGTTGGGAATGGCATAACAGATGATCTATAAAAAGTAGAGGCAATGTTAAGTTGGGAGAGACCAACTAATATGACTGAGATTATAATCTTCTTGGGTTAGCTGGTTATTATAGAAGATTCTTTCAGAATTATTGTTTTTATTATTGTAATACGGTTGAATAGATTGACTAGGAAAAAAGGTGAGATTGTATGGTGAGGGAAGTGTGAGAAAATTTTCCAATCACTAAAGGAAAAATTAACTACAGCTCCAGTATTGGTGTTTCCTTCTGGTGATGAAGGATTTGTAGTGCACAGTGACGCGCATCATTGGTTGGGATATATGTAACATAGGAAAGTTATGGCTCATACTTTTAGGCAATTGAAGATTCATGATAGAAATTACCATACTCGTGAATTAGAGTTGGCTGTTATAGTGTTACTTTAAAGATTGAAGACATTATCTGTATGGAGCCACTTGCGAGATATTCATGGGTTATAAGAGTTGGACATACTTATCTACCCAAAGAGAGTTGAATTTGAGGTAAAGATGGTGGATTGAGTTGATTAGTAACTATGATTGTACAATTCACTATCATCTAGAAGAAAAAAAAAATGCGAAGCTGATAGTTGATACATTGAGTAGAAAGTCTACAAGAAAGTTAACTGCTAGTGGGAGCCCTGATGTGAAATTGATGAGGGATTTAGAGAAATGAGAATAAAGTTGAATATCAGTTGTAGAGAATCATCAATAAAGAATATAGTTGTACAGTCATCCATAGTAAAATGCTTTAGAGATGCAAGGTATAGATGAAGAGATAGAAAAGATTAAGTATTGAGTGCTTACTAGAAAACAATATAAGTTCAAAATTTAAAATGATGGTATCCTAGATAGAAATAGTGTTTCTAATAAAGCAGAGTTGAGAAAAGAGATAAGGAGGGAGGCACATAATGATATAGATTTGATGCAATCAAGTAACAATAAGATATATACATGATTGAGATAGAATTTCTGATGGCCAGAATTGAAGAGGAATGTAGCTTATAGAAAGAATTATTAGGGTACTAGAAGATATATTAAGGACAAATGTGATGATTTTCTCAGTAAGTTAGGATGCTTACATACCATCAATTGAAATTGCTGATAATAATCAGCATCGAACTAATATTGGGATGACACTGATTGAGGAATTATATGGTAGGAGGTATAGAACTCCTATATATTGGGGAAAAGTGGTAGAAAGAAATATATTTGACCCATCAATTATTGAGTTAACAACTAAGAGGATCAAATTGGTTATAGAGAATTGTAAAGTAGCACAGAGTAGACCTCTTGAGTTTCAAGAAGGTGATGGGATGTATTGGAAAAAAAATCTCAATGAAAAGGTGTATTGAGATTTAAACAGGAAAGAAAAGTTGAATATGAGGTAAGTGAGACCATATGAGGTTTTTGAGAAAGTTAGACTAGTGGTGAGGTCTCCAAAGTTAAAACATTTATATAATGTATTGCATGTTTCACTTTTAATAAAGTGGTTACATGATATTTGGAGCTAAGTTATAGAAATTTAGAAAGATTGGGCTTATATACAAGTACCAGAGATAATATTAGACAAAAAGAGCAAGTCATATATAATAGAATAATTTCGCTACTTTAAAGTTTGGTGGCGGAATAAGGATGTTGAAGAGATTTCGTGAAAACATAAGACAAGTATGAAGAAGTATTATTTATTTTTGTTCTGAAGTAAAGTAAAGAAATTTCGAGGATGAAATTTTTGTAAGGTGGTAGAATTGTAATACCCGCATTCGTAAAGTAAGGATAAAGAAGTAATTTAATAAATATGACATGAAGTTTAAATAATATAGTTACGTGAAGGACTAAGTATTGAATAAAATAATTCTTTTGAAAAAAAAATTCAAGACGTGGACGTCATTAAAAGAAAAGAAGTAAAAAAAAATGGTTTGGACATCCATAAGGAAAAAGAAGAAAAAAAAGTTTTTTAAAAAAAATACATATTTTTTTATTAAAAAAAATCAAAAAGTGTTAGCAGCAGAAGTAATGCCTGCTGCCAATTTCGTTGAAATTAAAAGCATGGGCAGCAAGTGTAATACTTGCTCCTGTTGCCAATTTCTTAAGGCATTTAGAAATGCCTCACACGTTTCCATAACGTGGAGATTGTGGAGATCTTTGGAGAGGGGGACTGCTGAAGTTTTCAGCCCCAAGTTTTCCTACATATAGCAGATGTAAATGTAAAATTTTACTCAAGAGATTTTGTTTAGTTTTTTTAAATCATCAGTATTCTTAAAACATTTGGGGGTTCAAATAAATGTTGAAAGAGCAAAATTTTGAAGGAGTTTTCTACGGAATTTCATAGAGAATCATGAAAAGCTATCAGAAAAGCAGAAGGTAATATCATAATGTTTATTTTTGAATTTCTGACATTTATGAAACTCTCAGGAAGTCAAAGTGAGAATTTTCAAAGTGTGTGGTTTATATCGAATTACAGAATAAATTAGAAAATTTATATAAATATGATGTAAAGTGTTGACAATTTACAACCAAGAGAATTTCTGAGAGAAACAGGAAAGACAATGAGGTGATCTACTAGTAGTTTTAAGAGCTATGTGGTGAGTTGGATTTACTTTAAGTAGTCTAAATAAAAATCAATTATTTGATGATAATATTAAAGTTAATTATTAAAGTATGATTGGGTGGTAGATAAATCTTTGGGTGGATAGATATGGTATAAATGTTGGAATCGTAGAAAATTATTTTGTGAGAAGAAATATTAATAGAAAAATGAGTTGATTTAATTAAAAATGAGAAGTGAAATTCTTGATGAGCTATGGTTGAGATTTTAATATGAATTTTTTAGTAGATAAATTTTAATGGATCTTAACAATCTTTTATAGATGATTTGATGAGATTTAGGATGAAATTTAGTGAATCTTGACAAGTTTTAATGGAGGATTTGATGTGATTTGGGATGAGAGAGTCTTAGTGAAAAATTTTATATAAATTTGAGAATGATCAGGAATGCCAATTTAATTGTTTTAAAATTTTGTTGTTTTTATGTTACTGTTCATATGTTCATTTGATATCATTGTTCATATGCATATGCATTAAATGAGAAAGAAAAGAACCGGAAAGGTAGCCGGTCTAATGAAAATGAAAGAACCGGGAAGGTAGTCGGTCTAATGAAAATGAAAGAACCGGGAAGGCAGCTGGTCTTATGAGAATGAAAAAACCGGGAAGGCAGTCGGTCTAAGATAAGAACAATGTATCTATGATGTATCATCGTGAATATAATTATAGATGATTGAGTCTCACAGAAAGAGACAGTTATGATGATAATATTATTGAAATGCTGAGGTGTGATGTATCATCATGAATATAATTATAGATAATTGACTCTCACAGAAAGAGACAGTTATGATGAAAATATTATTGAAATGCTGAGGTGTGATGTATCATCGTGAATATAATTATAGATGATTGAATCTCACAGAAAGAAACAATTATGATGATAGTATTATTAAAATGCTGATGTGCAGTATGTTATTTTGAAATTGTTTATAGATGATTTGGTCTCACAGAGAGAGATAATTATGGTAAGCAAGAAGCAGAGAATGATAAGAACCATCTAAAGGATGGACTTTATGATGAGAACCTTATTACGAGGTAATGATGAGATAATTGATGGTCTTAAGGTGGACCAATAATTGAGAAAAAAGATATTGATAGAGAATGAATCGTATGACATGTGTAATGATAGTAGAAAGTTGTCATCAGGGTATGTGAAAAGTAAAAGATTAAATATTAAAGGACTATTTATGGAATTTGGAATACTTTTAGTAAATTTAATTCACTGAGCTTGTGAAGCTCACTTCTCATTGTACAATGATTTTCAAGTAGCAGGCTTGACAAATAATTTGGTGAGTTGAGGTTCAGAAGAAATCATTTCTGTAAGCCATGTGCGTGTCATCATCCTCAGACTAATGAGCAAATAAAAAGAAAAACTTATTTGTAAATATTCATGCATTTTACGTTGTAGTTAATGTTTAAAGATCAGATCGAGGTAACTCCCCTGTTGAGGGTTGAGGATTTATGTAAAATTTTTCTATTGGTGTTATTTATTGTATTATCGCATATAAGTGTCGTGCTTGAGATTTTTAAAATGTGATTACACCTTCTCAGGGGTGGCCAACCTGGGATGAGTCGTTATATACATATACAAGGTAGAGAGAAGAAAGATCAAGGTAACCAAGGGATCTTTGATAGTGATCAAAGCAACAATGAATGATGGTCTCTATGGGATGATCGGAGACACGGACATCAAGGATCAAGCAGCAAACTTGATGGTTGAGATGGATAAGGCAACTCTTTGGCACACTCGCTTGGGACACATGAGCGAAAAGGGCCTGCAAGTTCTCAGCAAGGATGAATTACTTAATAGTGACAAGGTAGAAAGACTCGATTTTTGTAAGAGTTGTGTTCTTGGGAAGCAACATCGGGTCAGCTTCAACACCGGAGTGCACAAGTCTAAGGGCATTCTTGACTATATTCATGTGGATCTTTGGGGGCCAGCAAGAACACCAACACAGAGAGATAATATTTAATTTAAGTCTTTAATTGATGATTATTCAAGAAAGTTTGGGTTTATTTTCTTAGAAATAAATCAGATGCATTGAATAAATTAGTAGTGTGGAAAAAGCTGGAGGAAACTCAAATGGGTAGGGTAGTTAAGGGGATAAGAACCGATAATGGCTTAGAATTTTTTAACAAGGAACTTGATCAATTCTGTAGGTTAAATGGCATTCTAAGACATAGAACGGTTGTGAAAACCCCTCAGCAAAATTGATTTGCTGAGAGGATGAATAAGACCCTTATGGAAAAGTTTAGGTGAATGTTAAATGGATCCAGATTACCCAAATATTTTTGGACGAAAGTGGTGTCGAATACTGCGTATTTTGTTAATAGATCACCCTATAGGGTTGTGAACCTTAAGATTTCCAAGGAGATGTTGACTAGGAAACCTCCTGAGTTAGGCAACCTTAGGACTTTTGGGTGTGTTGCGTTTGCACATCAAAAGGATGATAAACTTAGTCCAATATCTAAAACATGTGTTTCTAGGATATGGTGAAGGGGTTAAGGGATGTAGGTTGTGGTTCTTAGAGCCCAAAGGATCTAAACTTATAATAAGTAGGAATGTTATTTTTAATGAATTGTTATTTCCCTATTTGGAGAAAACTAACCCTGCATGGGATAGTGAGCAAACCAGTTCGGTATTTGTGGAGCATAGCATCAAAGAGAATTCAGTTCAAGTAGAGCAAGGAAGGCAAGAGGGTTCGGACCATGTAGAGCCCATTGATGAATGCCAAGCTCAGCATACTCGAGAGGAGGCTGAACTAGAAGGGGATGATGCAGCAAGTCAGAATGACTATCAGCTCACAAGAGACCAGGAAAGAAGGCTGGTCAGATCACCTTTGAGATATGGTTTTGAGGCTACGAATACAGCAGCTCCTTGGAAAGAATGAGGGATAAGTGAACAAGAAACTTACATTGATGCCATGAGATGTAAGGATTCATCAAGATGGAAGCTAGCTATGGAGGAAGAAATAGATTTTTTGAGGGAGAATAACTCTTGGGAATTGGTGTACATTCTAAGAAAATAGAGAGTTGTGGATTGTAAGTCCACTTACAAGATCAAAGAAGGAAACACTCCTGGGGATAAGTCCGGAATGAGGCTAGGCTTGTGATGAAGGGGTTCAAGCGAAGAGAGGACATAGATTTTACCGGAACTTTCTCAGCTGGACACAAGGTAGAAGAAGTGGTGATTATCCTCATCTATGTCGATGATATGCTGTTGGTTAATAACAACAGGGAGATGATAGAAAGGTTGACATCTCAACTCAGTGAGGAGTTTGAGAGGAAGGATCTTGGCCTTGCACAAAATATCCTTGGGATAAGAAGAATTCGGGAAAGAGAGAGAAACGAGTTGAAGGTTTCTCGATCTTCCTGCATAGAAAAGGTGTTGTATGAGTTTCTATGGAATATGATAAACCAGTGAAGGTTCTCTTTACTGGTCATTTCAAGTTCTCTAGCAAACAATGTCCTAGAACGGATGAGGAGAAGAAAAAAATAGAAATAGTCCCTTACTCTAGTGCGGTTGGATCAGTCATGGTCATGATGGTCAGTACTAGACCCGACATTTCTTAAGCAATTGGAGTTCTCAGCAGGTTGATGAGTAATCTCGAAAAGGAGCTTTGGCTTAGGATGAAGTGGTTGCTGAGGTACTTGAAGGCTCAGTGGCAGCCAGTGGTAGCACTCTCAACAATCGGGGCAGAGTACATAGCGGCTACGGAAGCCATAAAGGAAGCTATGTGGTGCAAATGGTTGTTACACGAGTGGAAAGTCCTAAAAGAGCAGGTGATGGTATCTTCGGATAGCCAAAGTGCGTGGCACTTGTATAGAAACCCGGTGTTCCACGAGAGGACTAATTATGTGGATGTTTGATATCATTTCATTCAAGAAAATGTTACGAAATGATGTATTTATATGGACAAAGTCGCAACGGAAGAAGTCCTGCAGATTTAGGCGCCAAAGTTCTACCTTTAAAAAGGTTCAATCATTGCCTTGGACTTCTAAGGATTGGAGTCAGATGATATGGTGACTCAAGTTGAGTTTGGATCCTGAGTTCTCTACACAATGGGTTCAGGTTTAATCATTTGGACAAAGGTAAAGATTGTTGGTATATTGTCCAAGGTTTAAACAAGTGTAATTCAGCATCGGGTCAAGCTTTGAGCCGCGGCACAACCTTGGGCTTCACGGCCTCCAGAAGCTCCAGGAAGTTCATCCATCAGGTTGCGCTGTGGCCTGACTTCCCCAAGGTACGACACCCAGCAAGGTGAAGAAATGGTAAGGTTTCAGCCCTGGCTCAGGCCGCAACATGCCCTGTTTCAAGGTGCGACGCAAGGCACACTGATGCATGATTTTTTCAGCCTTCTTGAATGGTATGTGGGACATGTTCAAAATGCACAGGATCACTTAGGATTGATAAGGGGCTATGATTGATTGATCCTTAAGATCTAAGGGTGGAGATTGACCTTCAAGATAGGTTCAAGAAGTGGTGCACTATATAAAGGGTCACCTAGCTTCAATCTCAATATATGTGTGAGACATAACATGTGATGACACGTGAGTGTGTGTGAAATATAACAGATGGGTGTGTGAGAGTGCAAAGACACTAAACACATGAAAGATCTCATTGTAGAGAGGTTGGATGTTTAAAGAGAAAGTAGTATAGACTGGAGATTCAAGGGACTTGTAAGTGGAATTTTCTTAGGAAAAATTCCAGGGTAACTCAAGGCCTTATCACTTTCTGTTCTCTCTTATTTCATTCTTTAAGAACAGTGTTAAGATCAATATCTGATCGTTTTTTTTAGGGTGATTCAAGAACGGTTAAGATCCATCTCTGATTGTGTTCTTGAAGAGGTGTTGTTGTAATTGTAAGAACCATTGATTTAGTGCAGAGAGTTCGGAGGAACTCACGGGAACGTAGGCACATTGACGAACCTCAATAACAATTGCTTGTGTTCTTTCCTACTTCATTTGCTGTTTCTTTTCTTTACAAGTCATTCTAGACTTGGATGTTTGGAAAATCATCTCTTGGGATCATTGAGGAGTCGTTAGTTGAGCCAAGTTTTATGTTTCCAGCTAATAAAGTAAGGCCTTTTGGATAATGGAGGGATTGATGGTTTTAAAGGAACAAGGCATGGAATAGGGTTCCCCACCATATTCACTGAGAAAGAATCAATTTCATGAGTAATAATTGGCTAGTTAAAATTTAAAGTTTATGTTTTAGACCAGTTGGAAACTTTATTGTTAATTTTAAAGAATTATATTGATAATATTATTTTTTTTAAGTTCTACACTTATACTATTTTTACTAATAAAACTCTTTAAAATTATTAATAAAATTTCAAGCGAATCAAAAATTTAAACTTTAAACTTGAGCCAACCAAAAATATCACTTTCATTATAAAGGTTTTCATTCCGACCCTTGCTTCCTTGGCTGTTGCTAGAAAGTGATGTACAAAGTTTTATTCATCTTTTAGTTCTACACTTCTCTAGTAAGTTCTTATATCCACATGCTTAAGAACTAGAGGCAGCATCAATATAATTGAGAATAAGACAAGAGTTCACTCAATGGCTTGAATACGTGATGCACAACCAAAATTCATGCTTTTGGATATTGAAAACAACTTCCCGTAGTAAGCTTGAAAGTGATGTGACACACATCATAATTTTTTGCCATTGAGTTTCTGTCGTGATTGTTAGTTTAATTCAAAGGTTAATTTTTTTTTTGGGGATAAAGTAATATTTCGGTTTTGATCTGGGTTATGCTTTAATAAAAAATTTATTTTTTCATTTATAGTTTAAGGAATAAATATTTTTCTTTAGGTTTAATTTTCATATTTTCTTCATCCCTAAAAAAAATTATATTTATTACGTTATTTTTTAAGATGGAAAAAAAATATAATTTGTTTTAGGGATAAAGAAAAATATAAAATTTAAACCTAGAGAAATATATTTATCTCTTAATATATAAACAAAAAACAAGTTTTTTTTTTATCGAAGAATAACTCATCAAAAATGAAATATTACTCCATTTAAAGGAAATAAAATAACTATTGAGTTAAACTAACGACCACGACCATGACAACAGAAACTCTTGGGCAAATAATTAATCAATGAATTTTTATGATGTGTCACATTACTTTTGAGTTTTTTTTTTATTGAAGTATAACTCAGATTGAAATCGAAATTTCATTTAAAAAAATTAATTATTGAGCTAAACTTATTACATGACGCAAAATCTCTTGGTTAGCGGAAATTTTTACTGGCTCGAATCTAAATCCAATAGTTTAAATTAATTGATAATTTCAATAAATTTTATTAATAATATTAATTTTTTTAGGCAAAATTTTTTTTCTTGTGATTGCTAAATCTGTCATTGCTACCATATGATAACTCTGTAACATGCTAGGATATTGTAACCAGCTACAGGATGACAAATCCTTTTCTAACGAAGGAAAGAAAACTTTGGGAGAAAAGCAAATGCTGCCTAGAAGTGAAGCATCAATCATCTATGGGAAAGACAGGGCCTTGTAACCTGGATTTATTAGCCCGGTGGTTTCCTTGAGTCCTCTATATAAGAGAATCGGATATGAAAAAACATAACATTACAACCCTAGCTTTTTAACATTCTAATCGTGGATCCGGCTTCACCATACACAAAGCTCTTTTTAGCCGACTAATGCCTCGATCGTGATTCGAATTTTTATTATCATAATAAAAGCAATTATTTTTTGTAAAATAAAAAGCAACTATTTTCAGTGATAGTGAAAAACTGCTACTCAAAATTATACTCATATTAACATGTAGGCAAGGATCTGGTAAGCATTCACTTCCCAAGATGGAAAAGCTAGTAGCAGTCAGTAGTCCACAAATATATTAATACTATATTGAGTGGCCAATGATGAGCCATGAGAAATTCCAATTCATTCCAGTCCTTATCAATCACATATCTTTATTTTTTATTTTTTTATTTTTCCCATCACATTAAAAAAAAAAACTATTTAATTACTGTTTTATAGAAAAGTTTGTGTTTTTAAATAGTTATTTTAGTCCTTTGATTCTGACCAGTGCCCACATGAAAAAGGCAGTATGTCCTACAATATTTTAAATTTTGAAAGGAGGAAAAAACTGGAGAAAAAGACATATGCAACGATTAAAAAACTCCACCAACCAACCAAGCATGACAAGTCCTCCACCCTCTTCAAATGATGCTTATAACGGTCTCACTAGCTTTAACTGACTCCCAAATCTTAACCCCTAGATGGTGTAAAGCAACATAAATCTATTTTTTTTAATCAAAGAACCTATTAATTTTATCAAACGAAATTCTATTAAAAATGTAATTTTATCAGACTAAATTCTATTAAAAATTTCATAAAAAATATAAAAAGTATAAACACCCTTGTGTGAAGGAGAATTTTTAAGTTAACCGACAACTGTTTTAAAAGGGTTTGGTTTTGAGTAAAAAATAAATTTATCTTACAAGTTTTATAGTTGTGTTGACTTTTAATTTTCAATGAATATTAATTTATTATAGAAAATTTTATTTCGGTTTAATTAAATTTTTTGCTTAGATTTATTTATTAAAATTGGTGTAAGATAATAGAAATAGACGACGGATAATGCATATATTTAAGAAAAAAGTTCAATTGAGTCGAAACAAGATGTTCAAGAGCAAATTGACACTTAATGAAAACTGACGGTCAAATAAACATAGTAATGAAATCTCAAGAAAAAAATTTGGTTTTTTTCTTCTTTTTGACTTTTATCCTCGTTTTTTAATCAAATAATGCATTTTCAATCTTATAAATATTACATAAAATTCATAAATTTATATATTATGTAATATCCAAAATACATAAATAATCGAGTTTTAAGTAAAAGATAAAGTTAAATCTGTTGGCTTACATTAGTCATCCTTTGTTTTTTGAAAGCCAAGGAAATATGGTAAAAATAACAATTTAATAAAGGGCAGACACTACTCAGAGAGTTCAACGACACCGTTTTGAGAGCAAATCACCTTTTAAGCGGCGTCGTTTTAGCTTGAGCATGACATTTCTTCCGGTACCAGTTACAGAGCCAGCCAAAAGATACAGAATAGTTTTTGCACAATCTTTTGTTTCCTTTTGTGGCGAAAAGTTAATTTCTTTCGTCAAAATATTAAACTTCAATTGGCTACCTTTCCCTTTCTTTGATGTCTCAAAACTTGCATTTATCGTATGTGAAAATTTGCTTGCTCACTGAGCAAAACGCCTCTCTCTCTCTCTCTGCCTTCAATGTTCTTTTAAATCGAATCAAGGATTAGGGTTTGAGAGAATTCTTTTTTGTAAAAGAAATCAAACTGAAACAAACCCTTTATTCCTCTCCTTTCTTCATTGCTTTTTCCCATTCAAAACCCTCTTGAGTGCGCTCCTAAAAGAACTGAGATTTTAAGGTTCTTTTTAAAGTGGCAATGAAGCGAGGGAAAGTCGACTCGCTAATCTCACCGAGTCGACTTCGTCTGCTTCAGTTCTTGATGGGTGTCCTGTTCCTATATCTGCTTTTCATAAGCTTTGAAATCCCTCTCGTGTTCAAGACGGGGTTCGGGTCGGTCTCGGGTGACGGGTCCCTCAGTGAAGCATTGCCCAGGCTTCTGGTTCTCGAGAGCGAAGTGGACTTGGCCGACAAAGACGCCCCAAGCCGACCCGCGAGGGACACGTCCCGCCGTGTTTCCGAGTTGTCCCCGTATCGGACACGGACACCCGGAAGGCGAATGCGGGAATTCAAGAAAGTGTCAGGTCTTTTCTTCAACGAGAGCACACTCGACGGTAGTGGCACTGCCGACGAGTTCTCTTTGCTCCACAAGACCGCAAAGCACGCTTTTTTGTTGGGCAAGAAAATATGGGACGATCTCGAATCAGGTAAAATAAAGCCCGAACCGCCAAAGAAGAAGCAGAAGCAGAACCAATCCGAACTATGCCCGTATTCGATTTCTTTATCCGGGTCGGAATTCTTGAACCGGAGCCATATCATGGTCCTGCCATGCGGGCTAACACTTGGGTCACATATTACGGTCGTGGGTATACCGCACTGGGCCCACCCGGAGCGTGATCCGAAGATATCGGTGTTGGGAGAAGGGGATGAGTCAGTGCAGGTGTCGCAGTTCATGATGGAGTTGCAGGGGTTGAAGACGGTAGACGGCGAGGACCCGCCGCGGATACTGCATTTCAATCCGAGGCTGAAGGGGGACTGGAGCAGGAAGCCGGTGATCGAGCAGAATACGTGTTACAGGATGCAATGGGGATCGGCGCTCAGGTGTGAGGGGTGGAAATCTAGAGCCGATGAGGAGACGGGTAGGTGATTTTTTTGTGTGTTGTTGATTTTGGTTGTGTGCGGTTTTTGTGGGATTTTAATTTTCGGTTGGTGGATGCATTGACTAAACGTAGTGATAGTGAATGGAGAATGGAACTTCAAATCCGGTTTGGACTTAATGTAGATCAGCTATCTGACCTTGTGAATTGTGGTTGTAGGGATGGTGTTAGTTGTTAGAGTTCTATAGAACCTCCCACAACCACGGTCCCGCTCTCTGGTGAGCGGGCTGGGTTAGAGGGGAGCGCACCCGAAAACTAATTAGAGTGTATTCTCTCTTTGTGAGGTTGATTACCTCTGAAACTTGCAGGACATAGTCCTATTCTGGCAGGATATATTCTTGGGTAAAACTGTTATATTGTCTTATTTTCTTTCTTCTTATAATTCGTGTGATTGATTAGTTTCGAATAATTCATTTGTAAGGCAAAGTGAGTGCATTGACTAAATGTTAGTGAACGCAAACATAACTGAACCTAGATGTTTCAATTCTTTGTATTGCCCGTCATGCCTTGTCTGGTCTGTTTTTTTGTTGTAAAATGCATGATTTCTTCTTGTTGATTAGAAGGTTTGGATATGTTTGCCAATGAAGAGTTTTTTTAATGGTTTACATTTGTCCACGTATGCCCATTACTCTATAATGACAATGCCAACAATTTTCGATTTTATGTAGTGGATGGACAGGTGAAATGTGAGAAATGGATTCGTGATGATGATAGTCACTCAGAAGAATCAAAGGCTTCATGGTGGTTGAACAGACTAATAGGCCGAACGAAGAAGGTGACACTGGATTGGTCATACCCTTTTACAGAGGGTAAGCTGTTCGTTCTTACGCTACGGGCGGGCTTGGAGGGTTACCACATCAGTGTTGATGGGAGACATGTTACTTCTTTTCCTTATCGCACAGTGAGTATGTCTTTCATATTGCTTGACCTTGTCATTTATGATGGAACACTTGCATATATGCTTATGCTGTATATAGGGATTTGTCCTTGACGATGCCACTGGACTAGCCGTAAACGGTGGCATTGATGTGCACTCTGTATTTGCTGCTTCCTTGCCTTCTACACATCCAAGTTTTGCTCCACAAAAGCATCTTGAGATGTTAAGCAAATGGAGAGCACCTCCTCTTCCTGATGGACCTGTGGAGCTATTTATTGGCATCCTCTCTGCTGGCAACCATTTTGCTGAACGGATGGCTGTGAGGAAGTCTTGGGTGCAGCATAAGTTAATAAAATCTTCAAACATAGTGGCTCGGTTTTTTGTAGCATTGGTAAGGGTGAATTCAGGAGACACGTTTTCTATGAAAAATCATATGCACAACTATTAGCTGAGAAAAATGCTTACATTTTCTAGACTCTTTTGTTTCCTAAAATGTTTCTAACAGCATGGAAGAAAGGAAGTAAACATTGAGCTAAAGAAAGAAGCAGAATATTTTGGGGATATTGTTATAGTTCCTTACATGGATAATTATGAGCTTGTTGTACTGAAGACTGTCGCAATCTGCGAATATGGGGTGAGTGTTGCAAGTCTTGTGACAGCATCAATAGCTAGCTACTTTCTCTTTCCTGCTAGAAATTATATATTTCTGATGTATTTGTTTTTTTATTGAAAAATATACATACAATATGGAGTATTATTGTTCTTATTGATGATGAGCTTATCTTATATGGAAAACTTATTTATTGTCAATGTATGCGGCTGTTCATAGGTTCGCACAGTTTCTGCAAAGTATATCATGAAGTGTGATGATGATACATTTGTTAGGGTGGATGCTATTATCAAGGAAGCAAAGAAAGTCCATGGAGATAGAAGCCTATATATTGGGAACATAAACTACTACCACAAGCCCCTACGTCATGGTAAATGGGCCGTGGCATATGAGGTATGAATTGTTCTTTGAATTTTGCAGACCTTAGAAGGTTCATCTATTTAATTTACTTGTAAAGCATGCTGCTTTCACTTTGGATGCTCTGATTTTAAATTAATTTGTGGTTTATTTATTATTTGGTTAAGCAGGTGTTTTTATGCAAAATAGAATGTGACATCAACTGTCCCCGCTCCGTCATGAGCCTCCCTTTCATGCATCTCAGTTTATATTGTTTTTGGTTTTCCGTGCTCTTGTATAGAGTTCAATCTCCAAGATGATGTAATGCTTTTACTTCCAGATGTTTTGTTGCAATAGCAAAAACAATGGAATTATAGTTACTTCTGAAAAAATTATCTGCTTTAAGAGTATTATTGTGATTTGAGACTAATGCATTTCACTTCCTGATACCAATATTTTTTGTTCACCTAAAACGACATTTTGCTTTTAATATAATTGCCCAGTAGTGCTAATATTCACAAGTTTTAGCTATAGTTCTAAACATGTCTTGACCTGTAGTTGAATGGTATTATGTCTCTTAGAAGTTCTAAATAATGTTGTCCTGGTTTAGGGGTGGTATGCAGTGGAAGGAAAAGCATTCCACCATTAGTTTTCAATTTGTGGGCATAAATGAAAATTACTGCGTTTGTGGTTGAATTTGTAGGTGATTCAGATTTTTTTAAAACCAATCAGACTTTAGTACATACTCCATATCACTAACAATTGCTCATCATACTTATAAAAAATACAACTGAACATCATATTTCCTTTTGCAAACCAGGAATGGCCAGAAGAAGATTATCCTCCCTATGCAAATGGTCCAGGTTACATTGTGTCATCTGACATAGCACAGTTTATTGCTGATGAATTTGAAGAGCAGAAGTTGAGGGTAAGTCATTGATTTACTTTTCCTTATGATAAATCTCTCTCCCGTTTTCTATCAGCATGAGCAGAGGTATGAGCCACGTGTATGATTTGCTGAAGCAGTGCTAATTGGTATATATGGATGATTTATTTAACCCACTGTGCACATGGTGCAGTTGTTCAAGATGGAAGATGTGAGCATGGGAATGTGGGTGGAAAAGTTCAACAATTCAAAACCAGTGGAGTATCTGCACAGCTTGAAATTTTGCCAGTATGGTTGCATAGAGGATTATTACACTGCTCACTACCAATCTCCAAGGCAGATGCTATGCATGTGGGACAAATTGCTAAATCAAGGAAAGCCCCAGTGCTGCAATATGAGATGATCATGATCATTATACAATAAGAGAGATAATGTTCAGCTCAAATGTGGCAAATTTGAGAAAAAAGAAAACAGAAACAAGTTTTGAAGTTATAGTGCGTCTCTGTACATATCCTATGGGGTTCAAGTTAGATATATAGGGGCTTATCCTGATCCCCTTCCAAATTCATTCATTACTTTAGCCATGTCCTGGTTATACTGATACGTACCCTAAACGACTTTAGGATATCAGTGGACAAATTTGCTGATGAATCTATACACAGAATCTTTAAGATCAGACTCCTGGTTTGTAATCTAGAGTAAAGAAACACTTTACCAGAAGGAAATGAATATTCTTCCCTACCGCCCCACTACCGACCACCCCAAAAGATGGTTAATGGAATAACCTTCTTTGCTTGATATTGTAGATGATGAAGTGATGATAATGATACCTCACAGTAAATCTTGCACTGGCACACATCTTTTTCCATCCGTTTATGTAGGGGTGGACTCGAGTCGAGCGAGCTGGGCTTCGCTCAAAATGAAATGGCTCGAGTTTGAGTTCGATTCAAGCTTTAAAATTGAGCTCGAGTTCGGTCAATTTTTTGTTGATTCAAACTCGGTTCGATTTGAGCTCAAGAATAAACGAATTCATTCGAGCTTGAGCTTTGAATTGTTTATTTGAACTTGAGGTCGAGCTTGTGCTTTGATTTTAATAAATAAAAATAAAAAATAAAATATTAATATATAAATATTGATTCGAACTCAATAATACTATTGAACCATTCGCGAGCCTCACAAGTCGAACAGTAAAGTATTCAAGCTCGATTTAATAAGGTATTTGAGTTTATTTTTAAAATTCGAGTTCGGTTCGAAAATCAACAAGTTGAGTTTTGATCGAACTATTAGTTTTAATAGCTCAATTAAAGTTTAGTTTGAATACATCTTTATTTTTTGATGGTTTGGCATCTAGAGCGTGTACAACTGTGTCCTTTTTTTTTCTTTTATGGGCACATTAGTGGAGAGGAAGATCTAACCCGATTTTCTTATATTGATGATTCAGAGGTAATCAAGCCTTTCCTTGCCTCGTTAATAAGAAGTGGGAACTCTAGGGATGAAAGCTCTCTTTCTGCTTGAATGTTCTTGCTTTGAAGGATTTCCCCATCCAAGTAAGGAGGGGAAACTGTAGGAAGCTCACACACACCTCTTTTTAGCCGACTAAAGCCGGATCCACGTAATATGGTGAAGGTGTCACTTCATTTCTGATGGAGGTTAAAAGCTAGGGTTGTAACGTCATGTTTTTTAAATATCCAATTCTCTTATATAGAGACTCAAGGAAACCACTTGGCTAATAAATCCAGGTTACAAAGGCTTGTCTTTCCCATAGATGATTGATGCCTCACTTCTAGGCAGCATATGCTTGTCCCCCAAAGTTTTCTTTCCTTTGTTCGAAAAGGATTTGTCATCCTGTAGCTGGTTACAATATCCTAGCATATTACAGAGTATATCATATGGTAGCAATGGCAGATTGAGCAATCAGAAGAAAAAAATTTTTTGCCTATTTTTTGGGATATTTCACTCATGTTGTGCCAGGTGTGGTTGGTTTGACTTATTGATTGCCACATCATGCTTTGGTCAGTCCAATAGGATCTTGACACATGGCTCTTGTAGGGCTGGCCTCAAACTAACCTAAACGATACACACACCGTTTATTATATGAAAACAACTTCCAATAGAAGTAATTAGCTTACCCTTCTAAAAGAAGAGCCAACTCGATCTCAGTCACAGTCAGAGTTAGAGAGAGAAGCTCTCAAGCAAAAGCGATTTTGCTGCTCTTCCATGACTTACGCCTTTCTACACTCCTCCCCCTCCCCCTTCTTGAATCTGTATCAATAATCTGCCATGGGTAAGAAGAAACCAAACAGGAAGATTACGGTCTCTCCTCAAGATGAAAAAGATGTTGAATTTGTTCAAAATTATTTCAAAGAGAAGAATGCTACAGTAAAAGTGACGGGTTTGAGTGGTGTTGCAGAAGATGCACAATGCTCTGCAAATGTTGAATGTTTGGAATCAGAAAACCTCTCCTGCACCTTGGGTGAGGAGGATTCCAGCTCTATTGGACTGGAGAATGTCGAAACAAGCTCAGAAAGTGAAGGTTGTGATTAGTTGGAAACAGTAAGCTCTCCCCATTCTGGTCCATCCAGAACTGCTACTGGCGTGAACAGTAAAGGGGACCGAAATGAGGAGGAAAAAGAAAAGCCTTATGGGTCAACCTTTTTGCTGACAATAGAAAACCTAGTAATGGGAAGCAGTTATCAGTCATGGAATTCGATCAGGAAGATATATGTTTATCAGAAGACGACGTAGATAAAGTGTTTGATGATATGCCACACTGCTCTATTGGGTATTTTGCTGGAAAATTCCCAGGTAAACTGGCTTTGAAGCAAATAACGGATTCCTGGAAAGTTGGAGTCCTAACTCAATTCCATGAAAGTGGATGGATCATATTCAAGTTCGAGAGTGTTGAAAATATGATGAAGGTTATGCAGGAAGGTTCATACATCATATATGGCAGACCTTTGCTCCTCAAAACCATGCCGAGGTTCTTCCAATTTGACAATGAGGAGATTAGCACGATGCCTGTATGGGTGCTGTTGAAGAACTTACCCCTTGAATTGTGGTCATCTAAAGTCCACAGCATGATAGGGTCGAGATTAGGGAAACCTTTGTATGCGGATAAGCTTACTTCAAAGAAAGAAAAGATTTCCTATGCTAGGATCCTAATTGAGATAGATGTTGTAAAGGAGGTTAAGCACTCGGTCACCATTAATCTCCCAGGGGGTAGAGCAATAGAACAAAGAATTACATACGAGAACATGCCAAAGTTCTGTAGCAGATGCAAAGTAATTGGGCACTCGGATGTAACTTGCAAGTTTAAAATCAATCATGTTTCAAACAAGAAAAAACCAGAAGAGTAGGAAGGAGTTACTGATCCTGCAAAAGGCTTGCAAGCAGTGGTTAAAGCTCCTGATGTAGGCACTAAATCAATACTAGGGTCTACAGGGGAAGAGACCTCCAAAGATCAACAAGATCATCAACAAGATGTGCCTAGAGCTTCTGGATCAAAGCAGGCCTTGCAAGAAAATCAACCCATTTTGCACAAAGGGAGATAATGGCAAAGAAAAAAATGCTCCTTAAGTCAGCTAGTCCCCAAGAAACTTCAAAGAAGAAAAAGATGAAAGGTCCTGTGAATGAGTCTCAAAAAGAAGGGAAGGGGGGATGCCCCTCTTGGTGTAACATGAGAATTGCAAGTTGGAATATCAGGGGCTTTCACAAGCCCTTGAAGCACAATGGGGTCTTACACCTCATGAACAAAAATAGTATAGATATTATGTGTATTCTGGAAACAAAGTTGGATGAAGGGAAACTATCAGAATTATGAAAAATAAGTTCAGATTATGGAACCAAGCAAACAACTTTCACACTCATGATGCTGGCAGAGTGCTTGTCTTCTGGAATCCTTCTAAAGTCAGTGTTTCTATTATAGACTCCACCCCCCAAGTAATACGTTGTGATGTAAAGTGCTTAATTTCTTCTATTAGTTTTACTACTGGTTTTGTATATGGGTTCCATACTATTTTATCTCGCAGACCTCTTTGGGATAACCTTTGTGAATTCAGTGAAAACATTTCTTCTCCATGGCTGGTTATGGGAGATTTCAACAATGTGTTTGTAGTGAAAGAAAAGGGGAATGGGCTGCCTGTTTCTGCATATGAATTAAGGGACCCCATCTCTTGTTGTAGGGAAACAAGTCTATCAAACATAAATTTCACCGGATGTTTCTACACATGGTTAAATAACTATACTTGGTGCAAGCTGGACAGAGCTATGGTGAATAGTGTCTGGGTTCAGAGAGGGTTCCATGCTCATGCAAAATTTACATTAACTGCCTTTCAAATCATTCTCATTGTATAGTTACTCTTTTTGAAAAAGAGAAGGGTGGGAAAAGGCCCTTCAAGTTCTTTAACATGTGGGCATCCCATGTTGACTTCCAGGGGACAGTGTGTGAGTTATGGAACAGTAATGTTACAGAATACAAGATGTTCAAGCTGTGTAGAAATCTGAAGTCTTTAAAAGGCCTTCTCAAACTTCTGAATGAGAAGCATTTTAGTCATATTTTTGCTAGAGCTGCTGAAGCATTTAATGAGCTACTAAGAATGCAACATGAGCTACATGATAACAATATAGATTCAGAGCTGCAAGTGAGGGTAGCAGATCAGAGGCTTAAAACATTCAAACTAGTAGAAGTTAAAAGGAGTTTCTTTTCCCAGCAGGCCAAATGCAAATTCCTTATGAATAGTGACAGAGGTTCTAAATATTTTCATGCCATGATGAAGAGGAAAATTAGCAAGAACCATATAGCTACAGTGGAGACTCAAGAGGGCCTACAGACTACATAAGAGGCCCAAGTGGTAAATGAATTTATTCGATTCTATAAGAACTTGCTGGGCTCTTCAGCTTCTAACTGCCCTATTGAGCCTAGGGTTATTGAGGAGGGTCCCAAGGTGAATGAGGAGCAATCTAATTTTCTGGTTAGAGATGTCTTTGAGACAGAGATCAAAGAAGCTTTATTTAGCATTGGGGAGGATTGTTGACCCTCGCCCGTATTTTAATGATGGCAAAACACAACTGTTATTTTTCTAACAAGTTTAAGCTAAGTTGTATTAAGGATCAAACGCATTCAACCAAGGAACAAAGAGCAAGAACTCAAACCAAATCAAGTATCAAGTGAAGACTGAAGATCTAGTATAGCTCTTAAGGTTTAGAACCAATGTAAGTCTCACTTATGGTATCAGCTTATTCAATGGCTCGAACACATAAGGTTTTCTAAAACTGTTAATTTTAAAACAAATTTTTTTAATGAAAAACAGAAGAAAAACTGGGTTGGAAGACAACCCAGTCGACTGGGTACATATACCAGTCGACTAGTATATGGGACAGAAGGTCCCCAGTCGACTGGATGAATCAACTCAGTCGACTGGTAAAAGGGATAGAAAGTCCCCAGTCGACTGGATGAAGTATATCAGTCGACTGGATACCCAGAAGGTCTGAAAACGTGATTTTTTCAAGTGAACCCAATCGACTGGTATCTCGACCCAGTCGACTGGTAGTTCAAAAATATGACCGTTGGACTCCAAATCTGAACGTTTTAAAGTAAATCTTTTTCAAATTAAAGTTTTAACGGCCATATTAATTGATTGCTATATAAATCCATTCAGTTAAGCATTCAATAACAAGCTGCATACATTCGAAAAGAGTTGATCTCACACAATCAAGTTTTTATACTCTTGAAACACAAAAAGTTTGAAATAATCTTGTTGAGCCATTTCTTCAAGCTTTACTTTGAAAGAGAGATATTTCTGTTGTAATAAACTTTCATTTGATGTCTCTCTACCTTTTACTCTACACCATCTTTTATAAAGGGATTACTTCCGAGAGGAAGGGGATTGTTCGGTTTAAGTAGCACCTGTAAGTTGCTTGTGTACGGTTTGTGCAACACCCGGCTAAGTTGTGCGACTAAGTTTTCTTAGTGGATTACTTCAAGGAGTTCCTTGAAGAGAGTGAACGTAGGGTCGGAACGAATCCGATATTGCTGAACCACTATATATTGTGTTTGCATCCTCTTTCCTTAAACTCTTTATTTACAGCACATTACTTGTATTATTTGTTTGCTGCTATTTCGTTTTTATAAACTTGTATTAATTCCACAAAAAGTTTTAAAAACCCAATTCACCCCTCCTCTTGGGTTGAAACCTCGATCTACAATTGGTATCAGAGCCCCGTTCTCTTATTTAGGCTTAAAATCCTTGAGTTGATCCAATGGCAGCAAATAGCTACTCTGAGGGACACTCTTATACTAGACCACCTTTGTTCAATGGCTCAAATTATAACTATTGGAAAAATAGAATGAAAGTCTTTGTCGAAGGACAAGATTACAATCTATGGAGAATCATAGAAGAAGGACCTAGAATTCCTTCAAAAGAAATAGTTGTTGGAGAGACTCCTCATACAATGCCTAAACTCAAAACTGAGTTCACTGACGAGGATTGTAAAACGATGTCTCTCAATAGCAGAGCAACAAACATGCTACATTGTGCATTATATATTTCTGAATATAATAAAATATATGTATGCGTTTCTGTTAAAAAGATATGGGACAAATTACAAGTCACATATGAAGGAACTAGTGAAGTAAAAAAATCTAAAATATACATACTAATTTCTGAGTATAAATCATTTAAGATGTCTCCTAACGAAACCATTTCTGAAATGCACTCACGATTTACTACTATTATAAATGGTTTAAAACTGCTTGGTAAGAATATTGAGGAGGCTGAACTAACCAGAAAAATCTTGAGATCTCTGCCACCAGAATGGAAACCAAAGAGGACAGCCATATAGGAAGCCAAAAATCTTGACAAGCTAGATGTTGAGACACTGCTTGGGTCATTATTGACATACAAGATGGAAGAAATGACTCCCATTGTCAATGATGATGAGAAGAAGAAAAAGTAAATCGCTCTCAAAGCTTCTACGAGCAACAAAGAAAAGGAATTAGAACAAGAAACAGAGAGCAGTGAAGAAGATGGTGAAATGGCCTTAATCACCAGACGATTCCATAGGTTCTTGAAGAAAAGCAAGAAACCTTACACAAAGGATCGCACTCCAAAAAGGGAACCGCTTATGTGCTATGGCTGCAAGAAGCCCGGTCACATTAGAGCTGATTGTCCAGTTTCAAACAAACCATACAAGGGCTTCAAAAAGAAAGCCATGGTAGCAACTACCTGGAGCGATGACGAAGAAGATGAGTCATCAGACAAAGAAATCGGATACGAGGAAATTGCCAACCTTTGTTTGATGGCAATCGACGATGAAAGTGAGGTAGTATCTTCTCCTTCTGCTAAGAATAATATTGTTACTAGTAGTGAAGAACTGCTAGAAGTAATAAATGAAATGCATGAAGAATTGAAGAAATTTGATTCTAGAAATTTTGTTCTTAAGAAAGAGGTATCATCTCTCTCTAAAGAGATGATAAATCTAAGAGAAGAAAAAGAAAAACTATCATCTTTATTATATGATTCTTCTCAAGATTTTCTCAAAAATGAAAATGAGAATTTGAAAAATAAAATTTCTGAATTAAATAGCACTATATCAAGACTTATGCTTGGTAAAGATAAACTTGATGAAGTGCTTTCTTCCCAAAGATCAAGTGGAGGAAAATCTGGTTTAGGATATTCTCCATTGGGAAAACAAAAATAAAAAAAGAGCTTATTCATGAAAGCTTCTTGTGTAGATGAAGCCTCTACTTCAAAAGCTTCTAGCAAGGTTAAGAGCACTCCCTCAATGAATGCTAGGAAGTCTAGAAATTTAAATGTTCATACTAAATTGAAGCATCCTAGAAATACTCATGCTTATATGTATGCTCATTCTAGAAATGCTTATACACATCCTAGAAATAATTATCATGCTCAATCTAGAAACAATGTGTATAATCAAATAATGCATTCTGCTTATGCTCATCCTAGGAATTACCATCATGGTTATCCTAGAAATAATATGCACACACAAAATAATGCTAGCATGCATCCTAGAATGCATCATCATACTTTTTATGGAAATGACATACATTTTCGTATTCCTAACCATAGAAACATGTATCCTAGGAACAATTATCCTAAGGATTATAGGAATGCACATGTAAGATATCCTAGAAATTTCTATGACTATCATGCTAAGATTGTGCATCATCAACTTGTTCATAGAGTACCATATGTTAAGAAAGTATGGGTCCCAAAAGGAACCATATTTTCAAGGACTAACCCCAAAGGACCCAAGAAATTTTGGGTACTTAAAAGTGCTATCGTATATCCTTGTGTGATGTAGATTTGCCTCCACACCAAGGAGAAAGGTAACTGTTGGTACCTTGATAGCGGATGCTCGAAGCACATGACCGGTGATAAAAGCGTATTCAATGAGCTAACTCTAAGAGATGGTGGACTTGTGACCATTAGAGACAATACTAAAAGAAAGATCATCGGGCATGGAAAAGTCGGTAATGATTTCTCTACCTTAGATAATGTATTGCTAGTACAAGGCCTTAAGCCAAATTTACTTAGCATTAGTCAATTATGTGACAAAGGATACAAAGTCACATTTGAAACCTCTCATTGTCTAGTTATAGACATCAAGAGCAACAAGATCAAATTCATTGGCCATAGACATGAAAATGTCTACATAGTTGATTTAAAATCCTTGCATTCTAATAACGAAAAATGTTTTCCTGCTTTTAGTGAAAATCCATGGCTATGGTATAGAAGGCTTGGTCATGTAAACATGAACTTGCTAAAAATTGTTTCAAGAAAAGATTTAGTTATTGGTCTTCCTAAAATCAATTTTAGAGAAACAATGTTTGGAAACTAGTTCCAAGACCAAAAGATCATTCAATAATTGGAACTAAATGGGTATATAGAAATAAAATGGATGAAAATGGTATAGTAACTAGAAATAAAGCTAGATTAGTTGCTAAGGGATATAACCAAGAAGAAGGAATAGATTTTGATGAAACTTATGCTCCCGTAGCTAGATTAGAAGCCATTCGAATGTTATTAGCCTTTGCATGCTTTAATAAATTCAAGCTATTTCAAATGGATGTGAAAAGTGCCTTTTTAAATGGTTTTATAGAAGAAGAGGTTTATGTTGAGCAACCTCTTAGATTTGAAAATCCTAGTCTTCCAAATCATGTCTACAAGCTTTCTAAAGCTCTATATGGGTTGAAGCAAGCTCCAAGGGCATGGTATGAAAGACTAAGTAAATTTTTGATTGATAATGATTTTGTAAGAGGTAGAATAGATACAACTCTCTTCACAAAAACTCACAAAAATGACACATTGATAGTTCAAATATATGTTGATGATATTATATTTGGTGCTACTAATGAATCTATGTGTCAAGAGTTTGCAAAGTGCATGCAAGGTGAATTTGAAATGAGCGTGATAGGAGAACTTACCTACTTCCTTGGACTGCAAATCAAGCAACTAAAAGGAGGTATCTTCATCAATCAACAAAAGTACATCAAGGACCTACTAAAGAGGTTTGGGATGGAAAGCTCAAAGCCACTTGGAACGCCTATGAGCACAACTACTAAACTCAATCTTGATGAAAGAGGTAAAACTGTAGATTCTAAATATTATAGAAGCATGATAGCTGCTTTGCTTTATTTAACTGCAAGTAGACTTGATATTATGTTCAGTGTATGCATGTGTGCTAGATTTCAGTCTAATCCTAAGAAATCACATGTAGTTGCAGTAAAAAAGAATCATTAGATATCTGCAAGGAACCCAGACCATAGGATTATGATACTCTAGAGAATCATCTTTTGAGCTAGTAGGATATTCAGATGCTGATTTTGCTGGATGTAGGTTAGATAGAAAGAGCACAAGTGGAACATGCCAATTCTTAGGTGCTATGTTAACTTCTTGGTTTTCCAAGAAACAGAATTCCGTTGCACTATCAACTGCTGAGGTGGAATATGTAGCAGCTGGAAGTTGTTGTGCCCAAATATTATGGATGAAACAACAACTAGAAGACTATGGCATGAACCTCAAAAATATTCCTATATTTTGTGATAATACTAGTGCCATCAACCTAACCAAAAATCCTATTCAGCACTCTAGAACCAAGCATATAGAGATTAGACATCATTTCCTAAGAGACCATGCTAAAAAATGTGATATAAGATTAGAATTCATTCCTTCAGAAGATCAAATAGCTGATATTCTTACAAAACCCCTAAGTGAAGCTAGTTTTTGTAAGATTAGAATGTTGATGGGATTGCTTGATTTTGATAAAATGAATGTTTGATTGCATCTCATTTCATCATTTGCATGTTTGACATTGAGTGAAAGAGTATTAATCATTGTTTAATTATTTCCCTCACTCAAAAATGTCATAGATAAACAAATTCGTGCTAAAAATTCAAGACTGAAAATTTTACTAAGGGTCCAGTCGACTGGTACATGTAACTCAGTCGACTGGTAAGTCTCTGCCAGATCTTCCAGTCGACTGGTAATTCTGACCCAGTCGACTGGTAACTCTCTGCTAAATATTCTAGACGACTGGTAAATCTTCTCCAGTCGTCTATTAGATCGAATCCCTGTTTGGAGCCAATTTTTTAAAAAACCTTTGTCCTCCAGTCGATTGGTAAAGGTAGCCCAGTCGACTGGTAACTGACTGCTAATTTATCCAGTCGATTGGTACGTTTTCCCAGTCGACTGGTATGGAAACTATTCGTCTTCTCAAAGGGACCCAGTCGACCGGTATCGCGATATTATAAATAGGACTGTTCATTTTTTTGAAATTTTATGTCATTTTTAAGCTCTCAAATTTTCTTTCTTTAGAAAAATTCATCTTTTTGATCCAAAAATCATCCAAACTTCATCTAAAAACACCGATCTACACTTCCACAAAGAGATTTTTGACTTTCTACGGTTAAAATCTCTCATTTTCACCAAAATCCTTTTTCCCCAAAAAATCATTTTTCTTCAAAATGAGCGATAAAATCCGTATAAAACTCACAAGTGGACCAAATGCCCCTAAAAAGCCAAGATCTTCAAAACCTTCGGCATCGGGGTCGAAAAGAAAGGGAGCAGCAGACTCATCTAGCAAGGAGCCCAGAACAGAGTTGGAGGAGACTCTGTTTTACAGTCCGACAGCACATGCAAAGTATAACTCAATAATCCGTCACAAGAAAATCATGACGGGTAGAGTCATTGATTTCGACTTCATTCGCTATGGAAATTTCGATATTCTGCCTGCCTTTGAGGCAATAAATCTGACCCCACTGGTCAGAATTCATGAGAAATATTACCCGCGACTGATTCACTAGTTCTACGCGAACTTGGTGAAACCCAGTCCTCTGGCTCTGAGATTCAGAACCAGAGTCAGCGGTGTGGAGTTTGAGGTCAACACCGACCTCTTGATGAGCATACTGAGAATCTCGGTAAGGGGGATTCAGTGGAGTCTGGATGGATGGCCAGACAGCTTCGACGTTGAGGCAGCCTGTCAGATAGTCAAGGGAGACCCTAACTATATGTACAGACCCATTATATTTCACACATGTAGTGATATGCCCCTTGACTCGAAGATGTTTCAGCTGATAGTCAGTTGGACCATCCACCCAAGACTCGGGAGTCGAGGGTATCTATCTAAAATAGATACAGTATTAATTTGGTGCCTAAAATCTGGGCACCACTTCAATAACTACCCTCTGCTGCTCGCCAATATGATAAATGATGAAGCAAACGACTCCGGATGTCTTCCTTATGGGATGCTCATTATACTCATCCTCCAGCACTTCCGGGTACCTTTGCTTGCCTCCAAGGCTCAGGATATCAGATTGATGGACATCATCAACATCTCATCACTGAAGAAGATGGGATGTACTGTACGTGATGGGTTCCTCTATCCGAAGGCCGAAAAGCACTTGAGGATCCGAGAGGATGCGAGCGACAGTGATGAGGATGCTGCTGCTGATACAGCTGCTGAGATAGAGACGGATACCCGAGCACCTCCCATTGGTGCCTCGAGTACTGGTCAGGCTGGATATAATGACATCCTACGAGCTATCACGAGCCTCCATATGACAATGGAGTCCGGTTTCCAGTCCATGCAGTCTGACTAGCAGAGATTGAGCTCCTCTATAGACCACCTACGGGACGACTTCGAGTTACATCGAGAGCACACTGAGGGTTCCCTAGCTGAGATTAGGGAACTTCTTCGTGATGGCTCAGACTCTCCCGGACCTTGAGTCTATGTCTTTATTATGTACTTAGTGTTTTTCTAACTCTTATCACATAGCACAGACATATCATGTATTATTATGTCTTAGTTATGGCTCTATGAAGCCCGTTTGTGTATTGACTTTTTATATATGATGAAGTATTTCTATTAGCCATATTTCTTGCATCTATTTATGCTATTTGTGATATGTTAGCATTGTTTTACAACTCCGTTTAGTCACTAAACTACTCTAAAATGCTTATACGTGTATGAAAACTTCTGGTTCTTTTCGGGAAGGCTTCCGAAATCTGAATGAAGCCAAATTTTCGTGTACAAGTTTGTTTTCTTATACTCTAGATGACTGTATTGGCAAATTAGCTTATTTTTTGTTTTATGCCCCCTTTGGTTGCTATTTTCAAAACGGGGGAGAAAAATGAGAAAGACGAAAAAGTCTAAGTGAACATATCCAATGCATAGATTTAGGGGGAGCATTGCTCTATAGCCTTAGGGGGAGCATTGCTCCATAGCCTTATAAAATGTTTATTGATTGGTTGAGTTTGATTATGGATTGGTTGAAAGAGATATAAACTGTGTTTGCTTGTTTACAGGGTGGTTTTACTCAAAAAAACAGAAGAGATTCTGTCCAAATTTTTGTAAAATTCTAACACTTAGCTTTTAAAACTGTTTTAACATTATTAGTTTTGTCATCATCAAAAAGGGAGAGATTGTTGACCCTCGCCCGTATTTTAATGATGGCAAAACACAACTGTTATTTTTCTAACAAGTTTAAGCTAAGTTGTATTAAGGATCAAACGCATTCAACTAAGGAACAAAGAGCAAGAACTCGAACCAAATCAAGTATCAAGTGAAGACTGAAGATCTAGTATAGGTCTTAAGGTTTAGAACCAATGTAAGTCTCACTTATGGTATTAGCTTGTTCAATGGCTCGAACACAAAAGGTTTTCTAAAACCTTTAATTTCAAAACAAATGTTTTTAATGAAAAACAAAAGAAAAATTGGGTTAGAAGACAACCCAGTCGACTGTGTACATATACCAATCGACTGGTATATGGGACAGAAGGTCCCTAGTCGACTGGATGAATCAACCCAGTCGATTGGTACATGGACAGTAAGTCCCCAGTCGACTGGATGAATCAACCCAGTCGACTGGTAAAAGGGACAGAAAGTCCCCAGTCGACTGGATGAAGTATACCAGTCGACTAGATACCCAAAAGGTCTGAAAACGTGATTTTTTCAAGTGAATACAGTCGACTGGTATCTCGACCCAATCGACTGGTAGTTCAAAAATATGACCGTTGGACTCCAAATCTGAACGTTTTAAAGTAAATCTTTTTCAAATTAAAGTCCTAATGGCCATTTTAATTGATTGTTATACAAACCCATTCAGTTAAGCATTCAATAACAAGCTACATACATTCAAAAAGATTTGATCCCACACAATCAAGTTTTTATACTCTTGAAACACAAAAAGCTTTGAAATAATCTTGTTGAGCCATTTCTTCAAGCTTTACTTTGAAAGAGAGACATTTATGTTGTAATAAGCTTTCACTTGCTGTCTCTCTACCTTTTACTTTACACTATCTTTTGTAAAGGGATTACTTCCGAGAGGAAGGAGAAACTTCCGAAAAGAAGGGGATTGTTCGGTTTAAGCAACACATGTAAGTTGCTTGTGTACGGTTTGTGCAACCCCCGGCTAAGTTGTGCGACTAAGTTTTCTTAGTGGATTACTTCAAGGAGTTCCTTGAAGAAAGTGGACGTAGGGTCAGAACGAATCCGATATTGCCGAACCACTATATATTGTGTTTGCATCATCTTTCCTTAAACTCTTTATTTACAGCACATTACTTGTATTATTTGTTTGCTGCTATTTCATTTTTATAAACTTGTATTAATTCCGCAAAAAGTTTTAAAAACTTAATTCACCCCCCTCTTGGGTTGAAACCTCAATCTACAAGGATAAATTCCCTAGACCTGATGGGTACACGTCAACCTTGTTCAAGAAAGCTTGGGAAATTATTAAACAAGATTTTGTGGGGGGAGCGCAAGAATTTTTCAGAAATGGCAAGTTGCTTAAACAAATCAATCACACTACCTTGGCAATGATCCCTAAAACTATGCAAGCAACTAGAGTGGAAGAATTCAAGCCCATTGCTTGCAGTAATGTGGTATACAAAGTCATCTCTAAGATAATTACTTCTCGTTTAGCTTCCATTTTGGTTAGTATTATTAACCCTACTCAGGCTGCTTTCATCAAAAACAAAAGTATGATTGAAAGTATTTATCTAGTGCAGGAGCTTCTCTGTAAATATAGCAGGAAGAAAATTTCTCCTAGGTGTATGTTGAAGATTGATCTGAGGAAAGCTTATGATTCAGTCAATTGGGAATTCTTGGAAAGTATGCTCATGGGATTAGGCTTCCCAGCTAAGTTCATAAAATGAGTCATGGAGTGTGTAACTACAACATCATATTCCATAACTCTTAATGAAAGTCTCCATGGGTTCTTTGAAGGAAAGTGAGGGCTCAGACAAGGTGATCCTTTATCCCCATTCCTCTTTGTTATATGCCCGGAATACCTCTCAAGACTGCTGTCAAGGTTGAATGAATCCCCTGAATTTAAATTTCAGCCTAAATGTGGGCAACTCAAGATAACTCATCTAGCATTTGCAGATGATCTTATCCTATTTGCAATAGGGGACGTAAGGTCAGTCAGCATGCTAATGGAGTGTGTAAAGAGGTTCAGTGACAGCTCTGGCCTTCAAGCAAGCTTACCAAAATCAAGCATGTACACTGCTGGGATATCTAGGGCTAAACTGTTTGAAATCAGTAGGGTCACAGGTTTTGAAGAAGGCAACATTCCTTTCAGATATGTTGTGAGTTTTAAATTACTCGCAAGCACACTAATCGTTTGCAATATAGTGTGTGCAAGTGCGAGGTTGAATCCACAGGGAATTGCGTCGTGAAAATATAATTTTATTTAAATTAACCCTATTTTAACCTAGTTCCGAATTTTGTATTATATTGTGCAAAGAAATATAAACTTAAGCTAAATTGGTTTAAAGAAAATGTTAAAAAGACTAAGGTTTCTGAATCCACCCCACCAAAGTAAAGCATATATTTTCATGTTCTATATAAAAGTAATCAAAAATTTCTATGAATCCAACTTTAAACAAAAAAAAAAACCGGATATCCTAATTAAACCAAAAGCATCAAATGTATCCACTTCTAACAAATCACAAAGAAAATCCAATTTAGTCGAAAACGGTTCGATGTATCCATCAGATGAAACACAAAGAATATCCGATTTAACAATTAAAAGCAATCAATTATAAGATTTACTCAAATAATTGAACAGAACATTTATACTAAAAACATTAGAATTATTATGCGCAAATCTGAAAATATAATGCTAAACAATGGAAAGGCTTCATCTTCAACCTTAGCTGAAGATTTTAGCCTCTCATAATTATGAAACTAAAGTTCACAATACAAGTGCTAAACATTAAACTTTAAAATTAGATAAAAAGAAATAAATTACTATACATGGTAGAAATTCCACTCGTTATTGGGTGGCGCTTCCCCTCGTGGTAGCAAAGCCTTCAGGGTCCACCAGAATACTAGTAGACGTCCACCGGATTACACCAAATGGCCCAGGAATTGCACACTGAATGATGAAGTAAGATGGTTCTTTTATAGGGGGAGTCCCGGAGCACAATGGGTTGCAGATTCGATATGGAATACTGCCCGAGTGCGCTCGATCGCAGATTAGTGCGATCGATCGCATGTGCGCTCGATCGCATGTCATATGCACTCGATCGCGGGTGCACTGCACTGCAAAGATTTCGATGTGGGATGTTGACCATGCGCTCGTTCGTAGGCAGGTACGCTCGATCACATGTCTCGTGCGCTCGATAGCACTAGGCATCCTCAGCTTTTGCTCTTGAAGCTTGACATCTCCCGAAATGCTTCATTTTTTTTCACAAACCTATAAAAATACACAAGACACAGAAAAGACATAAAATAAAGTGAAATAATACAAACTAATAGTTTAACACATATAATTTAAGGGCTTAAATATGCAATATTAAGACTCATCAAATACCCCCAAACTTATATTTTGCTAGTCCTTTAGCAAAACTAAATGAAAAACTAAATGAAAAACAAAGAACATAAAGATAAGTTCATTACTCATGGCATCCAAAAATTTAAGGAGCACTCAAAATCATGAAATTCGTTCATGAGAAATCTTAAAAAATCTAACCCATCTTCACAATGAACAAGAATTTAAAACCTAATTACTTATAAGAGGCATGCTAAGACATCACAAGCTTAAATCAGTGTAAAGTGAATTAACATATATTGATGAGGTTTCCAAATAAAACCAGCGTACAACGTTTCCACATCTCAAGATTCACAGAATTTCTCATCGGAATGAACAATGATGGCATAGTTTTATTTTATTTTATTATTATTATTATTTTTTTTTTAATAAGGCTCTGCTATGTTTAGTTCCCTCAAGCTTTCTAATTGATCCATGTAACGAGTGTTGAGTCAATGACTCCCAAACCAGATGGTTTTAGGGTATTAGGTGTAAAGACACCCCTAAAGACTTACTAACTCGAGTCAAAAAGGCTACAAAACTAAACTGACCTTAATGCTACAAAATTTCCACCTTTTGACGTGAACACTCACTGCTTACTGAGGCAAGAGGTCCAGTTACTCAGTGGAAAATTTATTGATGCTGATCATTAATTTTTTATTATTATTATTATTTTTTATGCTTTTCTATGCCCAAGTGTTAATCCCAAAAGTCATCTCGTTTCAGTTAAGATAAGAAACATACACATTAATATACCTTACACAAATATGTGCTAATGTGCACGTGTTAGATTGGCTCAAACATGTGAATTCTCAAATGCTTAAAGTAAGTAACTAAAGTTTAAATCATCAGATCATGTGTTCAAAGTTTTAAACTCACCAATGAAATCACATCACAATTTTTTTTAGATCAACCAAAATTTTCAGACGAACATGAACATGCATTTATCTTCACTAAAAAAAACAACAACAAATTAGGACAAAGTGTGTGAAATATGTCTCCCATACCCCCAAATTTAAATTATACATTGACCTTAATGTGTAAATAGTATGGAAAGAGCTGACCTGGGATATGGAGAACTATCTGGACTAGTATGGCTCGTAGCATACCCCCAAACTTGAACTGAAGTACGCATTGTCTTTGAAAAATAAAGACTGAAAAACAAAAAAATATTGGAAACAAACATTAATCATAAATATATAAAATAATAAATAAACAGAAAGGATAAGTTGTGGGGTGCCTCCCATGAGCGCTAAGTTTAAAGTCTTCAGCCAGACTCTCCCTAGTAGACGATATTTAATCTGAGTAAATAGGATCCTCCAATAATATCATCTCAATGTCCGGACTCCTCAACTCCGAGAATGGTTTTAGCCTCTATCCATTTACCTTGAAAGTGTTACCATTCTTTGGATCCTCAATCTCGATGGCCCCATGAGGAAAAATTGACCGAATAATAAATTGGCCTGTCCATCGAGATTTGAGCTTGCCTGGAAAAAGATGCAGGCGTGAGTTGTAAAGAAGAACTTTTTTACCCGGCTCAAAAGCTCGTCTCAAAATGTTTTGGTCATAAGTCTTCTTCATTCATGCCTTGTATGACCGTGCACACTCATATGCATCATTCCCTAGCTCCTCTAATTCATTGAGTTGGAGCTTCCTTTGTGAGCCGGCCTTAGAAAGGTTGAAGTTTAGCTGCTTAATAGCCCAATACGCACGATGCTCCAATTCTACCGGAAGGTGACATGCCTTTCCGTACACAATATGATAGGGAGACACGCCAATTGGTGTCTTGAAAGCTGTCCGATATGCCTATAGTGCATCAGTCAATCGCAGAGACCAATTCTTTCTACTAGGGTTCACAGTCTTCTCCAAAATTTGCTTGATCTCACAATTGGAAATTTCCACTTGGCCACTCGTCTGAGGGTGATACAGGGTGGCAACCTTGTGTGTGATGAAATACTTCTTCATCAACTACTCAAAAATTCGGTTGCAAAAGTGCTTACCTCCGTCACTTATGATTGCTCGAGGCATACCAAAACGAGCAAAGATAATGTCCTTCAAAAACTGGACCACAACTCTGTGGTCATTGGTCTTGCATGCAACGACCTCTACCCATTTGGACAAATAGTCCACAGCAACCAGAATGTACAGGTAACCAAAGGACTTTAGGAACGGTCCCATAAAATTAATACCCCATACGTTAAAAATCTCAACAATCAGGATAGGGTTGAGAGGCATCATATTCCTCCTAGAAATACTCCCTAGCTTTTGGTAACGCTCACAAGATACATAGAAGGTATGAGAGTCTTGGAACAGGGTAGGCCAATAGAATCCACACTGCAAAATCTTCGCAACGATCTTTTTAGCACTGAAATGGCCTCCATAAGCATGATCATGGCAAAAAGCGGTGACATTAGATTGGTCATGCTCAGGAATACACCTTCTGATGATCTGATCAGGACAATACTTGAACAGGTAAGGATCATCCCGGAAAAAATGTTTAACCATGGCCAAAATTTTTTATTTATCTTATCACCCCCATTGTGAAGGCATTTGATCGGTGACAAGATAGTTCACTATATCAGCAAACCATGGAGCGGGATTGTGAGCAATGTGCATCAACTACTCATCAGGAAAGGTCTCAGAAATGGGAGTGGTAGCCTCAGTGAAATCCACAATCAATATAGACAAATGGTCCGCCACCATATTTTCGGAAACTTTCATATCCCGAATCTTTATGTCAAACTCTTGAAGTAGCAAGATCCATCGGATAAGATGAGATTTAGCATTTTTTTTAGAGAAAAGATACTTTAATGCTGCATGGTCCGAGTAGATAATGACTTTAGATCCTAACAAGTAGGATCTGAACTTGTCTAATGCAAAAATAACTACTAGCAACTCCTTCTCAGTGGTAGAGTAATTGAGTTGTGCGTCGTTTAGAGTTCGACTTGCATAATAGATAACATGGGGAAGTTTATCAACACACTACCCCAAAACAACTCCAACAGCATAGTCTGATGCGTCACACATAATCTCAAAAGGCACACCCTAGTTGGGTGGCTGAATAATGGGTGTGGACGCCAAAATCTTCTTCAGATCCCCAAATGCTTTCTTATAGTCTTCATCAAATACAAATAGGGCATCCTTCAGTAATAACTTGCACAAGGGCCTGGTGATTTTGCTGAAATTCTAGATAAATCGCCTGTAGAAGCCTGCATGGCCCAGAAAAGATCAAACCTCATTCACTGTACGTGGGGGTGAAAGATTGGAAATCAGGTCCACCTTCGCTTTGTTGACATCAATCCCCTGATAAGATATGACATACCCCAATACAATACCTTGCTTAACCATAAAATACTTCTCTCAATTAAGCACCAGGTTCTTCTCTTTGCACCGCACTAAAACCAAAGTGAGACGGTGTAGGCACTCCTCAAATGTTGAACTGAAAACAGAGAAGTCGTCCATGAAAATCTCTAAGAACCGCTCTACCATGTCAGAGAATATACTGACCATGCACCGCTGAAAAGTAGTGGGTGCATTGCATAACCTAAAGGGCATGCAATGGTAGGCGAATGTCCCAAAAGAATAGGTAAATGTCGTATTCTCCTGATCTTCGGGGTCCACAGAGACCTGGTTATTTCCAGAATAACCATCCAAAAAGCAACAATACTCGTACCCAGCCAAATACTCCACCATCTGATTAATAAATGGGAGTGGAAAATGATCCTTCCTTGTGGCAGCGTTCAGTTTACGGTAGTCTATACACACTCTCCACCCTGACTGAACACGAGTTGGCACCAACTCGTCGTCCTTATTCTTTACTACCATTAATCTAGCTCGCTTAGGCACGGCATAAATCAGGCTCACCCACTTGCTATCAGAGATGGGATAAATGATCTCAGCATCTAACAGCTTAATTACTTCTGCCCTTACAACCTCTTGCATAGATGGGTTGAGCTTTCTATGTGGCTCCCTCGATGGCTTGGTATTCTCCTCCAAATGTATCTTGTGCATCACCACTGAGGGGTTGATTCATCTGATATCCTCAATAGTCCAGCTGATAGCTTCCTTAAAACATCTAATAATTTCTTCTCTTGAGCCTCACCCAAATCTGAAGCTATAATCACAGGCAAACAATTGGCTGGACCTAGGAACTTATACTTAAGATTATCCGATAAAGGCTTAAGTTCCTTCTTGGGGGGTTCAGGTGCTGCAGTCTCCTTCGTCTCATTGCTCTCCCTAGGAGGAGACTCCAAAATGGTACTAGCTTGCTCGAGTAACTTATCTAAATCCAAATCCTCTCCAAATTGAGTAAAGCATGCCTCCAGGGGTCCTCAATGCTTGATTCATTCACAGTCTCCTCAAGAATCTCCTCTATCAAGCATACATTTATCACTTCATCATATTCTAGTGGTTTCCTAGTGATATCAAAGATATTCAACTCCAATGTCATATTTCCGAAGGAAATCTTCATCACCCCTGTCCTACAATTAATCAGGGCGTTAGCCGTGGCTAATAATGGTCGCCCTAGAATAACCGGTATCTGAATCCCTACATTCTGAACCGGCTCTGTGTCAAGCACAATAAAATCCACGGGAAAATAGAACTTATCCACTTTTATCAAAACGTCATCAACTACTCCCTGTGGTATTTTCACTGACCTATCAGCCAATTGAAGCGTCGTGTTTGTGGGCTTCAGTTCTCCTTACCCTAACTGTAAATAGACTGAGTAAGGTAGAAGGTTCACACTTGTTCCTAGATCCAAGAGAGCCCTCTCAATTTGGCTGACTCCTATCGTGCAAGAGATGGTAGGATACCCCGGGTCCTTATACTTGATGGGTAGCTTGAACTGAAGGATTAAGCTAACTTGCTCGGTCAAAAATGCCTTCTTTGGAACATTCATCCTCCTCTTGATAGTGATCAAGTCCTTTATAAACTTGGCATATGACGTTATTTGGTGAATGGCGTCCAAAAATGGGATATTGATTTGGACCTGCTTGAATACCTCCAAAATTTCCTCATACTTCCCTCCTTTCTTAGGCGCCTGTAATCTCTCAGGGTAAGGTGCTTTAGGTACAAGCGACCTAGGAGGGTCCTTCACAGTAGGTGTGGCTATAGATGGCCCAACATCTCTCTTCTCCTTATCGCCACTTCTTTGCCCTTGCTGCATAGCAGGGTTCTCTTTCACTCGATTGTCCACTTGTCTCCCAGACCTCAATGTGACAATCGACTGCACTTATTCCTCCTCGTGCGTGGGAGTTGATGAATTTTCAACCATAAACTGTCCTTTTAGGTTGGGCATGGGCTGACTGGAAAACTTTCCCTTCTCTTTCCGGGATAGTATTAATTTTGAGCATGATGCGGGGCTCTTCTCTGATTCATTGGTTGGCTCTGCTTCCATGAAAAATTAGGGTGGTTCCGTCACCCTGAATTGTACGTCTCGGAATAAGATCCATTTGACTGCCTCCGATAGTCATTGAAAGCATTCACTTGTTCCATAGGATACTCGGCAAAAACCAGCATTGATGGACAATTCTGTGCTAGATGCATAGGACTAGCACAGATGGAACAACTATCAATATTGAATATGTTGGCAGCATTGATGGATTGGCCCACAGCGAGAGCATCAATCTTCTTAGTGAGAGCATCTAACTTTATCCTCAAATCAGTGTCTTCCCTGACCTCATAAATGTCTCATTTCTTGGGAGCACGAATGGACTTATCTCTACAGCTTGAAAAATCCCAGTGCTATGAGTTGTCGGACAACTTGTCCAACGCCTTGTATGCTTCCTCCCCCGTTAGACTCAAAAATGCCTCCCCATTCAGAGACTTGATCATGCTATGGTTGGGTTGAGTCAACCCTTAGTAGAAGAACTGAACGAGTCTCCATTTTTCATATCCATGTGGAAGGCATCTGATCAGTAACTTTTTGAAGCGCTCTTAGCTCTCAAAAAACTTTTTATTCTCATCCTGAGTGAAAGAACTAATCTCCTTTCGGCACTCATTCACTATAGACATTAGGAAAAACTTATGATAAAATTTGCTAAGCAGATTTTCCCAAGATGTAATAGACCCGGGCGTGTTTGAATCCAACCATGCCCTAGCTCTATCGTGAAGAGAAAAAGGGAAAAATTGAAGATGGACTGACTCCTCAGAGAAGTTCTGAAACTTGAATGTGGCACAAATGTTTTTGAACTTCTTTACATGACTATAAGGATTTTCAAGATCTAAGCCATGAAATAAGAGTAGGAGTTGGATGACATGTGGCTTTAAGTCAAAATGGGTGACATTGGTATGTGGCAGCACTATGCAAGAAGATGAATTAGTCGCAACGGGTGCGAACAAATCCCTAAGGGATGTAGTGGAGTCCACGTTCCAAGCTCTAGGTTGCTCTACATTTTCAGATGATTTGCATTCCTAAAATTTTCTCCCATCTCAACTGTCTCTCTTTCAACTAGTGCTCTTTTCTGTCTCCTAAGAGTTCTTTCTAAGTCGGGATCTAAATGTATCAAATCTAAATTCAGGGATCTCCGACCAAGCATACACTGCACAAAAAGCACTAAAATAAACTAATCAGCAGAAACTACAGAATAAAATAGAATAAATGCACAAACAGCAAACACACTACTCACAAAATGAGCCAACAAAAATTTGCAATTTTTTTTATAAACAAATAAAATAAAATAAAATTGCCAAAAAGAAAAATCAAACAAACAATGCTAACTAACTAGTAGAAAAATAAAATTAATTCAGACAAAAGAAATTAATTTTCACAAACAAAACAATTCCCCGGCAATAGCGCCAAAAACTCGTTGTGAGTTTTAAATTACTCGCAAGCGCATGAATCGTTTGCAATATAGTGTGTGCAAGTGCGAGGTCGAATCCACAGGGAATTGCGTTGTGAAAATGTAATTTTATCTAAATTAACCCTATTTTAACCTAGTTCCGAATTTTGTATTATATTGTGCAAAGAAATATAAACTTAAGCTAAATTGGTTTAAAGCAAATGTTAAAAAGATTAAGGTTTCTAAATCCACCCCACCAAAGTAAAGCATATATTTTCATGTTCTATATAAAAGTAATCAAAAAATTCCATGAATCCAACTTTAAACAAAAAACAACGAATATCCCAATTAAACCAAAAGCATCCAATGTATCAGCTTCTAACAAATCACAAAGGAAACCCAATTTAGCCAAAAATGATTCGATATATCCATTAGATGAAACTCAAGGAATATCCAATTTAACAATTAAAAGCAATCAATTATAAGATTTACACAAATAATTGAACAAAACATTTATACTAAAAACATCAGAATTATTATGCGCAAATCTGAAAATATAATGCTAAACAATGGAAAGGCTTCATCTTTAACCTTAGCTGAAGATTTTAGCCTCTCATAATTATTAAACTAAAGTTCACAATACAAGTGCTGAACATTAAGCTTTAAAACTAGATAAAAAGAAATAAATTACTATACATGGGAGAAATTCCACTCGTTGTTGGGTGGTGCTTCCCCTCGTGGTAGCAAAGCCTTCAGGGTCCACCAGAATGCTAGCAGATGTCCACTGGATTACACCAAATGGCCCAGGAATTTCACACTGAATGATGAAGTGAGATGGTTCTTTTAGAGGGGGAGTCCCGGAGCACAATGGGTTGCAGATTCGATGTGGGATACTGCTCAAGTGCACTCGATCGCAGATTGGTGTGATCGATCGCATGTCAGATGCGCTCGATCGCAGGTGCACTGCACTGCAAAGATTTCGATGTGGGATGTTGACCATGCACTCGTTCATAGGCAGGTGTGCTCGATCGCATGTCTCGTGCGCTCGATCGCACTAGGCATCCTCAGCTTTTGCTCTTGAAGTTTGATATCTCCTGAAATGCTTCATTTTCTCCACAAACCTACAAAAATACACAAGACACAGAAGACATAAAATAAAGTGAAATAATACAAACTAAGAGCTTAATATATATAATTTAAGGGCTTAAATATGCAATGTTTAAGACTCATTATCTTGGGGTCCCTTTGGCCTCAACTAGACTTAACACTGCTCACTATCTCCCTCTTATTGAAAAAAATTTCTGCATACATCAATGCTTGGGTAAGTACTAATCTGTCCTTTGCTGGAAGAGCATAATTAATCAAATCTATCATACAGGGTGTGGAGTGTTTTTGGTTGGCTATTTTTCCCATTCCAGCCAACATCAAGGACAGAATAATCAGAATTTGCAGAGCATTCTTATGGAGTTGAAAGAATTCAGACTCAAAAAAGGCCCTGGTTGCTTGGAAAGAAGTATGTCTTCCAAAAGCAGAAGGGGGTTTGGGGCTCATTGACCTCAAATGTTGGAACTCAGCTCTGTTATCAAAAGCTCTATGAAATATCCACCAAAAGAAAGACTCTCTCTGGGTTAGGTGGGTGGACCATTTCTATTTGCAAGGGTCTTCCATCTGGAGCTCGAGCCCTAAGCATGAGGACTCAGCCTTATGGAAAAACTTCTTGAAATAAAAAATGGATTGATCTTTTCAAAGTCCTCAATCCAGCAAGCAAAGGCCAGAATGATGCAGTGGGTAGATCAGAACCAGATCAGTATAAAGAAGGCCTATGACTTCTTTCAGGCCTAAGGGAACAAATGCTAAATGGGCATCTGTGGTGTGGAGCAGTAGTTGTACCCCCAAGCATGCATTCATTTTATGGTTAGCCATTAAGGATAAACTGCTCACTAAGGATAAGCTCTTGTTCACTGAAATTGACAGAATCTGCCCCATGTGTAGAGATTCTAAAGAGTCAGTTAATCACATCTTCTTCTCTTGCTGAATCAGTGAGTCTATATGGAAAGATATTAAAGCCTGGTTAGGTTGCAGAAGGGGCATGTATACCATTAAAAGTGCAATAAAATGGATCCATAAGGAGGCTCGAGGGAATGGCCCGTCTGCCAAGGCCAAGCATGCGGCTCTCGCCAGCACGGTACACCATATTTGGCTAGAAAGGAATGCTAGAATATTTGAAAGCACTGCTACCCTTCCAAGCAGTATTGTCAGGAAAATTAAAATACATGTTTATAGAGTTGTATATGCTAATTTTTCTGATTATAGATTAAGCTTCTAAATGCTCTCATGTTCATATCTCCTGGGTATGCCCAGTGTATTTTTGTATATAATTTTTTATCAATATAATTACCTTTACCGATAAAAAAAAATTAGCTTACGCTTCTGCAATGAAAGGAAAATGGTATTATCAAGTACTACCGTATTAAACATGAAAGTGATGTGACACACATCATAAATTTTCGTTGACTAAATTTTTTTGATC
The DNA here is from genome assembly GCA_023935145.1 of Bretschneidera sinensis. Taxonomy (NCBI): domain Eukaryota; kingdom Viridiplantae; phylum Streptophyta; class Magnoliopsida; order Brassicales; family Akaniaceae; genus Bretschneidera; species Bretschneidera sinensis. The sequence continues at coordinate 58,644,702 of CM043705.1, read as the reverse complement.
AAGTAAAATTTTTTAGTTGGTTTGGATTTAAATCTAATAATTTAAATCGGTTGAAATTTTATTGATAATATTGAGAAGTTTCATTGATAATGTCAACATAGGTGTGTGACTCAAAAATTAATATTACCAATCAAATTTATTGAAATTTTCAGTTAGTTTAAACCATTGAATTTAGATTCGAGCCAGTAAAAATTTCTTCTAACCAAGAGTTTCTGCGTCATGTAATAAGTTTAGCTCAATAATTAATTTTTTTAAATGAAAAAATATTTCGATTTCGATCTGAGTTATACTTCAATAAAAAGAAAAAAACTCAAAAGTGATGTGACACATCATAAAAATTCATTGATTAATTTTTTGCCCAAGAGTTTCTGTCGTCATGGTCGTGGTTGTTAGTTTAACTCAACCATTATTTTTTTTCCTTTAAATGAACTAATATTTCAGTTTTGATCTAGGTTATTCTTCAATAAAAAAAAAAAACTTATTTTTTATTCATATATTAAGAGATAAATATATTTCTCTAGGTTCAATTTTCATATTTTTCTTCATCCCTAAAACAAATTATATTTTTCATTTTCCATCTTAAAAAATAATGTAATAAATATATTTTTTTTGAGGGATGAAGAAAATATGAAAATTAAACCTTAAAAAACATATTTATTCCTTAATCTATAAATGAAAAAATAAGTTTTTTTATTAAAGCATAACCCAGATCAAAACTAAAATATTACTCCATCCGAAAAAACAATATAAGTGTGAAACTCAAAAAAATAATATTATCAATATAATTCTTTAAAATTATCAATAAAGTTTTCAAAGGATTTAAAACATAAACTTTAAATTTTAACTAACCAATTATTTTACTTATGAAATTGATTCTTGTGGATATGGTGCTGAAAAAGGAACCCTATTCCATGCCTTGTTCCTTTAAAACCATCAATCCCTCCATTATCCAAAAGGCCTTACTTTATTAGCTGGAAACATAAAACTTGGCTCAACGAATCACCTTATAGATGGTATTTTTATATCAGTTTTGGGAATTATCATGAAGTTCAATTGATTTTATCGATTTGTCTTTAATGAAAACACGGTAACTTGTGAGGGAATTAGGCAAATTTCTGTGTGTTTGCGTGAGTGTCAAATTTGCAATAAGAAAAAAGAGATGTCCACAAGCCGGATAGAGAGATATCCTTAACCAAGGTACACAAGTGCAGGGCTAAATTGGATGGTTATTATATAAAGATTTGGTAAATTTTGCATGTTCTAATTGTTGGGTTAGTTAGAGTTTATCCTTTTCAATGTACATAATGCAAGAATACATCATTCTAATTCTTATTCTCTGATTCTATACTTCTTCACCAAGATATAATTAAAAGAAAGCTTTTTTTAAATCTAGAAATGAAATCAGTCTTTTGCACATTCCTTCAATTTGAAGGCACATAACAAGTTCATAGCAACAAAGTAAATAACTATTTTCCCTAAGAAAAAGAGTGAACTTGAACCTTTTGCTTTCACATTGGAGAAGTCTGACATAAAAACAAAGTGAGAGGTCAAACTTCAGCATTTTAATTCAGTTTTGAGCGTTGGAATTCCTTTTATTATTCTTTCCCAAATCACAATCTACGATAGCAACCAAACCAGAATCCATGACAAAGAACAGATCAACCAAGTCCCTGCAACAACAACAATATAATCCAAATATCAGATACCAAAGCAGAAAATCTGACAAAACGTATTTTCGAAAAAGGGAAAAAATTAAATAAATTAAAGTCGATACCTTTCTGCCATGGGAGAAGCCTTAAGCCATTATTGTAAGATGCTACAAAGAAACAATCCGTCGTCGTGTTCAATCCACTAGGACAGCTACAGATAAAAGAATTGTAAGACTCACTGTACCCACAAACTCCATTACTTCTCTCACAACTAGCACATGAGCTTGGATACTCATTATACACATTAAACTTGTATTTAATTGCTATTCCATACTTCCAATTTTCAGGGTTAGATTCCTGACCACTAAAGCTATAAAACCCAGAATATGAAGAGCATTGCAGCTTCTGTAAATCCATTTCGAACGATGGCCCGAGATCTATTGGTGTGTAAACACAACATGTTGAGATAGGGAGATTCATCATACTAATTGCCCAGCAAGAATACAAGAAACTGCAAATGGGTGCACCCTGTTTATCACACAAAGGAACTGTACTATTGGTATTATCACCATTGTTATAGCTGTTTGATCTGAAAATTGGAGAGGAAGTTGTTGAGCAATCAAGGAGAGTGAAAACAGTATCATCATGGAAAGAAAAGGGGGCATCCCAATCTAAGCCAAAGCCTTTGCTTGGTTGAGTGCAAGCACAAGTCGACATTGAAGGATCTGAGATGTACATGACTTGATTTGTGTAGTCTAGGTTGGTGATTAGGTAGCAGCCTGTGTGTGTTGTTAAGGTGAGTATTTGATCATTGCAAGTTATATATTGTTGGAATCGTGGATCCCCACATCCAAGCCCTGTTCCAAATGGGTATTTGATGGGTAATTTGCCACAAGTTCTCTGGCAAGCTGCTTGGGATGAGATTAAGGAAGGAAGAAAGATTATAGAGTACATGAAGAAGATAATTGTTGTAAAAGAAGAATGTTTTAGCTTCATTGTTGCTATGAAAGACAGAAAGAGAGAGAGCGAGTAAGAGAGTTTGAGAAGTGGAAATGAGTTGTGAAATTTGACGTGGTGTTGGTATATACTGTGGTGGGCAAGCAGCTAGCTAATAAGTGTTGAGAGTGAGAAATTCTTGCATAGGCCTGGCTTTTTGAGTTGGTCCGATCAATTATATTATGTCATGTCAATCTTTATCTCACATTTTCAATGATATGACATGTTATGATAAGAAAATTATTCAACATTTTTAGAATATTGTTATTTTTTTTATATTTATGTAATTATAAAGATAAAAACAATATATCTAAAATATTGAATAATTTTCGTTATAATTAACTTAGTTTTATAAAAATAATGAACAAAGTGGAATGAGCAAGATTTATTCATTGTATTTTTTTCTCTTGATGATAGGTATTGTTCATTGTCAAATAGAAATTAAGAAATTTACCCCATCTACTTTTGATTTTTATGCTTTTTCTCCCTATTATTAGATGCCCTGTTTTCATAACTCATACTAATGTGGTTGAACCTCTGTGTGTTTCAAAATTCACTTTTGGTGACACAAAGATCTCTTGGTTCGGCTCCCTAGATGGAGAGAAATAGAGAAATAGAAAAAGCTCACCATTTTTTTAGAAATTATCTTTCACTTCAGTAAGTCAAAAGTTCAAAACTCACATGAGAGTAATGATCTCGTTGAAGCTATTCTCAGGATCTGCTGGCCCATAATTACCCAAATATCATGTGAGATGAGCAGAGTACATGTGTTTAAAGGATTACACCCTTATACTTTTATTGCTTTAGTAGATGTCAATTAATTTAATTTGTAAAATCTATCATCGCATAAGAGATATAAAATCGAATATTACTTATAAAAAATTGAGAGATAATTAAAGAAAATGAACGTGTTATTAGTTATTTTTGCATAACTTATAAACCCTATAAACCTTCAAAGAAAAAATGCTCCTATAATTCGTTTGGAACAAAATAAAAATTGAATTCATTTTATTTTCAAATGAATTAAAATAAATTTTTATATTAACTTTCTTATTTTAAATCGTAGAATTCATTCGAATTCTCATGTTTAAATTTTTTGAAATAAATCTAAAATCCAAAAGAGAAGAGAGAAAAAAAAAAGGGAGGGGGAGGGAGAGGAAGAGAAGGAGAGAGGAAAAAAGATTTTTTTTTTGTCAACATAATTTTTTACTCTTTATTTTGTAGATTTCATTTTAAAATTCTATCAATTTTGATAGAATTTACAACAAATCAACTAAATTTCATGGTGATTTCATTTCAAAATACATTCGAGTTTTTTTCTTCAAATATGATAACAATAAAATTCGAATTGAATTCCATCAAAACTATAGAATTTATTTGCTCCAAACGGATTGTTAATTCATCGTACATATTGTATTTAGTCTACATGATTCTCTCACAACAAAATTTTTTCTTTTTATTTGCCTTTCATAATAATTTAAACTTTATAGGAGATTAAATTTCTTATAATCTATCCTCATTGCTCAAATTCAGCTTTTTTCTTTTTTTTCCAACTGTTTTTGGCTCTCAAGAAGAAATTACATCCCCCTCTCCCCCCCCCCCCCAAAAGAAAGAGAGAGAGAGAGAGAGAGAGAGAGAGAGAGAGAGAGAGAGAGAGACAGAGAGCATTTTCTGCTACTCCCTCACCCCTCAGTCTACCCGTACTCACTAAATTCATGCTTGATAAGGCATCATTAATTCATGTAATATGGCCAAGGGTTGTGCATGCATGTGAGATTAATATTCACAGCGGTCCAAGGATCTGATCTAAAAAGGTCAACGCTGGATGATTAAACTGAAACCAATTAGAATAGCATGCTTACTTAGATCTCTTAAAATTTTTATTTTTATTGATAATTTTGAAAAATTTTGTTGATAATGTTATTTTAAAGTTTTACATTTATATTAATATTATTAGTAAATTTTTTTAAAATTAACAATAAAGTTTTCAATAAATCTGAATCAATCAAAAAAATTTCAGCTTGATGTGATGCTGTTTAAGAGACAGTTCTCCATGTTGATGATTTTTTTTAAAAAAAAAAAACGATTCAATAATGTGTTTTGTTGCTGCCAATGCAAAAGTTAAGATTAGCCAAGTAATTGCTTACAAATTTACATTGCATGAATTAAATCTAAATTATCAAAACTTCCTTCTATAAATCCCTTCTCGTTTTTTTGTGTGGTACCTTATTCCAAGGTACCCCGTAGCTGCCCCTCAATCCTGAAAACGAGGTTAACCACAGAATTCTGAATACAAAATTTTTAGTGGCTAAACCTTTTTCATGATTGCCCATTCACTACCGCCTTCAAGAAAGGCAACTGATAATTGAATAAAAAAAGGAATGAGAAGGGGGCTGGAAATACAGCTACTGATTAGATTTTATATTGAAGATTATCACTTCTAGAAGATATCAAACATGTCAATTTATTAGATTTTGGGCATATAAGAATAAAGGATTAAACATCACTCATATTAAAAATAAAAATATATAAAAAATAAGAAACTAACTTTGATTATGTAGCATATAAACTCAATAAATTTTCTTTAAAAAAAGGTTTTATCAAAATAAAAGCTCACTAAAATGAGCAAAAGAGAAAAAGAATTTTGAAGTAAAAATGTGCCTTGATTCTGATGATGACTGTTACTTGTTTGTTCAACGAGTTCAATAATAAAAAAAATTTATTTATTATAGAGATTTTCAATCTCATTTTTGTATTTTAATAATCATTTCATTTGAAATTTAAATTATAAATAATGTTTATTTATTTATATTTTTTTACTATCTTTAACTGATAATTAGATATGATTTTAACCCTCTTACTTTGGATAAACATTTTTTTGTTTGTTGGTTGAGTTCTCTGTTGAGTAACCGCATAACATTATTACAAAAAGAAGTCATTTTGTCTTCCAATGTTGGTATAAAAATTGAATTAAAAATCCTCATTTAACAGAATCCGTAGCATTTGAACTTGGCGTAAACAGCTAAATGATGAGTAACATTCACAATTTTTTAAAATAAAAAAATGCTTCTTGAACATAATTTTGACATACTTTTGTTTTAAAAAACTTAAAATCTTTAAAAAAAACACAAATATACTCATTTGATCTAAAAAGTTATTGACTTGACTTGAGTCATAAAGTTTTCTACGCCGTTAAATGTAACTTTTTTTTTTTATCTGATGATAGAAAAATACTTATAATTCAAAATTAATTGATAGATCGAGTTTAAGCAAAAATTTCTCATTAACACACACACATATATATATATATATATATATATATATATATATATATAAAAAGCAGCTTAACTAAAAGTATTTTTAATCCATTAATTAAAACTAAAAGCATGCTTTTCACTTAAATAGTGGAGACAATCTTTTCCTTTATTACATTATTCCATGGTTCTCTTGGGGTAGGGCAACTAGTGGTGCCGGTTTTAGCATACATTCACTTGAAAAAACAAAGGCTTCTTATTCTCCAAAAAAAAGGCTTCCTTGGTTGCATGGCCCATAACACAAGCAAACAGATAACTAATAACCAAATTAGACCATCCTGCAAAACACTAGATTGAAACATTCTTTAACCGTGTTTCATGACAATTGACGTTTGATTTCCTACCCATTTCCTCCATAGTGATTTATGGACTCGTTTTCCTTAAATATTGAATTATCATCTAAGATGGAATCATATTGTTATTAATAATCAAAATCATTTGTCTATAATGCATACTAAGTATCAAGTCATGGGTATTAATTAGTTTAGTACTTGATAATCACTTGGTGTTACACAAAAACCTTTGTCCGAATCTTTTTTATATCAAAGATTGAAAGATAATTTTATTTTTTTTTAAAAAAGATTGAAAGATAAAAGAAGGGAGCGAGTTACCTCCAAACTTCTATCAAATAAAAAATAATAGTACTATCTAAGATACCATTAGAGGTGGTAATCGAGTTGAATTGGATTATTTTGATTGGGTCATTCGGGTTTGGGTTATTTTGGGTAACAAGTCACATCGCGGTGTGGGTCATGCCAGGTTCAGGTCATATTGGTATCGGGTCTCGGGTCATTTCGAGTTAGGTCGAGTTAGGTTTGAGTCGTATCGGTCTTGAGTCATTTAAGTCAGGTTGTCTCGGATCGGGTTATTTCGGGTTCAGATTATATCGGGTTTTTTTAGTAGACTCAATGTGATCTATCGAATTTACTCTATTTTTCTATTTTTCGAGGAAATCATTTTATCTCCATTTTAAATTTAGATTACCATGCTATTTTTTCTTATGTTTCAGTGTAATTAAGTTCATAAAAATATGATTGACAAAAAAAGTTCTCAAAAAAATGTTAGTAATAACTTAATATATATTTTTTATTTTAATATATTTAACTAATTATGGTTTGATTAAAAGGAAATCAAAATTATATATGAAAATAATATGAACATAAAGAATTTGATAATTTAATAAATAATAAAAGATAATTTACTTTTTCTTCGACATATATGACAATGGCGAAGGCTGATGTACATGATTTATATGAATATAATATTAAATCTAATGGTCGTTTTTTTTAAAATAAAAAGTATACAATAAATTATAGAATATGTAAGATACATTAATATTGTTAATTTATTATACTAGATATCAATTGATAACCTGACAAATATATGTAATTGTGTGTTCATATATATCATGTAATTATGTGAAACCCTTAAAACTTGTTAAGTGTATAAGCATATTACATATAGCTAAGAAAAAATGGTTTTACAAAAATGACGAGAAATTACTCATTTGCACACTTGTTCTATATACGAATTAATCTTTTTGCTCGAGTTCGAGTCATATTATTTTAATTTTTTTTTCGAGTTGGATTTGGATAGGATCGAATCGAGTCAGATCAGATTTTACCCTCTCTAGTTACTATATATTATAAGAAAAACATCAAGGTTTTTTTTTGGATAAATGTAAAATTTTATTTACCCAAACAAGAAGAACACTAAATAGAGAAACCTGCTACAGAGGAAACATAAAAAGACATGTTAGAGAATAGGATCGAAGACGAAACTCCAATTCAAAGTTAGCTTCCTATCAACAATATATGCATCTAAATTTAAACTAAGAAATCTATCCTTAGGGTTTGGCATGGTAAGATGTATTATTGGATTTAGCTGTTGGGCTTTACTGGATTCCTTAGCCCTTTTTATCCAGGAATGTTGAATAGTATTGGGCCATAACATCTGGCCCTAGGGTTAAGTGAGTACCAATGAAAAATATTAAATATGCGAATGTTTTTATAACTCTATAACCCTTTCATTCGTAAAAGCGAGTAAAAAAGTCGGTATCATCGTCAAACCAAATTCAAATTAGTACTACATGTTGGATAGAAAATTTTGAGCTGCTGCCCGCAGCTGTTAAAATACGAGCATGATCCAGTATTTGACGGCAAGTTGAAAATTTTCCGTGCCTGGGCCCATCCAGCCCGTGAAATTGCAGGCCACACAGGGTCTACCGTCGGGTTAAGGGGTTTAACCCGTTTAATCCATGCCAAACTCAGCGTTTACTTTCACGCAACGGCAAATCTCTCTCCAGTTTTCTTTGGAACCCAACGTCCTCTCTCTTCTCTCTCACTCTCGTCGACCGACCGGCGGCGGTAACCTCTATAGTGACCAGAGATAGCTCACAGAGGAGCTCCTCTCTATTGTAAGTCTCTTTCTCTCTCTTTATCTTCTTTCTCCACTGAGTTTAGCGTTGAGTTTTGAAGGAAACTGTCCGTTCAGGGGCGAACATGAAATTGCAGAACTTAAATGAAAACAGCTCCAAGTTTCCTATTTTCCTTTACGAGATTGATATCAATGAACTTGCAAGTTCTTACCTGATAATAATTATGGAGTTTTTATGGAGTTCAAAGCAGGGTATTTTTATGCATAAATAGTTCTTGCAAGGAACTACGTTAATTTCTTTCATATTTTATGAAGAACCACCTAAATAGCCGAATAGATTAATGGCTGACATAAGGGAGATGATGCTTTTATAAACTTATTGTAGAAGTCAGTAGGTGATTGAGGTTGTAGGAACAAAATTTGGAAACTCTGATTTCGGTTAGTTGTTGGGGTGAGTGCATTGAGTTGAGGCTTCTGTTTTGAGGAGTTGTTGCTTTGATGCTCTGTATCATCTTTTTGATTTAGTTCTGGTTTGGTTTTTGAATTACACTACTTTTTGATATTTTTCTAATCGTTATGAGGTTATCAATACCTTTGAAGTGTTAACATAGCTGTCTAATGTCTGAATATTTTGCATTTGAAACATTTTTCCCCAGAATTCTGTATCAATTCTGATTGTTGAACTCTTTGTTTGATTCTGTGCTTAATAAATAGCAGTTCATGCACATGGAGTAGTGGACTTAAGATTTTCAACCCTTGCTATAGGATTTTCCATGATAACAAATTATACAAAACCTTTGGAAATGTAATGATTTTGCTTTAACACATGATATTTTTTTGTATGGCAGTTTGTAATTCACTGGTGATGGAGTGATGAAGTCTCCTTGTTTTAATTCTTCCACATGGAGGAGAGCCACTGTATCATCAAACAACGATTCTCAAGATTTCTTATGATGTGTTTTACTCACAAATATGAAGAGGAGTGCCATCTTGTCCTTGGGACATTGTTTTCAACTCTTCTACCATCATTCCCACCGAGATTCCACTCGAATTTGTTTGCAATTCTCCTTCTTCAGAAGGTCTTTCAGCCAAAATCTCGACTTCTTAAGCTCAACCAATACCAGACCTTTTCCTGACTATTACCCTAAGAAACCTACCATCAGAGACTCTGAAATTGTTCATCAAATCTCCAATGCAATAAAGTTACGACGCTCTGAGCCCCTTCAACGAATTCTAAAGCCTTACGAATCCAAGTTCAAATCTGATCACCTAATATGGGTTATCATGGACGTTAAGATTGATTATCTATTGATTTTGGATTTCTTTAACTGGGCATGCATGCGCAGAGACCTGACCCTTGAAGCCCGTTGCATTGTCATTCAAATTGTCGTGGCTTCAAAGGATTTAAAAGGGGGTCATCGCCTTATTCATGATTTTTGGGCAAAACCAAATTTGGATGTCAGTCTTTCCTTCACCCCTTTTTTTGAGCGATTGATTTACACTTACAAGGACTGGGGTTCAGATCCCTGTGTATTTGATATTTTCTTCCAAGTCCTTGTTGAAGCTGGAATGCTCAATGAAGCGGAAAAGTTCTTGACAAAATGTTGAACTATGGGTTGGTCATCTCTGTTGATTCCTGTAACTTATATCTTAATGGACTATCAAACGATTTCGATTTCGATGGAGTTGCGATGGCAATAATAGCTTTTAGTGAATTTTCTGAAGTAGGTGTTTGTTGGAACACTAGATCATACAACATTATTATTCATTCTCTTTGCCAATTAGGGAAGATAAAAGAAGCCCACCATTTACTCTTGCAAATGGAGTTGAGGGGTTGTATTCCTGATGTTATAAGTTTCAGTACCATGATCAATGGATATTGTCATGTTGGTGAACTACAAAAGCTTTTGAAGCTGATAGAAGAAATGCGAACAAAAGGATTGAAGCCAAATTCATATACCTACAACAGCATAATTCTTTTTCTTTCCAAAACTGGTAAACTAGTGGAGGCGGAGAAGGTCTTTGGGGATATGATGAGCCAGGGAATTGTCCCTGATAAAGTGGTATATACAACTCTTATTGATGGTTTTTGTAAGCTAGGGAGTGTTGCAGCTGCATATAAGTTGTTTGATGAAATGCATGGTCTGAAAATAATTCCGGATGTGTTAACATATACTGCTATGATTTGTGGGTTTTGTCAAACTGGAAAGATGATAGAAGCAGATAAACTTTTCCATGAAATGCTTAGTAGAGGTTTAGAACCAGATGAAGTTACATATACGGCACTTATTGATGGCTATTGCAAGGCAGGTGAGATCAAAGAGGCCTTTTCTGTTCACAAACTAATGGTTCAAATGGGGTGTACACCAAATGTTGTTACATACACTGCACTGGCTGATGGCCTCTGTAAACACGGGGAGGTAGATACGGCCAATGAACTTCTTCATGAGATGTTCAGAAGGGGCCTTCAACTGAATATCTGCACCTACAACTCAATTGTTAATGGTCTATGTAAAGCAAGAAATATTGCACAAGCTGTAAAGCTGATGGAAGATATGGAGGTGGTGGGATTTCATCCTGGCACTGTTACTTATACGACTCTAATGGATGCTTACTGTAAGGCAGGGGAGATGGTTAAGGCTCATGAACTTTTTCGGGAGATGCTGGGTAGAGGGATTCAACCTACTATTGTTACATTCAACGTGCTGATGAATGGGTTTTGTATGCCTGGAATGTTTGAAGATGGTGAGAGGCTACTAAGTTGGATGTTGGAGAAGGGTATAATGCCAAATGCAACCACCTATAATTCTCTTATGAAGCAGTACTGCATTAGAAATGATATGCATGCAACAACCGCTATTAATAAGAGGATGTCTTCTCGAGGAGTGATGCCTGATAGCAACACTTATAATATAATAATAAAAGGGCATTGTAAAGCAAGGAATACGAAAGAGGCATGGTTTCTGCACAAAGAAATGATTGGGAAAGGATTTAATCTCTCTGCTAGTTCCTACAATGCTCTCATCAAGGGATTTTTTAAGAGGAAGAAATTTTCGGAGGCAAGAGAACTATTTGAGGAGATGAGGAGAGAAGGATTAGTCGCAGAGAGAAATATACAATTATTTTGTTGATATAAACTTTGAAGAAGGGAAAATCGAAAACATTCTGGAGCTTTGTGATGAAGTAATAGAGAATTGCCTTGTGAGTAAGGACGGCAATGAAGTAAAATAGCTGGTGGACAGAATTTTCAGTTTTTGATTCACATAGGCTTGCTTGGTTGGATCCTATGAAATTCGGATCAGATCTTCTATGCATCATGGTAATGTTTTCCTTCTGGCCTCTACCGCCCGTAATGAGATCCATAAGTTTTCATTGCTTGGTATTTTTGAATCTCTGTTTTTTTCCCTTATTTTTTCTTCTTGTAAATTTCATCATTTTGGCTACTGTAATTGCATCAAGCAAATATAGGACTGGTGAGAAAAATAAATCTTTACAACAAATTAAGCATGGGCTGAAATACTCTAACCTCAACTTTTGTTGGGCCTGGGTTGATGTGTCACATATCTAAATTGAACTTGACCATCAACACAAGCAGACACATCAATGTGTGTGCACATGCATCTGTGGACATGTACAAATACAAACTACTGGTTCACACAGACGCATAATTGTACATGCATAAATACAAACTATTGTTGCCTTGGACAATCGAATTGGAGAAAATTTAATATAGTTGACCGCAACTAGTTTGGGTTTTAAGGCTTAGTTGACTTGGATTAAGTTGGTTCTCACCATAAGTTTGAAGCATACAAAAGTGAGTACTACCTACTAGTGAGAAAGTCAAGTTTTTCAAGTGATGATGCTGTTGTTACTGTTATCAGCATCATCTATTGGATGTTATACAAATGTTGTGTGAATTTATTTATACTGGCCATGTGATGACTTTGACTTATATGTAACATTATCAAGTGGTTGTTAACATAAATTAATCCATTTTCAGGTGATCAATGTACACCTGAGTCAGCTATCAGGATTTATTATTAAGGGCATGGTAGATTTGGATGAATTATTATGACATGCACTTTCACTACTAGTTGGGGTTTCTGCTGCTGCCCATATAGCACTGCCATACAGATCTGCATACAAATAACTGAAGAAAACATTTGCAGTTTCAAGATGATTACAAATTCTGTACAAGTTTGTATACACAAATCACGTTTTGGTATTTGTTTATTCACCTTCCATGCGTGCATGGATCAACCATTGATCGATAGAGTACCCACCACAAATTGCTGCAGACCCAACATTGTTTTTTACATCAGAGTGCTTGTATACCAATACAGGGAAGATTGGATTTGTTGAGTTGCCAGATGTGCCTCCTTCACGATACTGTTAAGGAACTAGAGAGAAAGGGGCCTTCATAAACACTCCATCCATAGTTCCCACCCTTAGTGATCAAGTCCACTTCTTCATAATGATCCTGTAAGATTCTGGAGATCCTGAGCATTTTTTTGACTGCAAATAGTTTATATTAACTAATGTTTTGTTATGCAGAAACATTAATCAATGTTCAAAAGCCTGAAGCCCTGAACGTTCCCAGCATCTGCACAGATAAAGTAAAGAGGCCTTTGTGAATCAAAGCTGCAAAGCCAAGGATTCTTCAATCCTACAGCCCATATTTCAGGCTGCAATTCTGTCTTTAGAGTAAGGATTATTTGGAGTGACAGAATAGTTCCCCCATAGACCAAGTTCAAGTACTTCAGCTTTACCTGTGAGCTGACAAATTCATGATCAATATAATGAAGATATCAAAGCAAGGTTAGCTTCTCTATTCATTGAGGAATATTTGGGAGTCTCGGCACCACAAGTATTTGCTCCCATTGGTGGGAGAGAGAGAGAAAATTTATTGTTTTCTCTCCCCCCATCTATGTTTGCAAATGCTTGTGGCACATAAATTTTTTGTGCCTGGCACTCCCAAGAGTTTCCGCTATTCATCTTTCTCCATAAAAGGGTTTACTGCATGTCTGAATTTGTGTGTTGAATATTACATGCCAGGCATATCTTGTATGTGACAAACAGAACACAAATGAGCAATAAGTTAAATCGAAAACACAATGGAAGGCGAGGGTATAAATCACTGCATGGATGCAAACATATAAACTAAAAAATTATACTACCAGATGAAGAGCACTAAACTGAAGTTATATTTATGCCGAAGCTGAACGGCAATATGCAATTCAAAGATCAATGAAAAAGCAGGAAGAAGCTAAATGCTCAACAGTTTTGTGCCAATGATACTCACTAGGTATGTTATCAACATCAATTCGCAATATTTTTCCAACCAAGGACTTCTTGTTTTGGGAAAAATTATAGGGATCACCATCCATTCCACCATCACCCATCGTCACATATAAATACCCATCTGCATGTCCAAATAAAAACTGTCCCCGTTGATTGAATGCAATGGGAAGGCCTAGCGTAAAAATCCTTCTAATTTCAAATTGTTTGACACCTTTTGCCTGGATATGGATGATCAAGTACTTTTGGTTAAAATTCCTTACTAGAAAGTCGCCTGGAAGAATCTGAAAAGACTGTAGATCTTTACCAAGGAAGGCTCTGAAGCAGTCCCATTGGCAGTGAACTCCACAATGACTATGGTCCCTGCTTGGTTGATCTGCATTATCAGAATCTAACATTGAGGGATCACAGTTCACATCTGAATTACATGAACACCTTCCAGTACAACCTGGGGTCTTAACCTTATCATGGATGAACGAAGCAAATTACCAGAATGAACTTCATTTGTCAAATCTAAAAAGGAATTCAACTCATCAAGGCCTAAAGTACCACATTTATCTTGTTCAGGAGCACTTGCCAACCAAATTTTCTGGTTGGTTAGCGAAGAAGGCACGATTAGACCCATCAGGATGGGCAACCATGTTCAGGTAAGCTCCATTTCCAATTTTCTAAAGGCAGAAGCCCTTGGGAGGAAGTTGAGTTGCAGTGGTGGTAAGAGAAACTGGTTCAACATCAAAACATATTGATTCATCATCAGAAGTATCAGAAAATGCTTTGCAGAAAGCACTTCTTGATTAGTTCGGAAAGCTTGGAAGAATTGGATCTAAACACTGCCTCGTCTTTACCTTCTGATTATGCTGCAAAGGGGGAATTCAATATTGACACATTCTAGCATGCATTCCAGACTGTTGAACAGAAGCCACTTGCTTCCTTGTTTGACAGCAACAGCTTTGCTGATGGGTAGAGAACAGGAATTGTTCGTGGCCTGAATTCAACCTTGAATAGCTCTGCTGAGAATTGATCACATCTCTGCAAATTGTAGGAGTCTATAGATTCATATAAGGTAGAATTTTGTTCATCGAGTATATTAAGTAAAAGTAAAAATTTATAACATATTGAGGGCCAGCAGTCTCAACACATTAAAGTACTATATGTATTAAGATGGCATATCAAAATTTCAAATGCAAAAAGGCAAAACTGATTAGGCAACAATGATATCAAGTGCATAAGCAATCTATGGAAAACTGGATGCATGAAAAATCATAAGCAGAGAATTGATTTTACAAGAGAAGTACATGTAGGATCAGAGATGTTCATCTCTTGAAACAGCTTGTGCAACTGGAAATCTTTGGCTGAGTCACAACACACACTACCATTGTAATTAGAACAAAATGCTAGAGGTGTCTTCTGAGTGAAAGGTGCCACTGTATATATACCAGAAAATAATGTTAATGGAAATTCATGAAACTAAAAGCACAAAAGAAAATTAAGACTCGAGTGATAAATAGAGAGACTCTGAGGAACTCAATTAAATCAGTGCATAAAGGAGCCAAACAAGTTCTTTAATTTAATAATGAGGCTAATATCCAAACTAGCACCAGTGGTCTAGTGGTAGAATAGTACCCTGCCACGGTACAGACCCGGGTTCGAATCCCGGCTCGTGCATTTTTTCTTCTTTTCGTTTTATTTTTTCCATTTTTTGTGGAAAGCGTCCTTGCCAAAAAGTGAGCCGAGTTTATATTCTAGTGTCTGTATTCGTGGGCCATATTATTTTTGCCTTTCAGCCAATCAAAGTTTAGTTTGTACAGTAACGTAGTTTGATTAATTCTCTCACTAGGGATCAGCCACCCAATACATGCAAAGAACATATAATTGATAATTCCTTCTCATAGACAATTTCACAGAAAATTTTCATCAATTACCCTATAATATTTTGAAATAGCAAATTGTCCACCTACTCGTCCAGTTAATTACAATGACAAAGCAAAACTCTACCAAACATTCTTATGAACGAGAATAATGAGTGGACAACACAACAAATGGAAACCTTAATGAGAGAAGCGGACAGCCCCTCCCATCGGAACGATATGGAGAAAAAGAAGATCAATTAGCATGCAGTACAAAAAAGATCAAACAAAATGCTAGTAGTGTAATATTTATATTTTAAAAGTTGGGTAAGTGTATATTTTTATCAATATGACAAAGAGTTAAATCATTAAATGGCTGAATGAAGATTTCTGGAGACCAAAGTTGAAAAGCAAAAAAAAAAAAAAATCAACTTAAAATAGTAACTCGGGGCAGCATACTTGCTGCCACCGAGAGAACAATTTCAAGTGGAATGTTTGGTTTTATTTATTTTTGTTGTTAGTGGGGAAAAGTAAAGTAAAGAAAAGAAAAGAAAAACAAAGGTGAATCATTATGTTGGTAAGACAATCATGTCTTATTTTTTTAAACCCTCCAAATCATGGAGACGATTGAAGGAGGGAGCTGCTGAAATTTGCAGCCAAGCTCTCCTATATAATGTGTGCGAGAGATTTATGAAGAGAACGCGAAATTTTTTTTGATTAGTTCCAAATATTGCATCTGTGTTCTTAAAACACTTGGGAGTTTAAAGAAAGGTGGAAGGAACAAAATTTTGAGGGTATTTTTCAAAAATATTTCGGGAAGCTATCAAAATAGCATAAGGTAATAAGGTAATGTTATTTTATCATTTATGAAATATTCAGGAGGTTAAAATAGAAATTTTTTCAAACTGTGTGGTTTATGGAGAAAAGAAGAAATAATAAGAAATTAAAATTCCAATATTATGTCGGGTGTTGGTAGTCAACAATCGGGAGAAAATTCGAGGAAAATCGGGAAAGGCAAAGAGGTGGCCCACGAGTAGCTTTAAGTGCTATGTGGTGAGTTGGATTTACTTTAAGTAGTCTAAATGAAAAATCGATTATTTTAGTGATAATCTTAAATTTAATTATTTAAGTATGTTTGGGTGATAGATGAAAAAGTGATTTATGGGAATGATAGAAAATTTGGATATGTAGAAATATTTCTCGGTGAGTAATAATATTTTTGGAATTTATAAGTTGACTTGAAAATAAAAGCAATAAATAAATTATTGATGAGATATACCGATGTTTTAACACGAATTATGACGAGATGAATTTTAGTGGATCTTACTAAATTTTTATGGATGATTTAAGATGAATTTTAGTGGATCTTGACAAATTCTAATGGACAATTTGAGATGAAATTTAGTGGATCTGGAAAGACTTTAATAGATTATTTGTTGTGATTTGGGAAGAGAAGAATCTTGTGGATAATTAGGATAGCCAAATTAAGTGGCTTGAATCTTTATATTGTTTTTATATTTATGTTTATATTACTGTTTCATATCATTGTTCATGCACATATGCATTAAATAATATAACCGAAAGAACCGGGAAGGCAGCCGGTCTAATGAAATAACCGTGACAGCCGGTATATGCTGGGATGAAAAATAAAAACCGTGACAGCCGGTATATGCTAGGATAAAAAATAAAAACCGTGACAGCTGGTATATGCTGGGATAAAAAATAAAAACCGTGACAGCCGGTATATGCTGGGATGAAAAGTGAAAACCGTGATAGCCGGTATATGCTGGGATGAAAAGTGAAAACTGTGACAGCCGGTATATACTGGAATTAACCGAGAAGGCAGCCGGTCTGATGAGAATAAAAGAACCGAAAGGGCAGCCGGTCTAAGATAATAATAACCTGTCGACAGGTGGGAAGACGTTCCCATCATAATCATTCATGCATCTGCATCTGTTTTAATTATCATTGCATTATTTGAAATGCTAAGATGTGGTATATTAATTGTGAATTAAATTATAGATGGTTGGGTCTCATAAAAAGAGACAGCTATAATGATGAGATGTGTGAGATGCTGACTTGTGGTATATTAATTGTGAATTAAATTATAGATGGTTGGGTCTCATAAAAAGAGATAGCTATAATGATGAGATTTTCGAGATGCTGAGATGTGATACTTTTTGTGAATTTAATTATAGAAGGTTGAGTTTCATATAAAAAGACAGTGATAAGACTTATCTAAATGACAGACTTTTTGATATGAACCTCATTACGAGGTAATTAGGAAATAATTGATAGTCTTAAGGTGAACCAATGATTGAGAAGAAGAGATTGATAGTAGAAAGTTGTCATCAGGTTATACGAAAAATAAATTTTAATATTAAATGATTATTGATAGAATTTGGAATACTTTCAGTAAATTTAATTCACTAAGCTTGTGAAGCTCACTCCTCACTGTTCAATGATTTCAGGTAGCAGTCAAGATAAATAGCCTGGTGGGTTGAGAATCAGTCGAGATCTTTTTCTGTAAGCCAAGTACGTGTTAATATCCTCAGACAATCGAGTTAAAGACTTGTAAAAATTTTATTGTAAATATTCATGCATTTATATATTTTATGTTTAAGTGAATATCAGATTTGTTTACCTTTTCTGTTAAAGGATAAAAAAAAAATTCTAGTAGTATTATATTTATTGTTGCATATATATGTCGTGCTTGGATTTTCAAAATGAGATGACACCGTCTAGGAGTGGCCAACCTGGGATGGGTCGTTACAATTTTGGTATTAGAGCATTAGGCTTTAAGATTCTGTAGACTGCATGAGAACCTAAAAAGTGGAAGATCTAAATAAATAATATTCTTAAATGCAGAGTCTGAGGATGACACGTAGTCGTGCGAGAACTAGAGGTAGAGTTTAAAATCAGAAGGGACGTGGTAGACCCCTTTTAGGAGGACTGAAGCAGATGAAGAAGTTGAGTCAGTGGTTCCCGCAAGGGAACATGGTGATAGTGCAGCTGGTATGAGTAGAGCTGGGGAAGTATCTAAAAGTAAGAATGATGAATTGCAAGATGCTCTTAACCGTGCTTTAGAGAGGATGAATGCAGCCGAGGAACGAGCTGCTAATTTGCAGAGAAGATTAGAGGAAAGGGATGGAAGAGAACCAGAGGTAGTGAGGCAAGAGGTTCCTGATGGAGGGGTATTTGCAAATGAAATGCAAGGGGATTGTTTTGTGAGGTTTCTTAAGTTTAAACCTCAGTCGTTTAAAGGATCTATAAATACGGTGGAAGCTGAACAGTGGATTGAGCATGTGGAGAAATATTTTGAGGTCTTACCGGTGTCTGATAAATAGAAGGTTGCTTTTGCTTCGTTTATGCTGGAGGGTGAGGCTTCTCAATGGTGGAAGGATATTTTGCCTAGGATGAGTACACGAATAGATCAACCTTTGACTTGGAATAAATTTAAGGATGAATTCTTTGCAAAGTATTTTCCAGATTCTTTTCGGGCACAACAAGAAAGAGAATTTATCCACCTAAAACAGGGAAATTTATTGGTGGTTGAATATGATAGTAAATTTGTAGCCCTGTCAAGATTTGTACCCGAGTTCGTGAATACGGAGGAAAGAAAATGCAAGAGATTTTTAGATGGATTACACTATGAAATTCGTTTTAAACTCTCTTACATGGGCATAGGAAATTATGCTGTACTTGTAGATAAAGCATTGCAGATTGAGAGAGATTTAATAGAGTTTAAAGGTAGGAGGGATTGGTTGAAGAGAACTAGATTTGAGGGATCTAGAGGTGGTAGCAGTATGGCTGTATAGGGTGGGAGACCACCCCAGAGGGGGCGTTCTTTGTCACAATGAACGGTAGGGCAGACTCAGAGGCAAGCAAGATCTATTACTTCAGTAGCTCAGAGTAATACCAGTGGGACCCCTCGATTTGGGAGACAGGCTATGGGGATTGGGAGTTATGGTAGAGGAATGAATATGCCACCAAGGGGAAGTGAAAATCTGATTTATGATCGGGAGTCAAGGGTTTGCTTTAAATGTAATCAGATGGGGCATTTATCTCGGAATTGCCCTACACATATATGCTTTGTATGTGGTGAGGGAGGACATGTTACTGCAGATTGTCCAGTGGGAAAGTCAGTTGAAGCAAGCATTGGAAGTGTCGGGAGAAAACCGATAGAGAGAGGCAGCGGATCAGGAAGTGTGTGGGGCAGAGGTCGAGGATCTGTAGCAGAGTGAGGACGTGGCAGTCCGATTTATTCCAGAGATGGCAAAGTCTATACATTGACCCAGCAGGATGCACAAGCCACTCATGATGTTGTTATGGGTATGATATCTATCCTTGGTAGGGCTGCTAGATTATTAATTGATCCTGGTGCAACCCATTCTTTTGCATCTAGTAGTTATATGAAATCCATTGATGCCAGTGCTAGTCCTTTGATGCATGCCATTATTGTTGAAGTTCCTACTGGAGATAGGGTTATTATCAGAACAATTTATCAAGGTTGTGTGATTAATATTGCTGACCGAGAATTTGAGGTTGATTTATTGCCTTTAGATATGACAGATTTTGATGTGATTCTAGGGATGAATTGGTTAGCTGCATGTCATGCATGGGTAGATTGTTTTAGGAAAAATGTGGTGTTCAGGATACCCGGGCAGGAGGAGTTTAATTTTCAGGGAGAACGTAAAATACTTGTTAATTGTCTGATTTCTGCCTTAACTGCTAGTAAATGGTTGAGGAAGGGTTGTGAGGGGTATTTAGCATATGTGATGGATTCTAGCAAAGAGGGTAGACAGTTACACGAAATCTCGGTGGTAAAAGATTTTTTCGATGTATTCCCTGAGGAGTTGTCGGGATTGCCTTCCAATAGAGAGATCGAATTTTCTATTGAAGTGATTCCAGGATCAGCACCTATATCCATAGCACCCTATAGAATGGCACCAGCTGAATTGAGAGAGTTAAAAGTTCAGCTTCAGGAGTTGCTAGATAAACAATTTATCCAACCTAGTACATCACCCTGAGGAGCCCCTGTGTTATTTGTCAAGAAGAAGGATGGGACATTGAGGTTGTGTATTGATTATAGACAATTGAATAAGATCACAATCAAAAATAGATATCCTTTACCTAGGATAGATGACCTATTCGAGCAATTACAGGGAGCTAGAGTGTTCTCTAAGATAGACTTGAGGTCGGGATATCATCAATTGAGGATAAAAGAGGGGGATGTGCCTAAAACTGCTTTTAGGACACGTTATGGTCATTATGAGTTCTTGGTGATGCCTTTTGGGTTGACCAATGCTCCTGTGGCATTTATGGATCTTATGAATCGGGTGTTTAAACCATTCTTGGACAGATTTGTAATTGTGTTTATTGATGATATTTTAGTATACTCTAAGAATGAAGAGGAGCATATGCGACATTTGGAGATAGTGTTGGAGATTCTGAGGAAGGAGAAATTATATGCGAAATTATCTAAATGTGAGTTTTGGTTGAATGAAATATCCTTCTTGGGACATGTTGTGTCGAGAGAGGGAATAGCAGTTGACCCACAAAAAGTAGAAGCAGTGTTGACTTGGGAGAGACCCACAAATGTAACTGAAATTAGAAGCTTTTTGGGATTGGCTGGTTATTATAAAAGATTTATTCAAAATTTTTCTATGATTGCTAGACCTTTGACTAAATTGACCAGGAAAGACAAAAAGTTTAGGTGGTCAGAGGAATGTGAGAGAAGTTTCCAGCTGTTGAAAGAAAAACTGACTACTGCCCCAGTATTAGTGCTTCCATCTGGTGATGAAGGATTTGTGGTCTATAGTGATGCGTCACATCAGGGGTTGGGATGTTTGTTGATGCAACATGGAAAAGTTATAGCTTATGCATCTAGGCAACTGAAGAATCATGAGAGAAATTACCCGACCCATGATTTAGAATTGGCTGCCATAGTCTTTGCTTTGAAGATTTGGAGACACCATTTATATGGAGCCAAGTATGAAATTTTTACTGATCATAAAAGTTTGACACATTTACCAACCCAGAAGGAGTTGAATTTAAGGCAGAGGAGGTGGATGGAATTAATTTGTGATTATGATTGTACAATTCATTATCATCCAGGAAAAGCTAATGTAGTAGCAGATGTGTTGAGTAGAAAAGCTATAGGGAAATTAGCTGTTTTTGGGAGTCATGATACTAGCCTGATGATAGAATTAAGAGGAATGAGGATGCAATTGAGTGTCAGTGATAAAGGATCATTAATGGAAAATATGGTAGTTCAATCTCCTATTATTGCTCGTTTATTACAGCTACAGAGTAAAGATGAGGGAATAGAGAAAATCAGGTAGGAAGTGTTGAGCGGGAAACCGACCGAGTTTAGAATCAGAGAAGATGGTATGGTAGTATCGGGACAAATGTTCCCAATGATGTGGAGATGAGAAAAGAAATACTAAAGGAGGCTCATGATTCGATATATTCCATGCACCCGGGAAATAATAAGATGTACAGGGGGTTAAAACAGAATTATTGGTGGTCAGGGATGAAGAGGGATGTAGCAGAATACATTGCTAGATGATTGACTTGTCAGCAGGTAAAATCTGAGAATAGACATCCAGCAGGTTTATTACAACCTCTTCCGATACCTGAGTGGCCATGGGAAAATGTAAGTATGGATTTTGTCTCTGGTTTTCCTCGTACCCAGAGAGGGCATGATGTTGTGTGGGTTATAGTGGATAGACTTTCTAAATCTTCACATTTTCTTCCTATTAAAACTACCTGGAGTCCAGAAAAGTTGTCTGAGTTGTATGTGGCAGAGATAGTGAAATTACATGGAGTGCCATTGAGTATTGTGTCAGATAGAGATTCTAGATTTTGGAGGGGTTTTCAAGAAGCTATGGGTACGCAATTATAGTTTAGTATAGCTTTTCACCCACAAACTGATGGACAAACAGAGAGAATCATCAAAATACTAGAAGATATGCTGAGGACAAGTGTATTGAGCCTCTCAGTAAGCTGGGATACTTACTTGCCTTTGATAGAGTTTGCATACAATAATCAGTATCAAACTAGTATTGGGATGGCACCCTTCGAAGCTTTGTATGGAAGGAGGTGTAGAACTCCAGTATGCTGGGAAGAAGTTGGAGAGAGAAAGATATATGGCCCAGAAATGATAGACTTGACTACTGAAAGAATCAAACTGGTTAGGGAGAATCTCAGAGTAGCTCAGAGCAGACAGAAAGGATATGCTGACAAAAGAAGACGACCTCTTGAATTCCAAGTTGGTGATTGGGTATTCTTGAAGATATTTTCGTGGAAGGGAGTGTTGAGATTTAAGAAGAAGGGAAAGTTGAGCCCAAGATTTATGGGGCCCTATGAGGTGATCGAAAGAATTGGACCCGTAGCATATCGTTTGAATTTGCCTCTGGAATTAAGGCAATTACATAATGTTTTTCATGTGTCACTACTGAGGAAGTACTTGCACGATGAGTCCCATGATATCACGAATCAGGCGATAGAAATTCAGAAGGATTTGACTATTATGCTAACACCAGTCGGAATCCTAGACAGAAAAGAGCAAGTCTTACGCAATAAAGTTATTCCTTTGATTCAAGTATTATGGCGCAATAAAGATGTTGAAGAAGTCACGTGGGAACATGAAGCAATAATGAGGAAGGATTATCCCCAACTCTTTACTTGATTTCAAGAAGGAAATTTCGGGGACGAAATGTTGTAAGGTGGGTAGATTTGTAATATCCATATTTTAAAAGTTAGGTAAGTGTATATTTTTATCAATATGATAAAGAGTTATATCCCTGAATGGCTGAATAAAGATTTCTGGAGACCAAGGTTGAAAAGCAAAAAAAAAAAAAGTTAACTTGGAATAGTAACTCGAGGCAGCATACTTGCTGCCACCGAGAGAACAATTTCAAGTGGAATGTTTGGTTTTATTTATTTTTGTTGTTAGTGGGGAAAAGTAAAGTAAAGAAAAGAAAAGAAAAACAAAGGTGAATCCTTATGTTGGTAAGACAATCATGTCTTATTTTTTTAAACCCTCTAAATCATGGAGACGATTGAAGGAGGGAGCTGCTGAAATTTGTAGCCAAGCTCTCCTATATAATGTGTGCGAGAGATTTATGAAGAGAACACGAAATAATTTTTGATTAGTTCCAAATATTGCATCTGTGTTCTTAAAACACTTGGGAGTTTAAAGAAAGGTGGAAGGAACAAAATTTTGAGGGTATTTTTCGAAAATATTTCGGGAAGCTATCAAAATAGCAGAAGGTAATAAGATAATGTTATTTTATCATTTATGAAAGTTTCAGGAGGTTAAAATAGAAATTTTTTCAAACTGTGTGGTTTATGGAGAAAAAAAGAAATAATAAGAAATTTAAATTCCAATATTATGTCAGGTGTTGGTAGTCAACAATCGGGAGAAAATTCGAGGAAAATCGGGAAAGGCAAAGAGGTGGCCCACGAGTAGCTTTAAGTGCTACGTGGTGAGTTGGATTTACTTTAAGTAGTCTAAATGAAAAATCAATTATTTTAGTGATAATCTTAAATTTAATTATTTAAGTATGTTTGAGTGATAGATTAAAAAGTGATTTATGGGAATGTTAGAAAATGTGGATATGTAGAAATATTTCTCAGTGAGTAATAATATTTTTGGAATTTATAAGTTGACTTGAAAATAAAAGCAATAAATAAATTATTGATGAGACATACCGATGTTTTAACACGAATTATGACGAGATGAATTTTAGCGGATCTTGCTTAATTTTTATGGATGATTTAAGATGAATTTTAGTGGATCTTAACAAATTCTGATGGACAATTTGAGATGAAATTTAGTGGATCTGGACAGACTTTAATGGATTATTTGATGTGATTTGAGAAGAGAATAATCTTGTGGATAATTAGGATAGCCAAATTAAGTGGCTTGAATCTTTATATTGTTTTTATATTTCTGTTTATATTACTGTTTCATATCATTGTTCATGCACATATGCATTAAATAATATAACCGAAAGAACCAGGAAGGCAGCCGGTCTAATGAAATAACCGTGACAGCCAGTATATGCTGGGATGAAAAATAAAAACCATGACAACCGGTGTATGCTGGGATGACAAGTGAAAACCGTGACAGCCGGTATATGCTGGGATGAAAAGTGAAAACCGTGACAGCCGGTATATGCTGGGATGAAAAGTGAAAACCGTGATAGCCGGTATATGCTGGGATGAAAAGTGAAAACCGTGACAGCCAGTATATGCTGGAATTAACCGAGAAGGCAGCCGGTCTGACGAGAATAAAAGAACCGGGAGGGCGGCCGGTCTAAGATAATAATAACCTGTCGACAGGTGGGAAGACGTTCCTATCATAATCATTCATGCATCTGCATCTGTTTTAATTATCGTTGCATTATTTGAAATGCTGAGATGTGGTATATTAATTGTGAATTAAATTATAGATGGTTGGGTCTCATAAAAAGAGACAGCTATAATGATGAGATGTGTGAGATGCTGAGTTGTGGTATATTAATTGTGAATTAAATTATAGATGGTTGGGTCTCATAAAAAGAGACAGCTATAATGATGAGATTTTCGAGATGCTGAGATGTGATACTTTTTGTGAATTTAATTATAGAAGGTTGAGTTTCATATAAAAAGACAGTGATAAGACTTATCTAAATGATAGACTTTTTGATATGAACTTCATTACGAGGTAATTAGGAAATAATTGATAGTCTTAAGGTGAACCAATGATCGAGAAGAAGATATTGATAGTAGAAAGTTATCATCAGGTTATGCGAAAAATAAATTTTAATATTAAAGGATTATTGATAGAATTTGGAATACTTTCAGTAAATTTAATTCGCTGAGCTTGTGAAGCTCACTCCTCACTGTTCAATGATTTCAGGTAGCAGTCAAGATAAATAGTCTGGTGGGTTGAGAATCAGTCGAGATCTTTTTCTGTAAGCCAAGTACGTGTTAATATTCTCAGACAATCGAGTTAAAGACTTGTAAAAATTTTATTGTAAATATTCATGCATTTATGTATTTTATGTTTAAGTGAATATCAGATTTGTTTACCTCTCCTGTTAAAGGATAAAAAAAATATAAAAAAAAATCTGGTAGTATTATATTTATTGTTGCATATATATGTCGTGCTTGGATTTTCAAAATGTGATGACACCGTCTAGGGATGGCCAACCTGGGATGGGTCGTTACAAGTAGTGACTCTCAGGTACTAAAAGACGCATGCTTTCAGAGATATATTACTAAGGGAAGAGAGCTCAAGCCCTAGTCTAACGAGAGCGAATGAAGGTTTAAGGGACATTGATTTTATTAAGGATTAAGTTCTAGTCACCACAGTGGATTCTTGGCCAAGTATAGATGTGACAGGGAATGCAAGAGAAATTATTCAAAAGCCTTAGAAGAACAGTCTAATCCTAAAATTGTTAGGGAGGAATATAGGGAACCAAACCCTAATTGAAAGAACAAGAAAGTTATGGCACTTAGGAAAAAGGGACCATGCTCCTCTTCATTTGAGAATTTAAATAGAGATCAAGTTCTTGATGAGATTGAATATCATCATAATAAATTTGAATTTAAATACTCTTCATTTGATGATGTGTCATTCAATCTCACCATAAACTTGACTCCATTTAATTCTCAAATGAAAATGATCATGATTCGAGAAGGGAGTTCAAACTATAGTCTACAGTGAGGCTTAAAACAAAATATCATAAAATTGTCACATTTGTTAGTAAAATAATCATATTTTATGATAAATTGTCATATTTAATGGTGACACCTACCCATGAACGGATTTACTGTGGAGGTAATAGAATCAACTGCCCCTACTTAACATTTGAAATTCAAAATTGCTCCCACAAAGAACTTATTTTCTCCCATGAGATATTTCTTTTCCTAGCAAAGAAAACAAACCCAAATCTTATAAAATAACCGAGTGGAGATTTATCCAAAAAGATAATTTCAATTTTAGTAGATACATGAAATACCTACAAGTGATAGAAACAAACCCACAAACAAAAACGCATAAATTCGCACAATAGAAGAAACAATGTACACAAGAGCATGACTTTCATTGTCCAACGGAAGAGAAAAAGAGTCATATATAGTCATTGAATCTTCAATATAAAATACTAAAATCTTCAAAACCCACACACATGGCTATGCAATGTTATCCACGAAAGAAGATCAAAACTGATCAAAAACAAGAAAAAAAAACAATATATATATATATAGAAAAATTAGTTCCTCTATGACATCTGCGATACCTCTATGAATTAGTAAAACTAGAAACAAACATGAAATGGGTTTTTGGTTTGAAAGAGAGGGTTTATTATTTCAATGTTTTGCACCTTTGGGAGTTTTGTTTGATTATCAAGTGTGTCAAGTATCCAACGGTTGAGATTGACGTTTCACATGTATGGGTGCATGTCTAACACATGGCACACACTTAAGAATCTAATGCAAAAAGAAAATAGCCAAAAAAAAAGCTTCACCTGTTATGTGTCAATATATAATCTTTAATGCAAATAAAAAAAAAAAAAAGTTACTTTAGGCAGCCAGTTTACCCGAAGATAATTGTAGTAATATCATTTTTTATTTTTTAGGTACTTTATTGAAAAGTAAAATAAAGTACCTTAGGTGGTAGAACACATATTTTTGTGGTAAAATTTTATTTTTATTAATATTTTTTTTTTATCATTAGAAATATAAATAAAAATATGAGATTTCGATTGTCTTAATTTAGGTAAAGAATATCACCCTCAATTTTAATCAATATCAACTATTTAAATATTTTGAATGGACAAAAATGTGACACAAAAGTTATCAGTAATTCCCTTTACTTTACATTTTTTTTTTAATTATGACACTTTAGACACCACTAAATTTTTTTGTATACAATATAGTATAATGTTATTACTAACACGGTATCAAGTATTGATCCAAAACATTGTTTTAAATTTTAAGGAATTTTAACTAGTCTATCAACTTAATTCTCTCAATTTAAATATTGTTAAAAATGATATGATATTTTAAACCAACAAAAAGTGAAGTCCTAGAGAGAATAATTGGTAATAAGAAGCCAAATATATATGAAAGAGGTATTGGTTGGTGAAGGAGAGGAGGCTAAGAAGGCAGCTATGGAGAAAATGGAAGAAGGGACAATGTTGTTGGAGGAAGCTTTTGGGAAATGCAACAAAAGGATGTTGGAAAAAATATCCACCATCAACAATTAATCAAGTACCACGATTCCAATCAAAGATCATAGATTAAATATAATAATTACCACGCCCAATGCGGAAATAAAAACGACAAACACCAATTAAAGCAATAAACTAATAACATAAGAATTTATGTGGAAAACCCTCTAGTGTAGAGGGAAAAAACCACAGGACAAAAATAACTCCATTATGTAAATAACAATTACAAAGTTTATATCTCAAGTTTATTGTAATATCCGTGTTCTTAAAGTAAGGGTACAAAAGTAATTTAACAGATATTACATGAAAATAAAATAATATATACATAAAAAATTTGTTATTGAATAAAATAATTATTTTAAAAAATTAGATGCGTGATGGGGTGTTGTTATAAAGAAAAAAAAACTGAACATGTGGTGGTATAAAGAAAAAGAAAAAAAAAGACATGTGGTAGGGTGAAAAAAAAAAAAAAAGGGGGAAAAGGGGGGAGGGGGTGGGGGTTGGCAAACATATTAATGTTCTAGGTGTTGCCTGTCCAACATGCAAAGAAGGCATGTTGGACAATAAGCCAAGTAAACTTGAATGGTGGCAACAGATGAAACAGTTTTAAGTATAAAAATATCGTCTTTTTGTTTTGTTTTATTATTCTTGTTTAGTTTCTTCTTTTTTTAATTCAAATTATTCTCTTTCTTTAAACACCTGGGAACTCAAAAAAAGGTTGAAAGATTGAAATTTTGAAGAAGTTTACTGAAGAATTTTTAATGAGATTCAAGAAAAGCTTTAAGAAAAACAAAAGGTAATAATTTATATTTTATTTTTGAAATTATATATACATGAAATTATCCGGAATTTGATGTGAAAATTTAAAGGGTATGAATTATGGAAGAATTGAAGAACAAATTAGAAATTTTAATGTAAATATTATGTCAGATGTTGACAATCAACAATCGGGTGAAATTGTTGAAAATAGCAGAAAAGGCAAGAAGGTGATCCACATGTAGTTTTAAGTGTTATGTGGTGAGTTGGATTTACTTTTAGTAATCGAGATAAATACGAAATATAAAGTAATGATATTTAAATTAATTATTAAACTATGATTTGATGATATATAAAAGTTGGTTGCTAGATATGATAGGAATAATTGATATGTTAAAGATTTATTATATGAGAAGTTTTATTATTGAAATAATGAGTTGATTATATATATAATTGTTGACCCTCGCCCGTATTTTAATGATGGCAAAACACAACTGTTATTTAACTAACATGTTTAAACTAAGTTGTATTAAGGATCAAACACATTCAACCAAGGAACAAAGTGCAAAAACTTGAACCAAATCAAGTATCAAGTGAAGACTGAAGATCTAGAATAGGTCTTAAGGTTTAGAACCAATGTAAGTCTCACTCATACATTGTATTAGCTTGTTCAAAGGCTCAAACACAAAAGGTTTTTCTAAAACCATTATTTTTAAATGTTTTTGATGAAAAACAGAAGAAAAACTGGGTTGGAAGACAACCCAGTCGACTGGGTACATATACCAGTCGACTGGTATATGGGTCAGAAGGTACCCAGTCGACTGGATGAATTAACCCAGTCGACTGGTACTTTGACCAGTAAGTCTCCAGTCGACTGGATGAAACAACCCAGTCGACTGGTAAAATGGACAGAAAGTCCCCAGTCGACTGGATACCCAGAAGGTCTGAAAACGAGTATTTTTCAAGTGAATCCAGTCGACTGGTATCTCGACCCAGTCGACTGGTAATTCAAAATTATGACCGTTGGACTCCAAATCTGAATGTTTTAAAGTAAATCTTTTTCAAATTAAAGTCCTAAACGGCCATATTAATTGATTGCTATATAAACCCATTCAGTTAAGCATTCAATAGCAAGCTGCACATATTCAAAAAAAGTTGATCTCACATAATCAAGTTTTTACACTCTTGAAACACAAAAAGCTTTGAAATAATCTTATTGAGCCATTTCTTCAAGCTTTACTTTGAAAGAGAGACATTTCTATTGTAATAAGCTTTCATTTGCTGTTTCTCTACCTTTTACTTTACACCATCTTTGTAAAGGGATTACTTCCGAGAGGAAGAGGAAACTTTCGAAAGGAAGGGGATTTTTCGGTTTAAGCAATTCCTGTAATTTGCTTGTGTACGGTTTGTACAACACCCGGCTAAGTTGTGCGACTAAGTTTTCTTAGTGGATTACTTCAAGGTGTTCCTTGAAGAGAGTGGACGTAGGATCGGACCGAATTCGATATTGCCGAACCACTATAACTGTGTTTGCATCCTCTTTCCTAAAACTCTTTATTTACAGCTCATTACTTGTATTTATTATCTGTTGCTTGTTAGTTTTTATAAACTTATATTAATTCTGCGAAAAGTTTTTAAAAACCCAATTCACCCCCCTCTTGGGTTGAAACCTCGAGCTACAATTGGTATCAGAGCCTCGTTCTCTTTATTAGGCTTAAAATCCTAGAGTTGATCCAATGGCAGCAAATAGCTACTCTGAGGGACACTCTTATACTAGACCACCATTGTTCAATGGCTCAAATTATAACTATTGGAAAAATAGAATGAAAATCTTCGTCGAAGGACAAGATTACAATCTATGGAGAATTATAGAAGAAGGACCTAAAATTCCTTCAAAAGAAATAGTTATTGGAGAGACTCTTCATACAATGCCTAAACTCAAAACTGAGTTTACTGACGAGGATTGTAGAACGATGTCTCTCAATAGTAGAGCAATAAGCATGCTACATTGTGCATTAGATATTTCTGAATATAACAAAATATTTGCATGCGTTTCTGCTAAAGAAATATGAGACAAATTGCAAGTCACATATGAAGGAACAAGTGAAGTAAAAAAGTCTAAAATTTACATGCTAATTTCTGAGTATGAATCTTTTAAGATGTCTCCTAACGAAACCATTTCCGAAATGCACTCACGATTCACTACTATTATAAATGGTTTAAAATTGCTTGGCAAGAATATTGAGGAATTTGAACTAACCAGAAAAATCTTAAGATCTCTCCCACCAGAATGGAAACCAAAGAGGACAGCCATTCAGGAGGCCAAAAATCTTGACAAGCTTGATGTTGAGACGCTGCTTGAGTTATTATTGACATACGAGATGGAAGAAATGACTTCCATCATCAATGATGATGAGAAGAAGAAAAAGCAAATTGCTCTCAAGGCTTCTACGAGCAACAAAGAAAAGGAATTAGAACAAGAAGCAGAGAGCAGTGAAGAGGATGGTGAAATGGCTTTAATCACCAAACGATTCCATAGGTTCTTGAAGAAAAGCAAGAAACCTTACTCAAAGGATCCCACCTCAAAAAGGGAACCACTTATGTGCTATGGCTGCAAAAAGCCAGGACATATAAAAGCTGATTGTTCGGTTTCAAACAAACCATACAAGGGCTTCAAGAAGAAAGCTATGGTAGTAACTACCTGGAGCGATGACGAAGAAGATGAGTCATCAGACAAAGAAATCGGATACGAGGAAATTGCCAACCTTTGTTTGATGGCAATCGATGATGAAAGTGAGGTAACATCTTCTCCCTCTTCAAAAAATAATATTGTTACTAGTAGTGAAGAACTGCTAGAAATCATAAATGAAATGCATGAAGAATTAAAGAAATTTGATTCTAGAAATTCTGTTCTTAAGAAAGAAGTATCATCTCTTTCTAAAGAAATGATAATTCTTAGAGAAGAAAAAGAAAAATTATCATCTTTACTGTATGATTCGTCTCAAGATTTTCTTAAAAATGAAAATGAGAATTTGAAAAATAAAATTTCTGAATTAAACAGCACTATATCTAGACTTATGCTTGGTAAAGAAAAACTTGATGAAGTGCTTTCTTCCCAAAGATTAAGTGGAGAAAAATCTGGTGTAGGATATTCTCCATTGGGAAAACAAAAAACAAAAGAGAGCTTATTCATGAAAGCCTCTTGTGTAGATGGAGCCTCTACTTCAAAAGCTCCTAGCATTGTTAAAAACACTCCCTCGATAAATGCTAGGAAGTCTAGAAACTTAAATGATCATTCTAAATTGAAGCATTCTAAAAATACTCATGCTTATATGTATGCTCATTCTAGAAATGCTCATACACATCCTAGAAATAATTATCATGCTCATTATAGGAACAATGTGTATAATCAAAGAATGCATTCTGCTCATGCTCATCCTAGGAATTATCATCATGGGTATCCTAGAATGCATCATCATACTCTTTATAGAAATGACATGAATTTTCATACTCCTTACCATAGAAACATATATCCTAGGAACTATTATCCTAAGGTTTATAGGAATTCACATGTAAGACATCCTAGAAATTTCTATGACTATCATGCTAGGACTGTGCATCATCAACTTGTTCATAGAGCACCTCATATTAAGAAAGTATGGGTCCCAAAAGGAACCGTATTTTCCAGGACTAACCCCAAAGGACCCAAGAAATTTTGGGTACCTAAAAGTGCTATCGTATATCCTTGTGTGATGTAGATTTGTCTTCACACCAAGGAGAAAGGTAACTGTTGGTACCTTGATAGCGGTTGCTCAAAGCATATGACCGGTGATAAAAGCGTATTCAAGGAGCTAACTCTAAGAGATGGTGGACTTGTGACCATTGGAGACAATACTAAAATAAAGATCATCGGACATGGAAAAGTTGGTAATGATTTCTCAACCTTAGATAATGTATTGCTAGTACAAGGCCTTAAGCCAAATTTACTTAGCATTAGTCAATTATGTGATAAAGGATATAAAGTCACATTTGAGACCTCTCATTGTCTAGTTATAGACATCAAGAGCAACAAGATCAAATTCATTGGCCATAGACATGAAAATGTCTATATAGTTGATTTGAAATCTTTGCATTCCGATAATGAAAAATGTTTTCCTGCTTTTAGTGAAAATCAATGGCTATGGCATAGAAGGCTTGGTCATGTAAACATGAATTTGCTAAAAATTGTTTCAAGAAAAGACTTAGTTATTGGACTTCCTAAAATCAATTTTGAGAAAGACAAAATTTGCAATGCTTGTCAAATGGGAAAACAATCTAGGATATCTTTTAAAGCAAAAAATGTAGTCTCAACTACTAGACCTTTGGAACTTTTGCATATGGACTTATTTGGTCCAATTAGTACCATTAGTCTAGGTGGCCATCAATATGCTCTTGTTATTGTTGATGACTATTCAAGATATACCTTTGTTATTTTTATTGCTTATAAGGATGAAGCTTTCAAAGGATTTGAAAAGTTTTGCAAAAAAGTACAACATGAAAAAGGAATTTGTATTTCAAGCATAAGAAGTGATCATGGCAAAGAATTTGAAAATCAAAGCTTTTCAAAATTTTGTGATGAAAATGGAATTAATCACAACTTTTCAGCTCCTAGAACTCCTCAAAAAATGGAATTGTTGAGAGGAAAAATAGAGTTATAGAAGAATTTTCAAGAACAATGCTTTGTGAAAATAATTTACCAAAATATTTTTGGGCTGAAGCCGTGAATACTTCTTGCTATATTTTAAATAGAATTTTGATAAGGCCCTTGCTTGATAAAACACCATATGAACTATGAAAAGGGAGAAAGCCCAATATTTCATATTTTCGTGCCTTTGGTAGTAAGTGCTTCATCTTAAATAACAATAAAACTAACTTGGGTAAATTTGATTCCAAGACCGATGAAGGGATATTTTTAGGATATTCAACTACTAGTAAGGCTTATAGAGTTTTCAATAAGAGAACTCTAGTAGTAGAAGAATCTGTGCATGTAACTATTGATGAATCTAACCCAATGAGTAGTGGAGAAGTTTCCTTTAAAGATGATGCAGATTTTATTCCAAGAATGGGAACTCCTACTCCCATTGTTGACCCAAAAGTGAGTTCTTCTCAAACAAATAAAGGGATGGCAACTCCCAATTTGGACCAACCATCCTCAAGTCAACAAGAGGAAAATCTACCCAAGGATTGGAAGTATGTAAATCATCATCCAATTGATCAAATAATTGGTGATCCTTCACAAGGGGTAAGAACTCGCTCTTCCATTAGAAATATTTGCAATTTTGTAGCTTATTTGTCTCAAGTAGAACCTAAGACATTTATAGAAGTTGAAAAAGATAATGATTGGATAATTGCAATGCATGAAGAAATAAATCAATTTGAGAGAAACGATGTTTGGAAACTAGTTCCAAGACCTAAAGATCATTCAATTATTGGAACTAAATGGGTATATAGAAATAAAATGGATGAAAATGGTATAGTAACTAGAAATAAGGCTAGACTAGTTGCTAAGGGATATAACCAAGAGGAAGGAATAGATTTTGATGAAACTTATGCTCCTGTAGCTATATTAGAAGCTATTCGAATGTTATTAGCCTTTGAATGCTTTAATAAATTCAAGCTATTTCAAATGGATGTGAAAAGTGCCTTTTAAAATGGCTTTATAGAAGAAGAGGTTCATGTTGAACAACCTCTTGGATTTGAAAATCTAGTCTTCCAAATCATGTCTATAAACTTTCTAAAGCTCTATATGGTTGAAGCAAGCTCCAAGAGCATGGTATGAAAGATTAAGTAAATTTTTGATTAACAATGATTTTGTAAGAGGTAAAATAGACACAACTCTCTTCACAAGAATGACACTTTGATAGTTCAAATATATGTTGATGATATTATATTTGGTGCTACTAATGAATCTATGTGTCAAGAGTTTGCAAAGTGCATGCAAGGTGAATTTGAAATGAGCATGATGGGAGAACTTACCTACTTCCTTGGTCTTCAAATCAAACAACTAAAAGGAGGCATCTTCATCAATCAATCAAAGTACATCAAGGACCTACTTAAGAGGTTCGGGATGGAAAGCTCGAAGCCAATTGGAACACCTATGAGCACAACCACCAAACTTGATCTTGATGAAGGAGGTAAAACTGTAGATTCTAAATATTATAGAAGCATGATAGGTGCTTTACTATATTTGACTGCAAGTAGACCTGATATAATGTTCAGTGTATGCATGTGTGCTAGATTTCAGTCTAATCCTAAGGAATCACATATAGTTGCAGTAAAAAGAATCCTTAGATATCTACAAGGGACCCAGACCATAGGATTATGGTACTCTAGAGAATCATCTTTTGAGTTAGTAGGATATTCAGATGCTGATTTTGCTGGATGTAGGTTGGATAGAAAGAGCACAAGTGGAACATGCCAATTCTTAGGTGCTATGTTAACTTCTTGGTTCTCCAAGAAACAGAATTCAGTTGCACTATCAACCACTGAGGCGGAATATGTAGCAGCTGGCAGTTGTTGTGCCAAAGTACTATGGATGAAACAACAACTAGAAAACTATGGCATGAGTCTCAAAAATATTCCTATATTTTGTGATAACACTAGTGCCATCAACATAACCAAAAATCCTATTCAGCACTCTAGAACCAAACATATAGAGATTAGACATCATTTCCTAAGAGATCATACTCAAAAAGGTGATATAAGATTATAATTCATACCTTCAGAAGATCAAATTGCTGATATTCTTACGAAACCCTTAAGTGAAGCTAGTTTTTGTAAGATTAGAATGTTGATGGGATTGCTTGATTTTGATAAACTAAATGTTTGATTGCATCTCATTTCATCATTTACATGTTTGACATTGAGTGATAGAGTATTAATTCATGTTTAATTATTCCCCTCACTCAAAAATGTCATAGATAAACAAAATCGTGCTAAAAAAATTCAGGACTGAAAATTATACTCAGGATCCAGTCGACTGGTAAATGTGCTCCAGTCGATTGGTAAGTCTCTGCCTGATCTTTCAGTCGACTGGTACTTTTGACCCAGTCGACTGATAATTCTCTGCCAAATATTCCAGAGGACTGGTAAGTCTTCTCCAATCGTCTATAAGATCAAATGCTATTTGGAGCCAATTTTTTTAAAAAATCCTTGTCCTCCAGTCAACTGGTAAAGTTAGCCCAGTCGACTGGTAACTCACTGCCAGTTTACCCAGTCGACTGGTACGTTTACCCAGTCGACTGGTAAAGAAACTGTTCATCTTTTCAAAGGGACCCAGTCGACTGGTATATCGACCCCAGTCGACTGGTATCGCGATTCTATAAAAGGGACTGTTCATTTTCGCCATTTTTACGCCATTTTCAAAGAGCCCAAGCTTTCTCTCTCTAGAAAAATTCATCCTTTTGATCCAAAAACCATCCAAATCCCTTCTAAACACACCGATCTACACATTCCTAAAGAGATTTTAAATTTCTACGGTTAAAATCTCTCATTTTTACCAAAATCACTTTTTTCCAAAAACTCCAGATTTCTCCAAAATGAGTGACAAAATCCGTATTAAACTCACAACAAGTGGACCTAATGCGCCTAAAAAGCCAAGGTCTTCAAAACCTTCGGCTTCGGAGTCGAAAGGGAAGGGAGCAGCAGGGTCATCCAGCAAGGAGCCAAGAACAGAGCTGGAGCAGACTCTGTTTTACAGCCCAGCGGCTCATAAGAGGTATAATTCAATAACCCGTCACAAGAAAATCATGACGGGTAGAGTCGTTGATTTCGACTCTATTCGCCATGGTAATTTCGATATTCTACCAGCCTTTGAGGCAATAAATCTGACCCCACTGGTCAGAATTCATGAAAAATATTACCCGCGACTGATTCACCAGTTCTATGCGAACTTGGTGAAACCC
This sequence comes from Bretschneidera sinensis, assembly GCA_023935145.1. Lineage (NCBI taxonomy): Eukaryota > Viridiplantae > Streptophyta > Magnoliopsida > Brassicales > Akaniaceae > Bretschneidera > Bretschneidera sinensis. Next base: position 58,608,296 of record CM043705.1, on the reverse strand, counting down.
AGTCTTCTGGCTCTGAGATTCAGAACCAGAGTTAGCGGTGTGGAGTTTGAGGTCAACACTGACCTCTTGATGAGCATTCTGAAAATCCCTATAAGGGGGGTTCAATGAAGTCTGGATGGATGGCCAGACAACTTTGAAGTTGAGGGGGCCTGTCGGATAGTCAGGGGCGACCCTAACTATGTGTACAGACCCACTACATTTCACACATGTAGTGACTTACCCCTCGACTCAAAGTTGTTTCAGTTGATTGTCAGTTGGACTATCCACCCAAGACTCGGGAGTCGAGGGTATTTATCTAAAATAGATACGGTATTGATTTGGTGCCTGAAATCTGGGCACCACTTCAATATATATCCTCTGCTGCTCGCCAACATGATAAACGGTGAAGCAAACGACTCCGGGTGTCTTCCTTATGGGATGCTCATTACGCTCATCCTCCAGTACTTCCGGGTACCTTTGCCTACCTCCAAGGCTCAGGATATCGGATTGACAGACATCATCAACATCTCATATCTGAAAAAGATGGGATGTACTGTTCGTGAAGGATTCCTCTATCCGAAGGCCGAAAAGCGCCTGAGGATCCGAGAGGATGCGAGTGACAGTGATGAGGATGCTGATACGGCTGCTGAGATGGAGATGGATACCCGAGCACCTCCCGTTGGTGACTCGAGTACCGGTCAGACTGGTTATGGTGACATCTTACGAGCTATCACGAGTCTTCAGATGACGATGGAATCCAGTTTTCAGTCCATGCAGTATGATTACCAGAGGCTGAGCTCCTCCATAGACCACCTACGGGACGACTTCGAGTTACATCGAAAGCACACCGAGGGTTTCCTAGCTGAGATTAGGGAACTTCTTCATGACAGCTCGGACTCTCCTGCACCTTGAGTCTCTATCTTTTATCTGTACTTAGCGCTTTTCCAGTTTTTATCACATAGCACGGACATCTCATGCATTTTTTCTTAGTTATGGCTCTGTGAAGCCCTACCTGTAGTGACTTTTTCTCTATGATGATGTATTACTATTAGCCATATTTCTTGCATTTATTTACGCTATTTGTAATATGTTAGCACTGTTTTAAAACTCTGTTTGGTCACTAAAACTGCTATAAAATGCTTATACGCTTGAAAACTTCCGGTTCTTCCTGGGAAGGCTTCCGAGATTCGAATGAAGCCAAATCTTCGCGTGCAACTTTGTTTTCTTATAATCTATTTGACCATATTAGCTAAGTAGCTTATTTTTTATGTTATGCCCCCTTTCGTTGCTGTTGTCAAAACGGGGGAGAAAAATGAGAAAAATGAGAAAATCTAAGTAAAACGCAACCAATGCATAGATTTAGGGGGAACATTGCTCCATAACTTTGTTAAAATGTTTATTGATTGGTTGAGTTTGATTTTGAATTGGTTGAAAGAAATATAAACTATGTTTGCTTGTTTACAAAGTGGTTTTACTCGAAAAACAGAGGAGACTCTGTCCAAATTTTTGAAAAATCCTATCACTTAGTTTTTAAAACTGTTTTTACATTATTAGTTTTGTCATCATCAAAAAGGGGGAGATTGTTGACCCTCACCCGTATTTTAATGATGGCAAAGCACAACTGTTATTTAACTAACATGTTTAAACTAAGTTGTATTAAGGATCAAACACATTCAACCAAGGAACAAAGTGCAAAAACTTGAACCAAATCAAGTATCAAGTGAAGACTGAAGATCTAGAATAGGTCTTAAGGTTTAGAACCAATGTAAGTCTCACTCATACATTGTATTAGCTTGTTCAAAGGCTCAAACAGAAAAGGTTTTTCTAAAACCATTATTTTGAAATGTTTTTGATGAAAAACAGAAGAAAAACTGGGTTGGAAGACAACCCAGTCGACTGGGTACATATACCAGTCGACTGGTATATGGGTCAGAAGGTACCCAGTCGACTGGATGAATTAACTCAGTCGACTGGTACTTTGACCAGTAAATCTCCAGTCGACTGGATGAAACAACCCAGTCGATTGGTAAAATGGACAGAAAGTCCCCAGTCGACTCGATACCCAGAAGGTCTGAAAACGAGAATTTTTCAAGTGAACCCAGTCGACTGGTATCAAGACCCAGTCGACTGGTAATTCAAAAATATGACCGTTAGACTCCGAATCTGAACGTTTTAAAGCGAATATTTTTCAAATTAAAGTGCTAACGGCCATATTAATTGATTGCTATATAAACCCATTCAGTTAAGCATTCAATAGCAAGCTGCACATATTCAAAAAGAGTTGATCTCACATAATCAAGTTTTTATACTCTTGAAACACAAAAAAGCTTTGAAATAATCTTATTGAGCCATTTCTTCAAGCTTTACTTTGAAAGAGAGACATTTCTGTTATAATAAGCTTTCATTTACTGTTTCTCTACCTTTTACTTTACACCATCTTTGTAAAGGGATTACTTCCTAGGGGAAGGGGAAACTTCCGAAAGGAAGGGGATTTTTCGGTTTAAGCAATTCCTGTAATTTGCTTGTGTACGGTTTGTACAACACCCGGCTAAGTTGTGCGACTAAGTTTTCTTAGTGGATTACTTCAAGGTGTTCCTTGAAGATAGTGGATGTAGGGTCGGAACGAATCCGATATTGCCGAACCACTATAATTGTGTTTGCGTCCTCTTTCCTTAAACTCTTTATTTACAGCTCATTACTTGTATTTATTATCTGTTGCTTGTTAGTTTTTATAAACTTATATTAATTCCGCGAAAGGTTTTTAAAAACCCAATTCACCCCCCCTCTTGGGTTGAAACCTCGAGCTACAATAATGAAGGGATAAATGAAATTCTTGATAATTTGATATGACATATGAGGAGATAATTTAATGAATATAATAAAAATAATAATTTTGATAAAGAGCTGGATAGCTAAATTGAATGTTTGAATGTATGCTTGTTTTTATATTATTGTTCATATGCATTTTTCATATTATTGTTCATATGCATATGCATGAAATGAAAAGAACCGAGAAGGCAAGTAGTCTAAATGAAATAAAAGAATTGTGATGGCTGGTATATGCTGGAAATAAAAGAACCGGGAAGGTAATTGGTCTAAATGAAATAAAAGAACCGTGACAGCCGATATATGCTAGAAATAAAAGAATCAAGAAGGCAGTCGGTCTAAATGAAACAGTGACAGCCAGTATATACTGTAAATAAAAGAACTGAGAAGGTAGCCAGTCTAAATGAAACCGTGACAGTTGGTATATGCTGGAAATAAAAGAACCGGGAAGGCAGTGGGTCTAAGTTAAAACATGTCGACATGTGGGAAGACGTTCCCAAATAATTATATAATTTAAATTCATCCATTGCATTTGTTTTAAATATTGATTATTATTGCTTGAGATGCTTAAAGTGTTATTCTTGATTGTAAATTTATTGATAGATGAATGAGTCTCATAGAGAGACAGATATGATGAGAAAGACATATGAAAGTATAATATGATTAAAATTATCTGACTGATTGATTATATGATGTGAACCTCATAACGAGGTAATTATGAGGTAGAATTGATAGTCTCAAGATGATTAAATATACGTGAATAAGAGATTGATAAATGATGAGGATTATGATATGAGTAGTGATAATATAATGCTATTATCGAATTATATGAGATATAGATGAATGAATATTGGAAGACTATTTGAACACTTGCATATTTCTAGTAAATTTAATTCACTGAGCTTGTAAAGCTCACTCCTCATTGTTAAATAATTTCAGGTAACAGATAAGACATATAGAATGGTGAGCTGAGATTCAGTCGAAGTTATTATTTGTAAGCCACGTAGTCCACATCCTAAGACTAACAGAAAGAAAAAAAATTGTAAATATTTATGCATAATATGTTGTATATAATGTTTTAGTTGAAATTGCAATACCCGTGTTCTTAAAGTATGGGTAAAGAAGTAATTTAATAAATATGATATGTAATTAAAATAAAATAATATATGCGAAAGGTTTATTATTTGAATAAAATAAATCTTTTGAAGAAAAAAAACTAGATGCATGATGGTGTGTATACAAAGAAAAAGAAAAGAAAAGAAAATAAAATAAAAACCCCATCCAGGACAGCGTGGAAGGATAAAAAGGAAAAAAAAAGTAAAAGTAAAAGGAAAAAGGAAAAAAAAAAGGGCATGCAACACTTGGAAGTCCAGGTGTTGTATCACTTGACACTAATCAAACAAATTGAAATAGTTGCAAGGGGGGGGGGTGAGTATAAGTTATATATATATAGTTTTTCTTTTATTTATTCATTACTTACCAAATCCTGGTTGATTTTCTCCTTTCCTCAATTTAAACTACTATATTTCTTTAAACACTTGGGGACCAAAATAAAGATTGAAAGAATAAAATTTTGAAGAGGTTTATGGGAGAATTTTATAGAGAGTCACGGGAAGCTCTAAGAAAAACAGAAGGTAATAACGTGAAGTTTATTTTTGAAATTTAGCATACATGAAATTCTCGAAATTCAGTGTGAGAATTTTCAAAGGATGTGAATTATGGAGGAATTGAAGAATAAATTAGAAATTTAATATAAATATTATATTAGGTGTTGACGATCAACAACTGGTAGAAATTGCTGAAAGGAGCAGGAAAGGCAAAAAGGTGATCTACAAGTAACTCTAAGTGTTACGTGGTGAGTTTGATTTACTTTAAGTAATCAAGATAAATATGAAATATATAGTGATAGTATTTGAATAAATCATTAACTTATGATTTAGTGATAGATGAAAGTTGGTTGATAGGTATGATAGGAATAATGGATGGGTAGAGAATTATTTTATGAGAAATAATAATATTGGAATAATGAGTCGATTTAATAATAAAGGTAATAAGTGAAATTCTTGATGAACTATGGTTGATGATTTAATATGATTTATGATTAGAGGAATTTAGCAGAATTTTTCAAATAATAATTTGAGAATAATCAAGACAGCTAATTTGAATGTTTGAATACATGTTTGTTTATATATTATTGTTCATATGCATATTTCTTATCATTATTCATGTGCATATGCATGAAATAGAATAACCAGGAAGGCAACTGTTCTAAACGAAAATAAAAGAACCGAGAAGGCAGTCGGTCTAAATGAAAATAAGAGAACCGGGAGGGCAGCCAGTTTAAATAAAAACCGTGACAGTCGGTATATGCTGAAAATAAAAGAGCTGGGAAGGTAGCCGGTCTAAATAAAATAAAAGAGTCGGATGGGCAGCCGGTCTAAGTTAAAACATATCGACATGTGGGAAGACGTTCCCAATTAATAATTCATGCATTGCATCTGTTTTAAATATTGATTTCATTATTGAGATGCTAACATGCTATTCATGATTGTAAATTTATTGATAGATGAATGAGTCTCACAAAGAGATAATTATGCTGAAAAGAAATATTGAAAAATAAAATGATGAGAATTATCTGGGTGATTGATTATATGCTGTGAACCTCATAATGAGGTAATTATTAGATAGAATTGATAGTTTCAAGATGATGATAAATTATATGAGAAGAAGAGATTTATAAAGGATGGGGATTTGATGAGTAGTGATAATAGAATGTTATTATCAAAATATATGAGACATAGATGAACGAATATTGGAAAACTAATTATACAAATTGAATATTTCTAGTAAGTTTAATTCAGTGAGCTTGTGAAGCTCACTCCTCATTGTACAATGATTTCAGGTAGTGGGCAGGACATAGAATTGTGAGCGGAGATTTAGACTAAATCATTTTCTGTAAGCCACGTGGTCCATATCCTTAGATTAATGAGAAAAAAACAAAAAAAAAAAAATGTAAACATTCATGCATAATATGTTGTATATATTGTTCAGTTGAGATCTGAATGATGTAACTCCCCTGTTGAGGGCTGAAGGTTTATATATGTAAATCATTCAGTTGTTGTTTTTATATTGTTGCATATTTATATCGTGCTAGGATTTCAAAAAGTGACGACACCGTCTTGGGGTTGGCCAACCTGGGTTGGGTCGTTACAATTTTGGTATAAGAGAATTAAGTTTTATGATTCTGTAAATTGCATAAAAAGTAAGAAAGTAGAAGATTAAAACAAATTATATTCTAATGAATAGTCTAAGGATGACACGTGGATGTGCTAGAGCTAGAGCTAGAGTTAGAGTTGTTGACTTGAGAGGGCATGGTAGGCCCCAAATTTTTTTTTTTTTGACAAGCTGAGGTTAAGATGGAAGTTGAGTCTGAGTTTATGGTTCTTGAAATGGAACGTGTTTGGCAGTATAATGGAACGTGTTTGGCAGTATAATTGATATTAATAGAGGTGTGAGGCAATCTAAGGTTGAAAAAGATGAGCTAAGATAAGCTCTTGCATACCATGGAATAACTTGTATAGCCATCAAATGCTCATCTAGAAATGTTTCATTAATTGGGAATTGCTACTCATCATCCACACCATTAGGCTCAATCCGGGACACGTGATCTGCCACCAAATTTTTGGTATCCTTCTTGTTTTTAATCTCCAAATCAGTAAAAATGGTTACATTTGTTATGCTAATTTGATATAAGAATAGTTTTGTAAATAAGTATATGCATCTGTTCCTAAAGATCGGTGAAGCTCAATAACATCCTTTGTATTTTGAACTTTTATGAGATATGATTACATTTTTTGTGTGTATAAAATTGATACTTGTGTAACTTATTTTATATTAGTTTAAGATAAGATGATAGTAGGTCAATAAATAAATTATTTTGATATTTACGCAGTCAATAAAGTTTGATAGAGTATTTTCATTCAATGTATGATTTGCTCGCTTTGTAGTTATGCGAATTAAATTATGTTAGAGAAGTTATTTTTTGGTTGACATATGAATTGTTCGGTTAGTTTGAATGATGTTAGTTAAAATAAAGTGATTTTTAATAATATGTTAAAATTGTTACTCGATGTAGGAACAATGTTGCAATTAAGTATATGCCCATGTTTTTAGAAATTAGAGAAACTCTTTGAGGATTCTTGTGTTTTGAACAAGAGTGTAATGACCCGACCTCCCACTTGGCATAAATATTGTTCGTTTTGACACACTAAGCCTCAAGGTTTTACAACACATTGTGCAAGTGGATGTGACAAATCATTTATAAACAGCACAGTCACATCTTTCTAACTGATGTGGGATACCAAGACTTGACCTCCATCTTAGGGCGTCACAAACAGTTTTGCGAATAAATATATGCTCATATTCCTAATTATTGAAGAATAAAATATTTGTATTGTGAGATTGAATTACATTATTTTTTTTGTAAAAAATTGATGCATGCAAAACTCATTTTATATTAATTTTTTTTAAAAATGATTATACATCAATAAATAAATCATGTTGATATTCATAATTCCTATCTCTGTTAAACCCTGTATGAACACATAAGCGACCATAAAACTAAAACTCATTTCCAACAAAAACAAACTATAATTCATTTAATAAATAATAAATCGTCCAAAAAAGGCAAAAATAGATACCATCAGTGAAATATATGAACCTTGTATTACAATTTCAATGGGGACAATTGTAGTACTCGTGTTCATTAAATAAAGGCAAATAAGTAATTTTACATATATTATATTGAATTAAATAATCTATTGATGAAAGATTTAGTATTGATTTGAAATAACTTTTGAAAGGTAATATTGAAATTTTTGTTTAAAAGAGTTAGAAATTTTTTAAGAATAAAGTATTGAAATTTTTTGAAATTTGAAGTTGAAATGAAAGAATTTTGGAAAAAAAATATTAACTGAAAATGACGAAAATAACTAAAAAAATTTGGAAGAAAATATAAATTTTTATATTTCACTAAAAGTTTTATAAAATTTTTGGAAGGAAGAAAATATGAAATTTTATTTTTTAAGGGTAAATGGCAAAACTGTAATTATGTAATGACAAACCATTAAATTTTAAATGATGGTGGCAAATATATAAATTTTATTTTATAAAAAACCGCAGACTTCACGTGAAAGCAGTGAAGCGGCAAGAAAAAAAAAAGTTTATAAGTCTCTCAAAGCTCAGAGACTTTACTTCCTCCAAATCCCGTTTGGTTTCTTTCTTTCTTAAATTCAAATTTCTTAGCAAAAAGTTATAAAGAAAATTTATCCAATATTAGAGATGGTTACAATCATCCAATTACAATAGAAAGATTTCACCATATTTGAGGTAAATTTTTAATAAGACTCATAACTAAATAATTATATTGTTTGAGTTAAGTTATGAAATAGTAAGATTTATAAAAGTTAATGATTAGGTGTTGGTGATCAGCAATCTCAAGAAATTGCTGAAAGAAGCAGGAATTACTTGATTGATTTACTGATTAGGGAATAAATATTTTGAAGAGATAGATAGTGAGTTAGATTTACTTTTAATAATCGAGACTAATAAAAATATGAATTTATGATATTTGAATAAATTGTTGAATTATAATGATTGAATGATGCATTTTCTGTTATGTGTGATAATTGATTGATTTGCTGATTAGGAATTAAATAATATGTTAAAAATTAATTATTTAAGAATTTATATTTTAAAAAGGACGGATTAATAAAAAATATGTTGAGAAGTTATATGAAATTTATGAAAATCTGATTGAAAAATTGATATGATATATGAGGAGACAATTTAATAAATATGATAAAAATAATAATTTTGAGAAAGAGCTAGATAGTTGAACTGAATGCTTTGATGTATGCTTGCTTGTATGTTCATATGCATAAAAGGGGAAGATTAGGAAGGCAGCTGGTCTGGCTGAAACATGTTGACATGTGAGAAGATGTTCTCAGATAATAATATGAAATGATCTGATGAAAAAGAAAGAAAGAAAATTTAAATTCATGCATTATATTTGTTTTAAATATTTATTATTAATGCTTGAGATGCTAAAGAATCAGTTTTGATTATTAAATGATTGATAGATAGATGAGTTTCATAATGAGACAATTTTGATGATAGATAAATAGAAAGGATGACATAATAAAGAATTATATTATTGATTGTTTGTATGATGTGAACTTTATGATGATATTAAATTGAAAATATTAAATTTATAAAATATATGAGATATATGTATTAAAAGATGATAGCCTGATGATTAATTTATTAAGAGAAATTGATAAATGATTGCAGTAGAATGTGAGAAGAGATAGATGATTAATTATGTTGATTTAACAATGAATGAATATAACTAGAAGTATACAAATCGAGTACTTCTAGTAAATTTAATTCACTGAGTTTGTAAAGTTCCCTCCTCATTGTTAAATAATTTCAGATAGCAGGCAGGACAAATAAATTTGTGAGTTGAGATTCAGACTGAGTTATTATCTGTAAGTCTCGTGGTCCACATCCTCCGACTAATAGAAGAAGAAAAACATATTGTTGATATTCATACATCTTTAATATGTTGTATATATTGTTTCAGATAAAATATTAATAATGTAACTCCCCTATTGAGGGTTGATGTATATATATTTTCAGTTGATGTATGTTTTTATATTGTTGTAAATATGTGTTGTACTGGGATTTCAAAATGTGACGACACTGTTTAAGGGGTGGCCAACCCGGGATGGGTCGTTACAATTTTGGTATCAGAGCATTAGGTTTTATGATTCTGTAGACTGCATAAAAATTTAAAGAAGTGTAAGATTTAAATAAACTATATTTTAATGCAGAATCTGAGGATGACACGTGGATGTGCTAGAGCTATAGGTAGAGTATTGAACCAGAAAGAACGTGGTAAACACCCAATATTTAGAAGATCTGAAGCTGAGAGGGAGGTCGAGTCTGTGGTTCATGCAAGGGAACATGTTGCTAGTACAACTGGTACTAGTACAGGCGGGAGAGAATCTGATATTAGGAAAGATGAGTTGAGAGAAGTTCTTGATTGTGCTATAGAGAGAATGAATGCAATAAAAGAAAGGGCTGATAATTTACATAGGAGATTAAAGGAAAGGGCTAGAACAAAACCTGATGTGGTGAGACAAGAGGTTTACGAGGGAGAGGGTGTGTTTGCACATGAGTTGCAAAGGGATTGTTTTGTGAGATTTATTAAATTTAAACCCCAGTCTTTTAGAAGATCTGTAAATCCTATTAAGGCTGAGCAGTGGGTTAAACATGTTGAGAAATATTTTGAAGTCTTACCTGTGATAGATAGACAGAAGGTTGCTTTTGCTTCATTTAAACTGGAATGTAAGGCTTCTCAATGATGGGAGGATATTTTGCCTAGATTAAGTACACATGTAGATCAACCCTTAACTTGGCGTAAGTTTAAGGATGTGTTCTTTGTGAAGTATTTTCCAGATACGTTTCGAGCACAATAGGTAAGAGATTTTATTCATTTATGGCAGAATAATTTATTTGTGGCTGAGTATGATAATATATTTATAGCCCTGTCGAGGTTTGTACCTGAGTTAGTAGATACAGTGGAGAGGAAATGTAAGAGATTTTTAGCCGGGTTACACTATGAAATTCGACCTAAACTCTTTTATATGGGTATTGTCAATTATGCTATAATGGTGGATAAAACATTAATGATTGAGAAAGATATGATGGAGTTTAAAGGTAGGAAGGATTTACTGAAGAGGTCTAGATTTGAGGGACCCAGAGGTGGTAGTAGTATGAGTGTGCAGGGTGGGAGACCACCCCAAAAGAGGTGTTCCTTGTCACAGGGAATTGTGATGCAGAGTCAGAGGCAAGCATAATCTTTTGCTTTTGTAGCTCAGAGTAATATTGGTGGGACCCATAGATTTGGGAGACAGGCTATAAGAACAAGAAGTTATGGTAGAGGAGTAGGTATGACACCAAAGAGAAGTGGTAATCTGATGTATGATCGAGAGATAAGAGCTTGATATAGATGTAATCAAATAAGGCATATATCTCAGAATTTTCCTACTCTAATGTGCTTTGTATGTGGCGAGGGAGGACATATTAGTGTAGATTGTCTAGTAGGGAAATATGTTGAGATAAGTGTTGGAGGTGTTGGAAGAAAATAGGTGGAGAGAGGTGATGGATGAAGGAGTATGCGGGGCAGAGGTAGAGGATTACTAGCTGAGAGAGGACACGGTGGTTAGTTATAGCCCAGAGATAACAGAGTCTATGTATTGACCCAACAGGAGACACATGCCACTCCTGATATTTTTATGGGTATGGTATCTAGTCTTGATAGACCTGTTAGATTATTGATTGATCATGGTGCAACTCATTCTTTTGCATCCAGTGTTTATATGAAATCTATAGATGCTTGTATTAGTCATTTGATACATTCTATTATTGTTGAGGTTCCTACTAGGGATAGGTTATTGTTGGTATTTGTCTAAGGTTCAAACATGTACAAGCATGGTTCGAAGATGGTTAAAGTCTAAACCAAAGTTGGAGAATTAAAGCTCAGCAAGTTAGAAGACTGCACATATATGTGTGCATCACTTTGGAGCAAGGTAAGGCTAGGCACACTGGTGTGCGCACTTCTGCACACAAGTAGAAGGGGTGCGCGCACAGCTGGGTGAAGAGGCAGCATCAATGTGCACCACACCGCCCCTTCATCAGCACCGTGCCTCATAGAATGGTGACTCTAGAAATGCACCAGCACCTTACTGCCCATCTGCCAGCACCGCACCGTCCAGTAGGTGTGCTGCTTGATGCGCACCAGCACTGCACCGCGCACAGCCCAGCGGTGCACCACCCAGAAGGTGTGCAAAGGCACTCTGTCCAGCACCGTACCGTGCCCTGCTGAGCGCTTAGGCGCCAGGCACACTACTGCACACATAGGTAGCATGCATAAGGACTCTCTTAAGTACGTGTGTGCCAGGTCAAAACGCACAACACCACTTAGGAAAGTGATGAAGGGCCATGATTAAGTGATGATCTTGATCAAAGGGTGAGGATTGAATCTCAAGAATGTCCAAGAAGTGGATGGCTATAAAAGGGGTTTTCAAGCTTCATCTTTCACAAGAGAATAAAGAATACATTGTGATATTGTGAGATCAATTGTAAACACATAGAGAGAATTATGTAAGAGTGACAAACACAAGAGGGACTCTTTGTAGTAAGGCTGGGTGTAAAAGATAGAGAAGTCTAGATTAGAAAGAAAGCATTGTTAGTTCTCATCTTCTTCCTTTCTTCTCTTCTTGGTTTCTTCAAGAACTTGAGGTTTCTTGAAGGGGATTGTTGTAACTTGTAAGAACCATTTGATTTAGTGCAGAGAGTTCGGTGGAACTCACGGGGACGTAGGCACATTGCCGAACCTCGATAACAAATTGCTTGTCTTCTTTCTTTCTTTGATTTTCTGTTTTTGTTTTCGATTCCAAATCTTTACAAGTCATTCTAGACTTGGGTGTTTGGAAGATCACTACTTTGGCATCTTGTCAAGGTGATTTCCAACAGTTATTATCAGGATAATTTATTAAGGTTGTGTGATTAGTATGGCTGATAGAGAATTTGAAGTTGATTTGTTTCCTTTAGATATGACATATTTTGATTTAATTCTGGGGATGAATTGGTTATTTGTATATCATGCTTAGGTAGATTGTTTTAAGAAAAATGTAGTGTTCAGAATACCAGTTTAAAAAAAAAAAAATATTTTGAGTTCAAAAACTTGTTGTGAGTTTTAATTTACTCGCAAGTGCACGAGTCGTTTGCAGTATAGCGTTGTGCAAGTGCGAGGTCGAATCCATAGGGAATTGCGTTGTGAAAATATAATTTTTAATCTAAACTAACTCTATTTTAACCTAGTTCCAAATTTCAGAATGATATTGCAAAATAAATTAAAACTAAATTAAATTGATTTAAAAACTAATAATAAAAAGCACTAAGGTTTCTGAATCCACCCCACCGAAGTTAAGTATACATGTTCTAAAAATATAGCCTATCAAAACATTCTATGAATCCAACTATAAGACAAAAAACAAAGAATATCCCAACTAAACCAAAAGCACCCGATGTATCCGCTCTTAACAAATCACAAAGGGAATCCAATTTAATCGAAAAGCATTCAATGTATCCATCAGATGAAACACAAAGAAAATCCAACAGACAATTTAAACTCAATCAATTATAAGATTAACTCAAATAATTGACAGAACATTTATACTAAAAATTGTCAGATTTGTACAAGCAAATCTGAACTACTACGCCAAACAACAGCGGGGCTTCATCTTCAACCTTAGCTGAAGAGTCTAGCCACTCATAACTATAAAACTATAATAAAAAGTGCTAAACATTTAAACTAAAACAACTGAATATAAAGAAATAAATAAACAACTTTACATGGGAGAAATTCCACTCGCTGACGGGCGGCGCTTCCCCTCGTGGTAGCAATGCCTTCGGGATCCACCAGAATGCTAACGGACGTCCACCGGTAAACACCAAAGTGGCTCAGGAATTGTACATTGGATTATGAAGCCAAATGGTGTTTATATAGGGGGAGACCCGGAGTAAAACAGGTTGCAGAAACGATGTGGGATATAGGCCCGTGTGCGCTCGATCGCAGTGTGGTGCGATCGATCGCAGGTACGATCGATCGCAGGTACGATCGATCGCATGTCTTGTGCGCACGATCTCATGTGCGCTCGATCGCATGTCTGCTGCGATCGATCGCAAATGCACTGAACTTCAAATATTTCGATGTGGGATGTTGACCTTGCGCTCGTTCAAAGGCAGGTGCGCTCGAGCGCTGGTGCACTCGATCGCATATCTGTTGCGATCGAGCGCAATGTCTCCAGAAGCTTCAAATCAACCTGAAATGCTGCACTTTCTCCACAAACATGTAAAAATACACAAAACACAAGAAAAACGTAAAATAAAGTAAAATACTACTAACTAAGAGCATAACAAATATAAGTTAAGGGTCTAAAATATGCAATATTTTAGACTCATCAAATACCCCCAAACTTATATTTTCTAGTCCCTTAGCAAAACAAAATAAAAGACTCAATGAAAAACAAAGAACATAAAGATAAAGTCATCACTCATGGTATCCAAAAATTTAAGGAGCACACATCACCATGATATTCATTCATAAGCAAGCTTAAAAAGGTAAACCCATCTTCGCAACGAATAGAAATGTTAAAATCTAATTACTTACAAAAGGCAGGATAAGGCATCACAAGCTTGAATCAGTGTAAGGTGAATTAGTACATAAAAATGAAGCTTCCAAGTAACTCTAATGTGTAAGGTCTCCATGTCTCAAGATTCACCGAATTTCCCATAAAAAATGAACGAAAAGGCATAGATTTTATTTTATTCTTTTTTTTTTTTTTAATAAGGCACGGCTATGTTTAGTTCCCTTAAGCTTTCTAATTGACCCATGTAGCGAGTGTTGAGTCAATGACTCCCAAACCAGGTGGCTTTAGGACATTAGGTGTACAGACACCCCTAAGGACTTACTAACTCGAGTCAAAAAGGCTACGAAAATAAACCGGCCTTAATACTACAAAGCAAAATTTCACCTTTTGACGTGAACACTCACTGCTTACTGAGGCAAGAGGTCCAGTTACTCAACGAAAAGTTTATTGATAATAATTTTTTTTTATATATATATATTTTCCTATGCCCAAGAGTTCATCCAACAAGTCATCCAGTTTCAGTTAAGATAAGAAAAAATACACATTAAAATCACATGTCATACCTCACATAATTTGTGCTAATGTGCTCGTGTGAGATTAGATCAAACATGTGAATTCTCAAAATGCCTAAAGTAAGTAACTAAATTTTAAAAAATTATCACCAGATCATGTGTTCAAAATGTTAACCTTACCAATGACATCACATCACAGAAAATGTTTAGATCATCTAAAATTTCACGATAACATGAGCATGCATTTATCTCTATGACGAAAAGACAACAAATTAGGACAAAGTGTGTGATGTGTCTCCCATACCCCCAAACTTAAATTACACATTGACCCCAATGTGTGACTAATATGAAAAGAGCTGACCTGAGATATGGAGAACTATCTGGACTGGTATGGCTCATAGCATACCCCCAAACTTGAACTGAAGTACGCTTTGTCCCTGAAAAAATAAAAACTGGAAAACAAAAAAATACTGGAAACAAACATTAATCATAAAAATGCGAAATAATAAATAAACAAAAGAAAAGATAAGCTGTGGGGTGCCTCCCATGAGCGCTAAGTTTTACGTCTTCAGCCAAACTCTCCCTAGAATACTACACTCAATCTGAGTAACTAGGATCCTCCAACAGTATCGTCTCAATGTCTGGACTCCTCAACTCTAAGAATGGTTTTAGCCTCTGTCCATTTACCTTGAAAGTATTACCATTCTTAGGATCTTCAATCTCGATGGCTCCATGAGGAAAAACCGATCGAATAATGAATGGGCCTGACCATCGGGATTTGAGCTTGCCTGGAAAAAGATGCAGGCGCGAATTATAAAGAAGAACTCTCTGACCCGGCTCAAAAGCTCGTCTCAAAATATTTTGGTCATGAGTCTTCTTCATTTGTGCTTTGTATGATCGGGCACACTCATACGCATCATTCCGCAGCTCCTCCAATTCATTGAGTTGGAGCTTCCGTTGTGAGCCAACCTTGGAAAGATTGAAATTTAGTTGCTTGACAGCCCAATACGCACGATGCTCTAATTCAACCGGAAGGTGACATGCCTTTCCGTATACAATGCGATAGGGGGACATGCCAATTGGCGTCTTGAAGGCTGTCCGATATGCCCACAGTGCATCCGTCAATCGCAGAGACCAATCCTTTCTAGTAGGGTTCACAGTCTTTTCCAAAATATGTTTGATCTCGCGATTTGAGATTTCCACTTGACCACTCGTCTGTGGGTGATATGGGGTGGCAACTTTGTGCGTGATACAATATTTCTTCATCAACTGCTCAAAGATCTTGTTGCAAAAGTGCTTACCTCCATCACTTATGATTGCTCGAGGCGTACCAAAACGAGCAAAAATAGTGTCTTTCAAGAACTGGACCACAACTCTGTGGTCATTGGTCTTGCACGCAACGGCCTCCACCCACTTGGACAGATAGTCCACAGCAACTAGAATGTATAAGTAGCCAAAAGAGTTTGGGAATGGTCCCATGAAATCAATGCCCCACACATCAAAAATCTCAACAATCAGAATAGGGTTGAGGGGCATCATATTTCTCCTAGAAAGACTCCCTAGCTTTTGGCAATGCTCACAAGATATACAGTAGGTGTGAGAATCCCGGAACAGGGTAGGCCAATAAAATCCACACTGCAAAATCTTTGCAGCGGTCTTTTTAGCACTAAAATGGCCTCCACATGCATGATCATGACAAAAGGCGATGACATTAGATTGGTCATGCTCAGGAATACATCGTCTAATGATCTGATCAGGACAATACTTGAATAGGTAAGGATCATCCCAGAAAAAGTGTTTTACCATGGCCAAAAATTTTGATTTATCTTGCCTCCCCCAATGCAAGGGCATGTGTCCGGTGACAAGATAGTTCACTATGTCAGCAAACCATGGTGCGGGACTGTGAGCAATGTGCATCAATTGCTCATCAGGAAAGGTCTCAGAAATAGGAGTGGCAGCCTCACTGAATTCCACAATCAATCTAGATAAATGGTCCGCCACCACATTTTCCGAACCTTTCTTATCCCGAATCTCAATGTCGAACTCTTGAAGTAGCAAGATCCATCGGATAAGACGAGATTTAGCATCTTTTTTAGAGAAAAGATACTTCAATGCAGCATGGTCCGAGTAGATAATGACTTTAGATCCTAACAAGTAGGATCTGAACTTGTCTAGTGCAAAAACGACTGCAAGCAACTCCTTCTCAGTGGTAGAATAATTGAGTTGTGCGTCGTTTAGAGTTCGACTTGCGTAATAGATAGCATGGGGAAGTTTATCAACACGCTGCCCCAAAACAACTCTAACAGCATAGTCTGATGCGTCACACATAATCTCAAAAGGCACACCCCAGTTAGGTGGCTGAATAATGGGTGTGGACGTCAGAATTTCCTTCAGATCCCCAAATTCTTTCTTACAATCCTCATCAAATAGAAATGGGGCATCTTTTTGCAACAACTTGCACAAGGTCCTGGCAATCTTGCTGAAATTCTGGATAAATCGCCTATAGAAACCTGCATGGCCCAGAAAAGATCGAACCTCTTTCATCGTACGTGGGGGTGGAAGGCTGGAAATCAAATCCACCTTCGCTTTGTCGACTTCAATCCCTCGATGAGATATGATATGCCCCAGTACAATTCCTTGCTTAACCATAAAATGGCACTTATCCCAATTAAGCACCAGGTTCTTCTCCTTGCACCTGTTCCAAAACCAAAGAGAGACGGTGCAGGCACTCCTCAAATGTTGAACCGAAGATGGAGAAGTCGTCCATGAAAATCTCCAAAAACCGCTCTACCATGTCAGAGAATATACTGACCATGCACCGCTGAAAAGTGGCGGGTGCATTGCATAACCCAAAGGGCATGCGTTGGTAGGCAAAGATCCCAAAAGGACAGGTAAATGTCGTCTTTTCCTGATCTTCGGGGTCCACGGGGACCTGGTTATATCCAGAATAACCATCCAAAAAGCAATAATACTCGTGCCCAGCCAAACGCTCCACCATCTGATCAATAAATGGAAGTGGAAAGTGATCCTTCTTTGTGGCAATGTTCAGCTTACAGTAGTCTATACACACTCTCCACCCAGACTGCACACGAGTTGGTACCAACTCGTCGTCCTTATTATTTACTACCGTTAACCCAGCTCGCTTGGGCACGACATGAATGGGGCTCACCCACTTGCTATCAGAGATGGGATAAATGATCCCTGCATCTAACAACTTAATAACCTCTGCTCTCGCAACCTCTTGCATAGCAGGGTTGAGCCTTCTTTGCGGCTCCCTCGATGGCTTAGCATCTTCTTCCAAGTGTATCCTGTGCATCACCACCGAGGGGCTGATTCCCTTAATATCTTCAATGGTCCAGCCGATAGCTTCCTTGTGCTCTCTTAAAACCTCTAACAATTTCTCCTCTTGAGCCTCTCCCAAATCTGAAGCTATTATCACAGGCAAACAGCATGCTGGACCCAGGAACTTATACTTAAGATTATCCGGTAAAGGCTTAAGTTCCTTCTTTTGAGGTTCTGGTGACACCTTTTCCTCATCTTCCTTGCTTTCTTGAGGATCAGACTCCAAAATGGCATTTACTTCCTCAAGTAACTTATCTAAACCCAAGTCCTCTCCAAAGTGAGCAAAGCATGCCTCCATGGGATCCTCAATGCTTGATTCATCCACAGTATCCTCAAGACTCTCCTCTATCAAGCACACATCTCTCATTTCATCATATTCCAGTGGTTGCCTAGTGATATCAAAAATGTTTAACTCCACTGTCATATTTCTGAAGGAGATCTTCATCACCCCTGTCCTACAATTAATTAGGGCGTTAGCCGTGGCTAAGAATGGTCGCCCTAGAATCACCGGTATTTGAATCCCTACATTCTGAACCGGCTCTGTGTCAAGCACAATAAAATCCACGGGAAAATAGAACTTATCCACTTTTATCAAAACGTCCTCAACTATCCCCCGTGGTCTTTTCACTGACCTGTCAGCCAATTGAAGCGTAGTGGATGTGGGCTTCAATTCTCCTAACCCCAACTGCACATAGACTGAGTAGGGTAGAAGATTCACACTCGCCCCTAGATCCAAAAGAGCACTTTCAATATGGCTGACTCTTATCGTGCAAGAGATGGTAGGACACCCCGGGTCCTTATACTTGATGGGTAGCTTGCACTGAAGGATTGAACTGACCTGCTCGGTCAAAAATGCCTTCTTTGGGACATTCGTCCTCCTCTTAATAGTGACCAAGTCCTTTAAGAACTTGGCATATGATGGCACTTGATGGATGGCGTCCAAAAATGGGATATTGATATGGACTTGCTTGAATACCTCCAGAATTTCTTCATACTTCCCTCCTTTCTTGGGCGCCTGTAATCTCTCAGGGTAGGGTGCTTTAGGTACAAACGACCTAGGAGGGTCTTTCTCAGTAGGTGTGGCTGTAGATGGCTCAACATCTCTCTTCTCTGTGTTGCCACTCCCTTGCCCTTACTGCATAGCAGGGCTCTCTTCCACTCGATTGTCCACTTGTCTCCCAGACCTCAGTGTGACAATCGACTGTACTTGTTCCTCCCCGTGCGTAGGAGTTGATGAACTCTCAACCATAAATTGTCCTTTTGGGTTTTGCACGGGCTGACTAGGGAACTTTCCTTTCTCTCTCTCACCCAAGTGACTTGCAATTTACCCTATTTGACTCTCCAGCTTGGCAATTGCTTGGGTGTTTACCATTGTTGCACTCCTCACATCGCTCATATTTTGGCTAGTCGTCTTCATGAATTCCTTGAGGGTGTCTTCAAGCGACTGTGAAACTGGCGCTGGTGTTTGAGCGGGTGCATGGTAAGCAGGTGAAGGTGCTGGATGGGCAGAACGACCATGATTAGGAATTTGTGGGGCAAATCCGGGAGGATATTGATTTTGAGCATGATGAGAGGATCCTCCCTGATTCATTGGTTGGTTTTGCCTCCATGAAAAATTTGGGTGGTTCCGCCACCCTGGATTGTACATCTCGGAGTACGATCCATTTGACTGCCTTCGAAAGTCATTGAAAGCATTTACTTGTTCCATAGGATACTCGGCACAAGCTGGCATTGATGGGCAATTCTGTGCTAGATGCATGGGACTAGCACAGATGGAACAGCTTTCAACATTGAATGTGTTGACAGCATTGATGGATTGGCTCACAGTGAGAGCGTCAATCTTCTTGGTGAGGGCATCTAACTTTATCCTCAAATCAGCGTCCTCTCTGACCTCATAGATGCCTCCCCTCTTAGGAGCACGAATGGACTTATCTCGACAGCTTGAAAAATCCCACTGCTGTGAGTTGTCGGACAACTTGTCCAACGCCATATATGCTTCGTCTCCTGTCAGACTCAAGAATGCCCCCCCATTCATAGACTCGATCATACTACGGTTGGGTTGAGTCAACCCTTGGTAGAAGAATTGAACGAGTCTCCACTTCTCATATCCATGTGGAGGGCATCTGATCAGTAACTCTTTAAAGCGCTCCCAGCTTTCAGAGAACTTCTCATCCTCGTCCTGAGTGAAAGAGCTAATCTCCTTACGGTACTCATTCACTCTAGACATTGGGAAAAACTTATGGTAAAATTTGCTAAGTAGGTTTTCCCAAGATGTAATAGACCCGGACGTGTTGGAGTCTAACCACGCCCTAGCTCTATCGTGAAGAGAGAAAGGGAAGAGTCGAAGATGGACTGACTCCTCAGAGAAGTTCTGGAATTTGAATGTAGCACAAATGTCTTTGAACTTCTTCACATGACTATAAGGATTTTCAAGATCTAAGCCATGGAATGAGGGTAGGAGTTGGATAACATGTGGCTTCAAATCAAAGTGTGTGGCATTGGTTGGTGGCAACACTATGCAGGAAGATGAGTTAGTCGCAACGGGTGCGAACAAATCCCTAAGGGATGTAGTGGAGTCCACGTTCCAAGCTCTAGGTTGCTCTACATGTTCAGGATGATTAAAATTTTCCCCCATCTCAGCAGTCTCTCTCTCAACTAGCGCTCTTTTCTGTCTCCTAAGAGTTCTTTCTAAATCGGGATCTAAATGTATCAAATCTAAGTTCAAGGATCTCCGACCAAGCATACACCAACAGAAAAATAATGAGATACTAATCAGCAGAAGTAATAGAATAAAGCAAACTCAAAATATATATTTAAAAAAAAATAAAAAAAAATAAATTAACTAGTAGAAAAATAAAATCAATTCAGACAAAAATTTTCACAAACCAAACAATTTCCCCGGCAACGGTGCCAAAAACTTGTTGTGAGTTTTAATTTACTCGCAAGTGCACGAGTCGTTTGCAGTATAGCGTTGTGCAAGTGCGAGGTCGAATCCACAGGGAATTGCGTTGTGAAATATAATTTTTAATCTAAACTAACTCTATTTTAACCTAGTTCCAAATTTCATAATGATATTGCAAAATAAATTAAAACTAAATTAAATTGATTTAAAAACTAATAATAAAAAACACTAAGGTTTCTGAATCCACCCCACCGAAGTTAAGCATACATGTTCTAAAAATATAGCCTATCAAAACATTCTATGAATCCAACTATAAGACAAAAAACAAAGAATATCCCAACTAAACCAAAAGCACCCGATGTATCCGCTCTTAACAAATCACAAAGGGAATCCAATTTAATCGAAAAGCATTCAATGTATCCATCAGATGAAACACAAAGAAAATCCAACAGACAATTTAAACTCAATCAATTATAAGATTAACTCAAATAATTGACAGAACATTTATACTAAAAATTGTCAGATTTGTACAAGCAAATCTGAACTACTACGCCAAACAATGGCGGGGCTTCATCTTCAACCTTAGCTGAAGAGTCTAGCCACTCATAACTATAAAACTATAATAAAAAGTGCTAAACATTTAAACTAAAACAACTGAATATAAAGAAATAAATAAACAACTTTACATGGGAGAAATTCCACTCGCTGACGGGCGGCGCTTCCCCTCGTGGTAGCAATGCCTTCGGGATCCACCAGAATGCTAGCGGACGTCCACCAGTAAACACCAAAGTGGCTCAGGAATTGTACATTGGATTATGAAGCCAAATGGTGTTTATATAGGGGGAGACCCGGAGTAAAACAGGTTGCAGAAACGATGTGGGATACAGGCCCGTGTGCGCTCGATCGCAGTGTGGTGCGATCGATCGCAGGTACGATCGATCGCATGTCTTGTGCGCACGATCTCATGTGCGCTCGATCGCATGTCTGCTGCGATCGATCGCAAATGCACTGAACTTCAAATATTTCGATGTGGGATGTTGACCTTGCGCTCGTTCAAAGGCAGGTGCGCTCGAGCGCTGGTGCGCTCGATCGCATATCTGTTGCGATCGAGTGCAATGTCTCCAGAAGCTTCAAATCAACCTGAAATGCTGTACTTTCTCCACAAACATGTAAAAATACACAAAACACAAGAAAAACGTAAAATAAAGTAAAATACTACTAACTAAGAGCATAACAAATATAAGTTAAGGGTCTAAAATATGCAATATTTTAGACTCATCAAAGGACAAGAAGAATTTAATTTTCAGGGAGAACATAAGATACTTATCAACTGTTTTATTTCTGTCCTGACTGCTAGTAGATGGTTGAAGAAGGGTTGTGAGGGGTATTTGGCGTATGTGGTGGATTTTAGAAAAGAGATTAGCAAGTTAGAAGAAATCTTAGTATCGAAAGATTTTTCTGATGTGTTTCCTGAGGAGTTGTTTGGTTTGCCTCCCAACAAGGAGATTAAGTTTTCTATTGATATGATTCCGAAATCAGTACCCATATATATAGCACCTTATAGAATGGAACTAGCTGAGTTGAGAGAATTAAAAGTTCAACTTTAGGATTTCCTAGATAAAAAATTTATTAAACCTAGTATGTCGCTTTGGGAAGCCCCTATATTGTTTATGAAGAAGAATGATGGAACGATGAGATCGTATATTTATTATAGTCAGTTGAATAAGATCAGCATCAAGAATAAATATCCTTTGCCCAGGAAAAATGATTTATTTGAGCAGTTACAAGGGGCTAAGGTGTTTTATAAGATAGACCTGAGATTGGGTTATCATCAATTGAGGATAAAGGAGGGGGACGTGCCTAAGATTGCTTTTAGGACACATTATAACCATCATGGCTTTTAGGACACGTTATAACCATCATGAGTTCCTTATGATGCCATTTGGATTGACTAAGACTCTTGTAGCATTTATGGATCAAATGAATCGGGTGTTTAAACCATTATTGGATAGATTTGTGATTGTATTTGTTGATGATATTTTGGTATATTCCAAGAATGAAGAGGAACATGTGCAACATTTAAAGATAGTGTTGAAAATTCTTAGGAGAGAGAAATTGTATGCAAAGTTATCTAAGTGTGAGTTTTGGTTGAATGAAATATCTTTCTTGGGGCATGTTATGTCAGAAGATGGTATAACAGTTGACCTACAGAAAGTGGAGGCAATGTTGAATTGGGAAAGACCAACTAGTGTGACTGAAATTAGAAGCTTTTTGGGGTTGGCTAGTTATTATTGGAGGTTTATCCATAATTTTTCTATTATTGTTGTACCACTGACCAAATTGGCCAGGAAGGAAGTGAAGTTTATGTGGCCAGAGGAATATAAGAAGAGTTTTTAGTTGTTGAAAGAGAAATTGACTACTGCTTTGGTATTAGTGCTTCTTTCTGGTGACGAAGGATTTGTGGTATATAGTGATGCGTTGCATCAAGGGTTAGGATGTGTGTTGATGTAATATGGGAGAGTTATAGCCTATATTTCTAGGTAGTTGAAGAACCGTAAGAGAAATTACCTGACCCATGATTTAGAATTAGCTGCCATAGTTTTTGCTTTGAAGATTTGGAGACATAATCTGTATGGAGCAACTTGTGAAATTTTTATTGATCATAAAAGTTTGACGCATTTACCTACCCAGAAAGAGTTGAATTTGAGACAGAGTAGGTGGATAGAGTTGATTAGTGACTATGACTGTATAATTTATTATCATTTAGGGAAGACTATTGTAGTAGCTGATGCATTGAGTAGAAAGTCTACAGGGAGATTAGCTGTTATTGGGAGTTATGATATTAGCTTGATAATAGAATTGAGAGAAATGAGAATGTAGTTGAGTATCAGTGATAGATGAGTATTGATGGTGAATATGGTGATACAATCTTCTATTATTGATCTCTTGTTACATATATAGGGTAGATATGAAGGGATAGAGAATATCAGATAGGAAGTTTGAGTGGCAGCCGACTGAGTTTAGAATTAGAGAAGATGGTATGATGGTTTTGGGATATAGAGTATGTTCCCAATGATGTTAAGATGAGAAATGAGATACTAAGAGAGGCTCATGATTCTGTGTATTCTATGCACCCAGGTAATAATAAAATGCACAGGGGGTTGAGATAGAATTATTGGTGGTCAGGGATAAAGAAGGATGTAGCTATGTATATTTCTAGATATTTGATTTGTCAACAGGTGAAGTATGAAAATAGACATCCGGTAGGTTTATTACAACCTCTTCCAGTACTTGAATGGCCATGGGAGAATATGAGTATGGATTTTGTTTCTGGTTTTCTTCGTACCTAGAGAGGTCATGATGCTGTTTGGTTTATAGTGGATAGACTTTCTATGTCTTCGCATTTCCTTCCTATTAAAACTACTTGGAGTCTTGAAAAGTTGGCTGAATGTTATGTAGCGGAGATTTTGAGATTATATGGAGTACCTTTGAGCATTGTATTAGATAAAGATTCTAGATTTCTAGATTTGAGAGGGGTTTTCAGAAAGCTATGGGTTCACAGTTGCAGTTTAGTACAACTTTTTATCCTCAAACTGATGGGCAAACATAGAGAATCATCATAATACTAGAAGATATGCTGAGGGCAAGTGTAATGAGTTTTTCAGTGAGTTGGGATGCTTATTTACCTTTAATCAAGTTTGCATACAATAATTAGTATCAAGCTAGTGTTAGGATGACACCATTTGAGGCTTTATATGGTAGAAGGTGAAGAACTCCAATATTATAGGAAGAAGTTGGAGAAAGAAAGGTATTTGGTCTAAAAATGATAGATTTGACTACTGAGAGGATCAAACTAGTTATAGAGAACCTTAGAGCAGCACAGAACAGACAAAAGAGATATGCTGATAATAGAAGACGACCTCCTGAGTTTCAGGTTGGTGACTGGTATATTTGAAGATATATCCGTGGAAGGGTGTATTGAGACTTAAAAAGAAAGGAAAATTGAGTCCAAGATTTGTGGGGCCATATGAAGTGATTGAAAGAGTTGGACTAGTACCATATAGATTGGATTTGCCTCCAGAATTAAAATAATTGCACAATGTGTTTCATGTTTCACTTTTGAGAAAGTGTTTACATGATGAATTCCATAGTATTCCGAGTCAGGTTGTAGAACTTCAGGAAGATTTCACCTTTATGCAAGTACTAGTCAGAATTCTAGACAGAAATGAACAATTTTTGTGAAATAAAGTTATTCCTTTAGTTTAAGTGTTATGGCAGAACAAAGATGTTGAAGAAATTACTTGGGAGCATGAGGCAAGAATGATGAAAGAATACCCCCAGATTTTTCGTGAGTTAGGTAAGGAAATTTCAGAGACGAATTTTTTATAAGTGGATAGAATTGTAGTACTTGTGTTCATAAAATAAGGATAAAGAAGTAATTTTATATATATTATATTGAATTAAATAATTCATTGATGAAAGATTTAGTATTGATTTGAAATAATATTTGAAAGATAATATTGAATTTTTTTTTAAAAGAGTTAGAAATTTTTGAAGAAAAGAGTATTGAAATTTTTTGAAATTTGAAGTTGAAATGAAAGATTTTTGAAGAAAAATATTCACAAAAGTTGAGTAAAATAATTTTTTAAAAACAATTGGAAGAAAATATACATTTTATATTTCTCTATAATTTTTATAAAATTTTTGGAAGGAAGAAAAGATGAAAAATTGATTTTTAAAGGGTAAATGGCAAAACTGTAATTATTTAATGGTAAAACAGTAAATTTTAAATGATGGCAGAATTGTAAATAACTGATGGCAAATATATAAATTGTATTTAAAAAAATACAAAATAAAAAAACCACAGACTTCACGTGAAAACGGTGAAAGTGGTTAAACGACGAGAAAAAAAAGTTTATAAGTCTCTGAGCGATGAAGCGGCAAAAAAAAATTTGAAAGTTTATAAGTCTTTGAAAGCTCAGTGACTTTACTTTCTCCAAATCCTGTTTGGTTTCTTTCTTTCTTCAATCCAAATTTCTTAGCAAAAAGTTATAAAGAAAATTTATCTAATATTAGAGATAGTTACAATCATCCAATTACAATAGAAAGATTTCATCATATTTGAGGTAAATTTTCAATACAACTCATAACTAAATAATTATATTGTTTGAGTTAAGTTATGAAATAATAACATTTATGAAAGTTTATAATTAGGTGTTGGTGATCAGTAATCTCAAGAAATTGCCAAAAGGAGTAGGAAAGGCAAAAAATGTGATCCATGGGTAGCTTTAAGTACTACGTGGTGAGGTAGATTTACTTTTAATAATCGAGATCAATAAAAATATGAATTTATGATATTTGAATAAACTATTGAATTATAATGATTGGATGATTTATTTTCTGTTATGTATGATAATTGATTGATTTACTGATTAGAGATTAAATAATATGTTGAAAAATAATTATATAAGAATTTATTTTTTAAAAGGATGGATTAATAAAAAATATACTGAGAAGTTATATGAAATTTCTGAAAATATAATTGAAAAATTGATATGATATATGATGAGACAATTTAATAAATATGATAAAAATAATAATTTTGAGAAAGAGCTAGATAGTTGAATTGAATGCTTTGATGTATGCTTGCTTACATGTTATTGCTCATATGTATAAAAGGAAATACCAGAAAGGCAGCTGGTCTGGCTAAAACATGTCAACATGTGGGAAGACTTTCCCATATGATAATATGAAATGATCTAATGAGAAAAAAGAAAGATAATTTAAATTCATGCATCATATTTGTTTTAAATATTTATTATTAATGCCTGAGATGCTAAAGAAACACTTTTGATTATTAAATGATTGATAGATAGATGAGTCTCAAAATGAGACAATTTTGATGATAGATAAATAAAATGGATGACATAATAAAGATTTATATTATTGATTGTTTTTCTGATGTGAACTTTATGATGATATTAAATTGAATATATTAAATTTATAAAATATATGAGATATATGTATTAAAAGAGGATAACCTGATAATTTATTTATTAAGAGAAATTGATAAATGATTGCATTAGAATGTGAGAAGATATAGATAATTAATTATGCTGATTTAACAATTAATGAATATAACTAGAAGTATACAAATCGAGTACTTCTAGTAAATTTAATTCACTGAGCTTGTTGATAAGTGAAAAATATTGTATCTTTTGGCCACTTAATTTACATTTGTTAGCTTAGGAATTTGTTACTTTGAGTTGTTTTCGTTGTTTTTCAGGTTTACAAGCACTAGGAAAAGAGTTTCACTAAATTGTCAGAATTGCTTGTACAGATCAGCCATTTTTGAAGATTAAACTGTATTGATTCAGGAAGAACCAGGAGATGAGCCATATATGCTTGGAAAGATCCATATGTCTATTTTTTGGGGGAATTTTACAGATCAATAATTGAGATATTGGATGCTTTTGGTTTAATTGAGATATTTTTTGTTTTTTGTTGTAAGTTAGATTCATAGAATGTTTTGATAGGCAATTTTTAGAACATGAAGATATATGCTTAACTTTTTTGGGGTGGATTCAGAAACCTTAGTGTCTTTATTATTAGTTTTAAATCAATTTAGTTTAGTTTTTATTTGTTTTGAAACACATAATTCAAAACTCGGAACTAGTTTAAGATAAGTTTAGTTTAGATAAAATTATATTTTCACAACACAATTCCCTGTGGATTCGACCTTGCACTTGCACAACACTATATTGCAAACGATTCGTGCGTTTGCGAGTAATTTAAAACTCACAAAAAGTTTTTGGCGCCGTTGCAGGGGAATTGTTTTGTTTGTGAAATTTTTATCTAAATTAATTTTATTTTTCTACTAGTTTAGTTTGTATTTTTGTTTTATTTTTTTAATTTTAATTTTAGTTTTACTTTTAATTTTTATTTTATTTTAGTTTATTTGCATTTGCCCAAAAATAAAATTAAATAAAAATATAAAAAATGTGGATGAATCTAGTGTCGATTTCACAGTCTTTAGAGGACGCCCTCAAGGATTTCATGAAGATGACCGGCCAGTCCATCAATACAACCAATACATTCAATGTTGATAGTTGTTCCATCTGTGCTAGTCCTATGTATTTAGCACAGAATTGTCCATCTACGTCGGCTTTTGTCGAGTATCCTATGGAACAAATGAACTCTTTCGATGATTATTGGTGGCAATCAAATGGATCTTACTCCGAGACGTACAATCTAGGGTGGTGGAACCACCCTGATTTTTCATGGAAGCAGAACCAACTGATAAATAAGGGAGGAACCCTTCATCATGCTCACAATCAATACCCTCCCGGATTTCCTCCACCAGTTCCAAGTTATGGTTTCTCAGCCCATTCAGCACCATCACCCGCTTACCAAGCTCCCACTAAAGCGCCAGCGTCGGTTTCACAGTCATTGGAAGACGTCCTCAATGATTTCAGGAAGATGATCGGCCAATCCATAAGCGAAGTAAGGAGTGCGTAAATAGTAAACACCCAAGGGAATGCTAAGATAGAGAGTCAAATGGATCAAATCGCAAGTCACTTGGGTGAAGGAGAGAAGGGAAGGTTCCCCAGTCAACCTGAGCCTAACCCAAAGGAACAGTTTGCGGTGGGAAATTCATCAACTCCTATGCACGGGCAGGAACAAGGGCAATTGATTGTCCCATTAAGGTCTGGGAGACAAGTGGATAATCAAGTGGAAGAGAACCCAGCTATGCAACAAGGGCAAAAAAGTGGCAATAAGGAGAAGAGAGATGTTGAGGCATCTACAGCCACACCTACTATTAAGGATCTTCCTGGGTCGTTTGTACCTAAAGCGCCTTACCCTGAGAGATTACAAGCGCCCAAGAAAGAAGGGAAGTCTGAGGACATTCTGGAGGCATGATTTGCTCAGTTTGGAGAGGATTTGGATTTGGATAAGCTACTCGAGCAAGCAAATGCTATCTTGGAGTCTGCTCCTCGGGAGAGCAGTAAGACGGAGGAGACTGTGGGTGAATCAAGCATTGAGGACCCCCTGGAGGCATGCTTTGCTCAGTTTGAAGAGGATTTGGATTTGGATAAGTTGTTTGAGCAAGCAAATGCGACTTTGGAGTCTGCTCCTCAGAAGAGTAGTGAGACGGAGGAGACCACAGCACCTGAACCCCTCAAGAAGGAACTTAAGCCTTTACCGGATAATCTTAAGTATAAGTTCCTAGGTCCAGCAGATTCTTTTCCTCTGACTATAGCTTCAGATTTGGTTGATGCTCAAGTGGATAAATTATTGGACGTTTTAAGAGAGCACAATGAAGCTATAGGCTGGACTATTGAGGATATCAAGGGGATTAGCCCCTCGATGGTGATGCACAAGTTACATTTGGAGGAGAATGCCAAGCCATCGAGGGAGCCACAAAGAAGGCTCAACCCAGCTATATAAGAGGTTGTGAGGACTGAAGTGATAAAGCTGTTGGATGTAGGGATCATTTATCCAATCTTTGATAGTGAGTTGGTGAGCCCGATTCATGTCGTGCCAAAGCAGGCTAGATTGACAGTAGTGATAAATAAAGACGACGAGTTGGTTCCAACTCGTGTGCAATCAGGATGGAGAGTATGTCTAGACTACCGTAAGTGGAATGCTACCACAAGGAATGATCATTTTCCACTCCCATTTATTGATCAGATGGTGGAGTGTTTAGCTGGGCACGATTACTAATATTGGATATGGCTGAAGACGTTAAACTTAGTGCTCATGGGAGGCACCCCACAGCTTATCCTTTTTGTTTACTTATTATTTGACATATTTATGATTAATGTTTGTTTCTAGTATTTTTGTTTTTCAGTCTTTATTTTTTCGAGACAACGCGTACTTCAGTTCAAGTTTGGGGGTATGCTATGAGCCATACCAAGTCCAGATAGTTCTTCATATCCTAGGTCGGCTCTTTCCATATTATTCACACATTGAGGTCAATGTGTAATTTAAATTTGGGGGTATAGGAGACACATTACACACACTTTGTCCTAATTTGTTGTTGTTTTTCATCATTTAAAATAATAATAATAATAATAAGAAAGTAAATGTATGCTCATGTTATTTTGAAATTTTAGTTGATCTAAACAAATATTGTGATGTGATTTCATTGGTGAGCTTAAAATTTTGAACACATGATTTGATGATAGAGTTTTAAAACTTTGTTACTTACTTTGAGCATTTGAGAATTCACATGTTTGAGCCAATCTAACACGAGCACATTAGCACATATTTGTGTCAGGTATGATATGCGATTTGAATATGTATGCTTCCTTGACTTAATTGAAACTGGATGACTTGTGGGATTAACACTTAGGTATAGAAAAACATAAAAAAAAAAAGAAAAATAATAATCATCATCAATAAACTTTCCACTGAGTAACTGGACCTCTTGCCTCAGTAAGCAGTAAGTGTTCACGTCAAAAGGTGAGAATTTTATTCATAGTGATCATTGCAAAATTTTCCGCTGAGTAACTGGACCTCTTGCCTCAGTAAGCAGTAAGTGTTCACGTCAAAAGGTGGAAATTTTGCTTGGTAGCATTAAGGACAGTTTAGTTTCGTAGCCTTTTTGACTCGAGTTAATAAGTCCTTAGGGGTGTCTTTACACCTAATGCCCTAAAACCATCTGGTTTGGGAGTCGTTGACTCAACACTTGATAGATGGGTCAATTAGAAAGCTTAAGGGAACTAAACATAGCAGAGCCTTATATATATAAAAATAAATAAATAAAACTATGTCATTGCTGTTCATTCTGATGAGAAATTCTGTGAATCTTGAGACATGGATATATTGTACATTGAGATTATTTAGAAACCTCATCTGTATATGCTAATTCACTTTACATTGATTCAAGCTTGTGATGTCTTAGTCTGCCTCTTGTAAGTAATTATACTCATGTTATTTTGAAATTTTAGTTGATCTAAACAAATATTGTGATGTGATTTCATTGGTGAGCTTAAAATTTTGAACACATGATTTGATGATAGAGTTTTAAAACTTTGTTACTTACTTTGGGCATTTGAGAATTCACATGTTTGAGCTAATCTAACACGAGCACATTAGCACATATTTGTGTGAGGTATGACATGCTATTTCAATATGTATGCTTCCTTGACTTAACTGAAACTAGATGACTTTTGGGATTAGCACTTAGGTATAGAAAAACATAAAAAAAGAAAAAGAAAAATAATGATCATCATCAATAAACTTTCCACTGAGTAACTGGACCTCTTGCCTCAGTAAGTAGTAAGTGTTCACGTCAAAAGGTGAGAATTTTATTCATAGTGATCATTGCAAAATTTTTCGCTGAGTAACTGGACCTCTTGCCTCAGTAAGCAGTGAGTGTTCACGTCAAAAGGTGGAAATTTTGCTTGGTAGTATTAAGGACAGTTTAGTTTCGTAGCCTTTTTGACTCGAGTTAATAAGTCTTTAGGGGTGTCTTTACACCTAATGCCCTAAAACCATCTGGTTTGGGAGTCGTTGACTCAACACTTGATACATGGGTCAATTAGAAAGCTTAAGGGAACTAAACATAGCAGAGCCTTATATATATATATATATATATATATATATATATATATATATATATATATATATATAAAATAAATAAAACTATGCCATCGCTGTTCATTCTGATGAGAAATTCTGTGAATCTTGAGACATAGATATATTGTACATTGAAATTATTTGAAAACCTCATCTGTATATACTAATTCACTTTACACTGATTCAAGCTTGTGATGTCTTAGCCTGCCTCTTATAAGTAATTATGCTTATGTTATTTTGAAATTTTAGTTGATCTAAACAAATATTGTGATGTGATTTCATTGGTGAGCTTAAAATTTTGAACACATGATTTGATGATAGAGTTTTAAAACTTTGTTACTTACTTTGGGCATTTGAGAATTCATATATTTGAGCCAATCTAACACGAGCACATTAGCACATATTTGTGTGAGGTATGACATGCGATTTCAATGTGTATGCTTCCTTGACTTAACTGAAACTGGATGACTTTTGGGATTGACACTTGGGCATAGAAAAGCATAAAAAAATAATGATCATCATCAATAAACTTTCCACTGAGTAACTGGACCTCTTGCCTCAGTAAACAGTGAGTGTTCACGTCAAAAAGTGGGAATTTTATTCATAGTGATCATTGCGAAATTTTTCGCTGAGTAACTGGACCTCTTGCCTCAGTAAGCAGTGAGTGTTCACGTCAAAAGGTGGAAATTTTGCTTGGTAGTATTAAGGACAGTTTAGTTTCGTAGCCTTTTTTACTCGAGTTAATAAGTCCTTAGAGGTGTCTTTACACCTAATGCCCTAAAACCATCTGGTTTGGGAGTCGTTGACTCAATGCTTGATACATGGGTCAATTAGAAAGCTTAAGGGAACTAAACATAGCAAAGCCTTATATATAAAAATAAATAAATAAAACTATGCCATCGCTGTTCATTCTGTGAATTTTGAGACATGGATATATTATACATTGAAATTATTTGGAAACCTCATCTGTATATGCTAATTCACTTTACACTGATTCAAGCTTGTGATATATTAGCATACCTCTTGTAAGTAATTAGGTTTTAAAATTCCTATTCATTACGAAGATGAGTTATATTTTTTAAGCTTGCTCATGAATGAATATCATGGTTTTGAGTGCTCCTTAAATTTTTGGATACCATGAGTGATGAACTTATCTTTATGTTCTTTGTTTTCCATTTAGTTTTTTATTTATTTATTTTGTTTTGCTAATGGACTAGCAAAATGTAAGTTTGGGGCTATTTGATGAGTGAAAAATATTGCATATTTTGGCCACTTAATTTACATTTGTTAGCTTAGGAATTTGTTACTTTGAGTTGTTTTCATTGTTTTTCAGGTTTACAAGCACTGGGAAAGGAGTTTCACTAATTTGTCAGAATTGCTCGTACAGATTAGCCATTTTTTAGGATTAAACTGTATTGATTCAGGAAGAACCAAGAGATGAGCCATATATGCTTGGAAAAACTCGGATGTCTATTTTCTGAGGAATTTTACGGATCAATAAAATGAATTTTCTAGAGAAAGTTATGGCAGTTTTAGTAGACAAAGGTCAGGCTGTGCATGATTTCAGTGTGACAGATCAGCCATTTCTTAGGATTAAACTGTATTGATTCAGAAAGAACTAGGAGATAAGCCATATATGCTTGGAAAGATCCGGATGTCTATTTTCTGGAGAATTTTATGGATCAATAAAATGATTTTTCTAGAGAAAGTTATGGCTGTTTTAGTAGACAAAGGTCAAAGAGCAAAAGTTGGAATCTGCAGTATCCCACATCGGATTGGAAACACATTGCACTTGTGATGTTTCCCTATATAAGCCATTCTTCACTTCATCTTTGGTGTGCAAATCCTTGTGCCATTTTGGTGCAATCTTGAGGACTTTTGCTAGCATTCTGGTGGATCTCAAAGATTTTGCTACCACGAGGGGAAGCGCCACCCAACAACGAGTAGAATTTCTCCCCATGTATAGTCAGTTTTAATTTACTGCTTTTTTTTTAGTTTAATGTTTAGCACTTTTATTATGAACTCTAGTTTCATGATTAGAAGTGGCTAAAATCTTCAACTAAGGTTGAAGATGAAGCCTCACCGTTGTTTGGCATAATAGTTTCAGATTTGTTTATACAGTTTTGATATTTTTTTAGTATAAATGTTCTGTCAATTATTTGAGTAAAATCTTATGATTGATTGCGTTTAAATTGTTCTGTTGGATATTCTGTGTGTTTCATCTGATGGATACATCAAATTGTTTTTGATTAAATTTGATTTCCTTTGTGATTTGTTAAAAGCGGATACATTGGATGCTTTTGGTTTAATTGGAATATTTGTTGTTTTTTGTTTTAAGTCGGATTCATGGAATGTTTTGATAGGCTATTTTTAGAACATGAAGATATATTCTTAACTTTGGTGGGGTAGATTCAGAAACCTTAGTGTCTTTATTATTAGTTTTAAATTAATTTAGTTTAGTTTTTATTTGTTTTGCAACATATAATTCAAAACTCGAAACTAGGTTAAGATAAGTTTAGTTTAGATAAAATTACATTTTCACAACGCAATTCCCTGTGGATTCGACATCGTACTTGCACAACACTATATTGCAAACGACTCGTGCGTTTGCGAGTAATTTAAAACTCACAACACTTGTGAAGTTAACTCCTCATTGTTAAATAGTTTCAGGTGGCGGGCAGGACATATAAATTTGTGAGTTGAGATTCAGACTAATTTATTATCTGTAAGTCTCGTGGTCCACATCCTCAAACTAATGGAAGAAGAAAAAAAAATTGTAGATATTCATGCATCTTTAGTATGTTGTATATATTGTTTCAGATAGAATATTAATGATGTAACTCCCCTGTTGAGGGTTGATGTATATATATTTTCAAGTTATATATGTTTTTATATTGTTGCATATATGTGTCGTGTTGGGATTTCAAAACGTGGCAACACCGTCTTGGGGGTGGCTAACTCGTGATGGGTCATTACAACAATGCAACCGTTTTATTTTATGCTTTGGTTAAAAAATAAACCTTGTATTCAATCAATTAAGGGAATAAATATTGAGGTGAAATTGGATGCAAAGGCAGTGTCGAACATGATCAAGTGTCCATCTAATAATTCCCATCCCCACAGCACACTATCCTTGATGAATGCATATAAAGAAAAAGGATTAGAATATAATTTGGGGCTGTTCGTTTACTGCACCGTTTGGAATTTATTAAAGAGGGATTAAAGCAACTTTCTCATTACATATAAATTCATGTCAATAACAAACCTGATTCAATCTAAAATAAACAAAATCAAACTCATAAATTACAATAACCATGAGAACAAGTCTGGGCTTCACACTCATAACAAGCAGTTAGGTCATCACGTCGGTACAACTTAACAAGACAAAATCTGAGAATACTGGATCAGAAAAACTTGACTTTTTGTTTTTTTTTTACTAACTTCAACTTTGACTTAAATGTGATACAATAAATGAGTCAGGAGGATAATAACATTAACACAAGTTGGATCGGGTTAACAACTTAAACATCAGGTCATCAACATCAATACAGGGGTGAAGAACTCATGTTCAGGAATGGTCAATAACTTTTTTTTTTCTCTTTTCTTTTTATGCTTATTCTCTTCTTTTTCTTATTCTTCTCAATAAAACAATGCTTTAAATTCCCATACGACACCTATAACACACCCTGCTTTGTTGTTACAGCCTTAAAGGCTATAGCTAGGGCACTTCTTTCCCCTGTTTTTTAAATTATGATGGCTAAACTTTGTACACTGGTTTACTTTATTTTTTGAAGCATCTTTCATTTAATTGAAAACCTTCATATGCATTTAATCAAGCCAAAGAACAATCATCTAACAAAGATGGTCCAATGACCATGGAAAACTGCAATAAAAAGAAGAGGGAGTCTAAGGTCAGTCGCTTGAACTCTTGCGCACTGACCTTCGCCCCCTAAAAACAACATATGTCCTATAAATAAAATAAAGAAACAAGTAACTTAGCAATCCCGGTAAAGCAAAAGACAAAATATTGACTTATGAGAGAGCTAGAGACACTTCAATCTTTGAACCAAAAAAGAAAATGATGGAAGGTAACAAAAAAATTGAGGGAAACAAAAAGCTATCGTCAACCTTTTTAAGGATTTCTTTTAAACTTCTTTTCTTCTAGTTAAAGTCAAGTTGTGGGACTTCAACTTAGGGCTTGCTTTGTATATCTCCTTCAGCTTGATTCATCACAATCACTGATTGTATTTGTTGCAAAAACTAAAGGTAATTTTTTTTTCCATTTTCAATTGTTTGTATCAATAGATTAAAATTGAATCCTTAAAACTCAATTTCATGTGTACTACTACAATTCTCACTGTTATTGTGGACAATATGGGTTGTTATCCAGGCATGTGGTTTTTTATTTATAAATTTATGGGTATCTATTTTTTGTTACAATATATAAGATTCTTCCCCACACAAAATTTTCTCTGTTTTTTTATTGTTGCAATATATAAGATTCTTCTCCAAACAAAAGTTTTTCTTTTTGATGAGGAAGAACTAGAAGAAATAAGGGCTCGACTTGCCAAAGTTAGGTCCTAACTTAAGCCTTTTGCCTTGACGTCTTCCCTTGGAATAATGGAGAAAACGTAAGTATGTTGACTTGCATGTCACATCTTAACTGGATTGTGATTGCTGAAGATAAAAGTCAAATTGACACTACGAAAGCATGGAGAAAATGTCTTTGTATTATACAAAAAGCAGCATTTTTAAAGTAACAAGTTATTAGCTTTTGCTTCTCCATTTTCTTAGCGAGAAGCATTGTTATCGGTGCCAGGGTCACTAATTAACTATTCCTATTGTGGAGATGTGTATTGTAATTGTAACACGATATATTAGGCATCTTTTCTGATTTTTATTTATTTTTATTTCATAATAATTGAAATATCAAAACCATCTGTATCATGATTAATTTATTGTACATGTCTAGGTAACTATGGAGCAAGAGACTGATTCAAATATGATTGATTATTCAAGGGAATATATAGGTAATTGTGAAGATCATGTTGAGAAAAACCACTATGAGGTTGAAGCTAGTTTTGATGGTCCAAATAGGGAATTGATTAATGTAGAAGAAAAATCTTTAGAACCTTGCATTGGAATAGAATTTAAGTTAGATGAAGAAGCTTCTTCATTCTACGTAGAATATGCAAGGTCAATAGGATTTGGTGTTTCAAAGAAAGCTAGTTGGCGTTCTAAAGTTGATGGTAAATTCATTGATGCTAAATTTGCTTGTACTAGATATGGGGTGAAGCGAAAGTCAAATACTATTAATCTACATCCTTGTATGAAGGTGGATTATAAGGCCACACTCCATGTGAAAAGAAGGAATGATGGTATATGGGTTGTCCATGATTTTATTAAAGATTATAATCATGAACTTTTCCCAAATTATTCACATTATTTTCCATATCATAGAAGCATTACATCTGTGAATAAGAATAATATTAGCACTTTAAATGCAGTTGGGTTGGAACAAGCAAAATATATGTTACAATGGCAAAGCAATATGGTGGATACCAAAATGTTGGTTGCTTAGAGAAAGATATAAGAAATCTTATAGATAAAAAACGACGTTTAGCTATAAACTACGAAGATGCTCAAGAAATGCTTGAACATTTTGTGCCAATGCAAAAAGAAAATCCCAATTTCTTTTATGCAATGGATTTAGAAGAAAAGCAGCGTTTGAGAAATGTTTTTTGGGTAGATACAAAAGGGAAAGATGCTTATCAGTGTTTTGGAGATGTTGTTTCTTTCGACACAACATACATTACAAAAAAGTATAAAATTCCTTTTGCTTCTTTTATTGGAGTAAACAATCATTTTCAATCTACCTTATTGGGATGTGCATTACTTGGGAATGAGACTACATCAACTTTGTTTGGTTAATGAAAACATGGGTTAGAGCAATGGGTGGAAAAACTCTAAGTGCAATTATAACTGATCAAGATAAAGCTATAAGATCAGTCATCGCAACTGTTTTTCCAAATGCTAAACATAGATTTTGTCTATGGCATATATTGAGAAAGGTTCCAAAGAAACTTGGTCATGTGATAAGGAAACATGAAGATATTATAGCACACTTTAATAGATGTATTTATAAGTCATGGACAGAGGAACAATTTGAGACAAGATGGCAGGACATGGATAAAAATTTTGAACTTGATGAGGATGAGTGGCTCCAATCTTTGTTTGAAGATCATAAATATTGGGTAACTACATATACGAAAGATATTTTTTTTGGTGGTATGTAAACAACTCAAAGGTCAGAGAGTGTCAATTCCTTTTTCGACAAGTATTTCAACAAGAAAATAACTTTGAAGGAATTTGTTGAACAATATAAGGTTGTTGTGCAAGATCGACAAGAAGCAAAAGCTCAAGTATATTTTAATACATGCCATAAAGAACTAGTTTTGAAGTCTCCTTCACTTTTTGAGAAAAAAATGTCAATCATTTACACTCATGAAGTTTTCAGAAAGTTTCAAATTGAAGTTTAAGGTGCATCGGGATGCCATCTTATAAAAGAAAAGGAAGATAGAGGAACTATTAGTTTTAGAGTTCAAGATTTCGATAAACATGAAGAATTCTTTTGTGGAGTTATATGCAATAAGAAAAGAGGCCTCTTGCTTACGTCATTTATTTGAGTATAGTGGATATCTTTGTAGGCATGTATTAGTAGTACTTCAATATTTAGGTGTGTTTAACATTCCATCTAAATACATATTGAAATGTTGGACAAGAGATGTAAAAAGTAGGTGTAGTATAAGAATTATGTGTAAAGAAGTGCAGTCTAAGCAGAATCTCTACAATAACTTATTTCAGTTAGCCACCAAATTATGCCAAGAGAGATCATTATCTATTGAGAGTTATATTTTTGTATTTCATGCAATAGAGGAAGGTCTAAAGCAATATTCAACAGTAAATGATTCTATGAAGCACCCTATGAAAACCTCTTTTGAAGCTCATGATGTTCATAATGCTAACAAAGAAAATAATAACGGTAATATCTTATGTCAACCTATGATGAGGTTTAAAAGAAAAAAGGAGCTCCTAAGAGGATGAAGTCTAGAACTGAGAATGCAGCCAAAAAGAAGTATAAGAAGATAAAAAGGTCAATTAAGTATATAAACTATTTTTCAATTAAGCAAGTTTATATTATTGAAATATATTATGAATGAAAATTCCTACTTCATGTTGTGAACACCTTTCTTATCTCTTTATGACATTTTATTGTATATGTAGGGACATTCAATGAAATCAACTACCAGTGGAGTCCATGGTAGTGAAATGTCTTTACAAGTAGTGATATGATACTATGAAAGTTATTAGTGTAAATTTATGCTTATAATTTGGTACTATACTAATATTTTTCTTTTATGATAATTAGGATAATTCCAACTTAGGAATGGTAAACCTTGATAATAATTATGCCGGGGAACAAGATCCATAAAGAATGGTATGATAGCAAATTACATTTATCTGGTTTGTAAACATTGGAATTATTATGAGTAAAATGATGAATTTTGATGAGAAATTTTCATTTGTGGAACATGGGATGCTTGACTAACTTATTGTCATATAATAACCACGGGTCTAATGGGTTAGTGCATATAAAATGGTAACTTACATATAACTTTTACTTGATTTTTTAAGTCATTTTTGCTAATAAATTTTTATATATTATGATTCATCACTTTCAGTGGTATAATGGGTTGCGTTCATGTAGTCACTTGCAGGTCTTGGAAACTTTGTTTTTGTTATGTAGATTTTGTCAACAACAACTCATCAAAACTCATATGAACCACAAAGATCTATACAAAGATTTATACATGTTCTAGGCTTATGCCTTTTTTGTGGAGACATTAACGTAATACTAGGTTGTTTCATTGTTATCACCTGCATGTTGGGAACTTCTTTAGTTATGCAGATTTGTGAGCAGAAACTCATCAAACTCATATATGCCATAATGACACTAAGCATACTAATATTTAGACATGTTCTAAGCTTATGGTTTTTTGTAGTGACATTAATGTTTGTCTCATACTCTTTCGATGATAATGAACTGAATTGTTAAAAGTATGAACGAGATGTCCTTCTATATGATTGTACTAGCACTAACCCATGATATTAATGTTTGTCTCATACTCTTTTTTTTCTCCAATTTTTCACATTATGGGCATTTTTCACTCTCAAAAGGCAAAACTACTGTCAAATTTCGAGACCTAAGTTCAAAGGATCCTTTTAGCTTGCAAAACCATTATCATATTCTACTTTTCTTTTACATTAAAATTCAACAATCAAACCATGAAAATCATAAGCCAACCCATTACAAATTACCCAAATTCATAATAAAACTCACAAGCATTTAATTGGTGATAACATGTACCATTTTAACTGGTAATTAAGCTGGGTATTTTCACTCTCAAAAGATATTTTTTTTCCCATTAAAATTCAGCAATCAGACCATGAAAATCATAAGCTAACTTATTACAAATTTCTCAAATTCATAATAAAACTCACAAGCCTTTAATCGATGATAACATGTACCCTTTTAATTGGTAATTAAGTTGGGCATTTTCACTCTCTAAAGGTATTTTTTTTCATTAGAAATTGCCCAAATTCTAACAAGCCTTTTACCAAACACATAAACTGCAAATCAAAATTTCTCAAAAGATAAAACTTACATCTATACCATACCTTTAAATCCAAAATACACAAATTACATTTAAAAACATAAACAACCATCAATGCACTGCAGTCATCCTTCCACCAAAACCCACAAACTACATCAACCAAAAATTCCTTTAGCTTTGTATTTGATGATATCAAAGAAGAGAAGATAAGTTAAAAACTCTATGTTATCATAATGACTCTTTTGCCGTGAATAGCACCATATTCAAATAAAACCATAATCCCTCAAAGCGGTGTTGAGATTCTCCATGTGGTTTAGAGCAGTAAAGATGGTTGCGATGGTCTTAATTTCTAAAACGAACCAAGTTTCGATTTTAATCTTTTTCACTTACCAGTCTCTTCTTTCTAGAAATCGAGAGCCAACAGTTTTCGATTAGCTTCCCAAAAGGACCTGGAACTTCTATCACATGGATATTCACTTTGATGTTCATCTTTCTCTCTGTATCTCTCTCTACCAACAAACATAAAAACAACCGTGACACTAACATATAAGAAGAAAATAGCATTTACTTTACTAAAGGTATATATGAGATTTTATTAGTTTTAATGATTGTGTTTTTTGTCTTTTGCGTAGAACAAAACCATCTGGTTACCAGTATCTCATTTTAAGTTATGGGACATGTATTACTTTTATGGGGTGATGGTCAGTGTATGAAGCTTCAAGCGACTGACTGTAGACTCCTTCTAAAGAGAATAGTATTGTTGATACCGAAAATCTACTGGAATCTGGATAGTCGCAAAGTAGGACTTGCACACACAAAATGAGGAAAGAACCTAAAGTCGCGGAGGACAGGAGGGGGGTGTGCCTTAGAGGACTTTTCGATACCTAAGTTAGATAGGATTTTTTTGGAGATAGAGAAAGTGGTGGAAAATAGTAGCTTTGTGTTCTCAATTGAAAAAGTACCCTTTAATTTATGAAGATCCCTTGCTATAATGTGTCGGAGTAGAGTTTGATTAAGAGAACAACTTCAGTGTTAAGATAGAAGTAGTATTCTTTTAAAGTTATCCATAAGCCGTACGAGTTTATCCAAAAGTTGGAGTGGTGGAATGACGTCAAGTCTTTTAGTGCAAAATTACTATTATGCCCCTTACCACGTGTCGGGAGGAGATTGACTGTCTTGTCGTGATTATAAAATTACCATTTTTGCCTTGGAGATTGACATGTGTCATCGTATTATTGGAGAGAGAATTTTCCTCTACATCAAGTACATTTTAGACTTGTTTTGGCTATTTTTTTTAATTAAAGAAAACCAAAATAAAACCATGAAAAGACTTTATTTCCACCCAAATTAAACAAAGGTCTAAACATCATGCAAGCTAGATAAAAAAAAAATTGCTTTCTTTTTTTGCATACACAAACCAACCTATGAAGTCTTCTTTAAGATTCACCAAATCGCATTAGCACCTCTGTCACCTAAACCCTCGCTCTTTATAGGAAATCTTTAGTGCCTCCACACTATCAACTTTAGCTCACACGATCATCACCATCTCATTGTTCCTAAAAATTAAAATCGACATTGGCAAGATTGAGCACTAGATCATACTTTTGGATTGTGTAGCAAGTTAAGTAGCGTTTTTTGGAAGTGGAAGAGAGGGAGGGAGAAAGAATTGGAGTACCACGAAAGAAAGGGAGCTTCGTGTTTGTTAAGGACAATTCAGTCAATTAAAAAAATTTGCTTCGACCCTAACAAAATTATCTCTGACAATATCACCATCCAAATATATATTGATATTTACTTTTTGCCAAACAATCAACCACTCTATTAACTTCTTGTTAACAAAAAACACTTTGACTACATGAAACTCAGTCACAATTAGGGCTGGAATCAAGCCAAGCTTTTATCGAACTATTTGAGCTCGAGCTCGAACTTGAGCCTGAAACTTAGACTTGAATAGCTTATCGAGCCGAGCTCGAATAACTTAAGGTTCGATTCGAAAGGCTCTCTAACAGTTCAATAAGGTATTATTGAGCTCGAGCCGAGCCGAGCTGAGCTCGAGCTCGAACCAATATTTATTTAATATTTTTATTTATTAAAATTATAGTTCGAGCTCGAGCCTGTTCATTTAAGATCGAGGCAAACTCGAATACCTTATTCGGTTCGAATCCACCCTTAATCACAATTCTCTGACAGCGCCAGAGAATGCTACACATCATCATATCCTCTGTGCTTCACTTCTTTTAAAGAAGACGAAAACTCATAAATGAATCAATTTCAATCCTGATTTTCCATTGTGATGTTAAGAGGAAGCCATGATTTTTAACATATCATCACAATTTCGTCAAGATTTTAATGGAATTGTTAGATGGGCATTTCATATGACTCAAATAAATAGATGTTGACATTGCTAAATTAGGATTTAAACATGAATTTTTTTTTTTTTTTTTTTATCTATGCACATGATCTGGATTGAAACTACAAATTATATCTGCTGTTTTACACTAAGAAACCCTAAACCACATGTACGTCTGATATGTAAGTAAAAATCCTCTTTTCAAGCTCTCGATTTTGTTAAATCGGCTTATAAAGTTATCAAGCCAGAGTATATATGGCGACTTTCGTTAAGTTCTTAATGGAATGTGATGGCGTCAACAATTGAAACGATTTTGAAGCTACAAAAGAAACATTGTTTAAATTAAAATTTTATAAACAAAATTAAATAAGTGATAAATTTCAAAGACAAATATTGATATTTAACCATATTTTATGATTCTATGGCTGAGTTCAACGTAGATCAAACACAGACCAAGAACAATAAATTTTTTTTGCATAGGTCCAGTTCATGTAAGCCCAATTAATCATAATAAGACCTGTCAATAAAATGTAGTTATTAAAACATAACATAGACGCGTTATGATTGATTGAGCGTTCTGCAAAAGCAGAAGCAAGCAGGCTATGATGCCAAACCTAACTCCTAATCAAGCAGACTGAGACAAGTAACAACCTTGGATTCATTTGACTATACTTGTCCAGGTATCACTATATACACTAAAGAAAATGACACCCTCTTTCTGAAGAAACAATAATCCAAAACTCATTTGAAAAAAAAAGACATCCATCGTAGTCCCCAACAACTTTCTACTCTCCGATCTTTATTCCTCTTCTCTTTGTTTAGTAAATCTGTTCCACATCCAGAAGAAAAAAAACGCCACTGATTCAAAGGAGCATAAAAGATCGGAGAGTAGAGAGTGTAAAAAATGGAAAGAGGAGTTAAATTCGATAGGTGGGGATATGAAGTCTATACCTCTTCTGATTCTTGCATCTCTGCCATCAACGCCTACTATCATCAGGTCTAATCTCTTTAATTCATACTTTCTTTTGTTCAAATTTTGAAGTTTTTTTTGTTTTTGGGTTTTAATTTTTCATTTTCTGGGTTGGTTGGTTTTTGATTAATGAAGGTGCTTAGTTACGGGAGAGAGAGGAGTGTGATTCTAGAAGCGCCTCTTCATGACAAGGACTGCGTTTTGGCCAATATTTTGGCTGCTCATTTCCTATGCTCTAGTGATCCTTCTAGAGCTCCTTCTCATATTCAAGCTGCCAAGTCTCGTATTGTAAGTTCTTTTCTTTTTCTTTATATTATGCAATATCATGAAAATAAGACGATTAAAGGGGCTGGAGTTGGTTGGACCTTGTGCTGAATTTGTCGTACCTTTGGATTTTGTTTTCTTGATTGGAAATTCGTTGTGGGTAGGAACAAGCAACCTCGTATGAGAAAGCAGTTTTCGATGCTGTCAGTTATTTGATTTCTGAGAACAGAGACGATGATGTGGCTGTTGAGTTGCACTCAAAGGTATGCGAGCAATATAATAGCGTGCTTCTCTTAAGAGAATTATATGGTTAGTAGTGTCTCTATTTTCTATATATTTTTTTCCTCCCCGATGAATTGCATTCTATGTTAAAATGGGTCTTCCTTGGCAATGCCTTTACATACTTTTTCATTGGTAATATTATGACTCTAATGAGTTTTGCGTAGTTATTGTTTCGCTTATGATGAGACATTGTTCTTATGTTGAAGTTGATCCCATTTCTTTATGTGACTATCACAGAACTTGCTTGAGGCAGAACAAGGTCACATTTCGCATTCCATTTACTAGAAAGATACAGTTTGATGAACCGCCATAGATGTTCTTGGCTATCTTATTGTATTCCATTGGCCGATTTAAAATATATAATCCTATGTTAGGAATCCAGCTGATGGGTTAATTGACCAAGATTAATTTAGAAGAGATGTGGCTGTAAAATCGGTTGATGCACTTAACGTTTGAGGTGTTTTAGTGGTGGAGGGGGATCATCTTTGGGGGAAAGTGATTGTTGCTAAGTTTGGTGTTGAGCTTAACATGTGGATTTTTAAGGAGGGGAGGGGAATCTATGGTGTGGGGGTTGGGAAATGGACATGGAAGGGGTGGTAGATTCATTCCTCTTGTTTCCTTTATGGTGGGCAATGGGGAAAAAATCCGGCTTTGGCCCACATGATACTTGATGTGGGCACACTTCTTTGAAAGACCAATTTCCGGATGTTTTTGCTTTTGTGTGAGAAAGAATTCCCTTAATTGGCGGGAAGTTCTTTGAGATCTTATATAACAATAGCTTTGACTTGACTAGTGAGGATGCAGTCCGATGGACGTTTAACCCGGAAAGAGGCTTTGAAGTGAAAT
The DNA here is from genome assembly GCA_023935145.1 of Bretschneidera sinensis. Lineage (NCBI taxonomy): Eukaryota > Viridiplantae > Streptophyta > Magnoliopsida > Brassicales > Akaniaceae > Bretschneidera > Bretschneidera sinensis. Next base: position 58,563,485 of record CM043705.1, on the reverse strand, counting down.
TATCCTACAAGGTCCTTTTTTATGAGTTACCAAGGAAAGGATCCCCCAACTTCCCGTGGAAAGCCATTTGGAATTCTTGTGCCTTTTAAAATGTTAGTTTCTTTTTGTGGGAAGCTTTTTCGGAGAAGGTTCTACCTATTGATAATTTGCAAAGAAGAGGGAGAATGCTTGTTAATAGGTGTTACATATGTAAAGAAAGAACCAAGTCCGGTGTATGTTGGCTAGAATTTTTTGAGTTGAAGAAAGCTTTCATATTGATCCCTCTCTCTGTCTTTTGGCTTGTTTGCAATGAGAGGAATAGGAGGGCTTTTGATCTTTGGAGTCTTTAGAAGCGATTAGGATAGATGGTTCAATACCGTTACTTTTAGGTTTAGGGGTAACTTTTTTTGTAAATGTGGAAGGCCTCATACACTTTGTTGAATTATTATCTTGTAGATAGTTCTTGTAAATGGGTTTCTCACTTGCACCCCCTTGGTGCTTTTTCTATACAATTTTTTTCTTATCAAAAGAAAAATATATGACTGAGGTGATCATATCCTAGTGTTGTCCTGCAATCCTGTAATGGCTCTAATAACCATGTAGTAAAATTTTGCTACCTTCTTTAAGTTGCCATATAATTTAATGATTCTCGGGGTATGAACTAGTGTATACATCAGTACATGTATCCAATATGAACAAGGTTACCATATATCAGAAATGTTATAATTCCAAAACCTTAAATGTTTACAGACGACGGTAAAGGCAAATGGGTTTTGTAGTTTGAACCTGCTTAGAATTGCTATGGACGGTTTAAAGTTCAGTGTAATTCTTATTTATAGAAAAATTATGGTTATCACACGTTTATGAGCACAATTAATTTGCTATGTGATGTCTGTTTTTCTTGTAAATGATCAGAGTGATGCTTTGTGATTAAGTAGTTGACATGAGTTAAATTATTATAGGCAATGTTTGGGAAGAGATTTAAGCTAGCAGATTTAAGCTTAAATCTCTTCCAAACGGCGCCATATTACATTTTAGGTTAAGTTATGGTTTCTGTACAAGATCTGTTCCCAGTATATGACACTTATGTTCTTTTTACAGCTATTGAAAGAGTTCCCAAAAGATTTGGTTTCTCTAAAGAGAGCCCAAGTGCTGTGCTTCTACATGGCTCGACCTGATCTGTCTTTAGGTCTTGCTCAACAGGTTCCTGTCCATCCAGTCAATTGTTCATGGTTTCCTCAAAAAAAGTTGCAAAATGGTTCTTTATTTTCCTCTGGCATTTGCGGAATGTGTTGACTAAGAATAAGTCTTATGCTCTAAGATATTACAGATTAACAAAATATGTTATTGACTCATTGCCAATTATCCGCATTCAATGAAGTTGTATAATGGTTGCAAGTTTCATAGGTTCTACCCAAAAATCAACAAGAAGACTACATATATGGCATGCTTGCTTTCCCATTACTAGAGCTTGATCGTATGGCTGATGCTGAGGAAGCTGGGAAAAAGGGATTTGAGATCAACAAGCAAGACTGCTGGGCACAACATGCTGTGAGTTTTAGTTGTTTCTGTCTAATTTATAGTTGGAATTTTTAGTTAACTGTTTTGCTTTTGTTTGGAAATAAATGCCGGAATCCTTGTAGAGTTGCAGCATGCTTTTGAAATCTGTGTTCATTTGCGGTCCTGTTGAATGTAAAGCAAAATCATGGCCAAATTATTAGTAACATACATGGGGAATGCTAGTTCATGAGTGCATTCTAGCTTTATATGGACATCTCTAACAACATATTCTTCTTATTATTATTACTGTAATTTGCTGCAGCAAGAAGGTCCTTTCACTATCACCAGATTTCTGATATTTATGCCCTTTAACGATTCTTATAGTGATTGGGTTCTCATGCAGTTGTGTCATGTCCATCAGTATGAGTGTCGTTTCAAGAAGGCAGTACAGTTCATGGAAGAATGCTCATCTTCATGGAGTTCTTGTTCATCATTCATGTATGCATGTTAATCCATCTAAAAGATTCTTATCATAAATTTTAAGTTTATGTATTTATTTTTTGAACTTTTGGAAAATTTTGATTGATTTACAGTTTCAATGTTTAGGTACACACACAATTGGTGGCATGTTGCTCTTTGTTACCTGGAAGGTCATGCCTCCGTAACAAAGGTCCTAGAGGTTTACGATAATTGTATCTGGAAGGAATTGGAAAGAGCTGATGCTGTCTGTGCAGAGGTATATTCTTTTGTCTTCTTTAATGACCTGGTTTCTCGTGGCTTACAAGTCTTAACTTCATGTGCATTTAGGTTTACTTGAATGCTCTGGGTTTGTTGTTGCGGATGTATGTACGGGGTGAACATGATGTCTTTGAGGGTCGTCTGAAGATCTTAGCAGGTCGTCTAACAGATCAAGTGAGTTACACTACATTGTCCTAATTGTTAATAAGTTTCACTTTTTTTTTTTTGGTTTCAAATAAGTTTCACTGGGATTAAGCATTTTTGGAATAACTGATCTAAAATTAAAATGATTGAAGTTCTAGCATAATCCTATTCTATTCTTAGGATATATTTTTAAAAACTTTTTTAGAAACAAGTTGGTTCAGCGTAAACTGTTGTTCCTACTTTATGAAACATGTTGTATGTGATATGGACCAAGACTCTTATTGGGTCGTCAATTTTTTTTCCACACAGCCTCTTCACAGAAACTGAACAAAAATTAAACTTAAAATAAATTTGCTTCTCTATGGCACGCAGGCAATGGCAAAAAAAAGTATGCAATAATCAAATAGCATGTCGCTCTACCATTGTCCAAAGGGAATGTAAACTATATTTGTATAAGTTTGCAATGCAACTTATCCTTCTCTGTACTTGGGCATCTACGGATCACAATGAAACCACATTTTCTGTGAATATCTGAAAGAATTTAATTTTTATGAGGACTGGGATGCTGGAATGAATGTAAATGTAGGGAATACCACATCATCAGTGAGAAAGAAGCTTGTATAAAAAAATCAGTAAAGTATAGCTTGATTATCAATTATGATGTGGCTTCCGTTAGATTATGATTTTCTTTCTTCGTTATTATGTGGTAACGGTGGAGTTTGGCAAAGATTAGTTGTAAGCAACTTGATATGTTGTAGTCTCCTGCTCCTTTGTTGCAGTTCATTTTGTTATAAAGTTACCGTTGTACTGACCAAAAGGTATGATTTGAAGTATTAGCCTAGGTAAGGAAGAAGCATGTGGTACTGATATGCGGAAGAACCTATAACTTCTTTAATCATCAGAGCTACAATTTGCGTAAAGTTCATAGAGTATAAAATTGAAATGAAATACTCCTTTCCAATGTGAGACTGTGAGGAGCTGAGGACAAGGTTCTGTCTTTTTATTATCAAATAGCCTTCTATATGTGCCTTTTTCTCCTCATATCATGTGCATTTTCTTATTGTTTTCTGATACCTACACGTGCACTACAATGTTCAGGCAAACTGGTATTTAGAGTTGCACCTGGATGTGCTGATACTGTGGGCCTTAGCTAAAACCGGAGAGCTTTCTAAAGCACAGGATTTACTCGATGGCCTGAAGTCTCGGTTAGAAGGATCTTCTTTTCTTTCCTTGCATATTTTCAGATTTAGTTTGGCATGTATTACATTGTAGTCTCGTTCTCTTCGTGTAGAACTTCTAAGATGAGCAAGAAAAAGCAACAATTAATGCAGAAAGGAATTCTGGTTTGTTCCTATTGCTTTTTTTCCTTTGCCATTTATCATGAATTTACTTGCTAGTTCATTGAAGTTCTGTTGCTACTTTGTAGTAGACCTTTAGAGGTGTCTTGGCCAAATCACACAGCTTTACATACTCTCTCATGCAGGGCCAGCAATGTTGACATTTAATTTGCCACAATTAGAACTTTTGTTATTGCTGCACTTTGAATTATTGCCACAATGCTGTTATTAAAGGTGCATTATTAAATATGATCATTCTAGGCTGCATTTTAACTTTATTTTACTCATGCCACTCCCATTTAGATAATCTTCATTTGTGCTGTTACTGTTACTGTATGTTGAAACTTGCTTATCATAGATATGCTTTTCCCATTTTCCTTCTTTTTTGGGGAAGCTCGGAAGGTTGATTCTCTTCTGAAAGATTTAATTTTTTGGTTATCAGCTTGCAGAGGCCCTATATGAGTATGGGAAGGGTTATGACAAAGAGGCTTTAGAATTGCTTGGACCAGATTTTGATGCGAATGATTGTAAGGTACTATTATCATGATTTGATCGTGTGTATTTTCTGGCTTCATATTCAAATCTTCAGGTAAATAAAGTATGAATGTTACTTCTTTGTGCTAGATTATCGGGGCATCTGATGAACAGGTTGATGTATTTAATGAAGTTTGGTACAGTATGCTGCTGATTACTGGACAAGCTACCAAGGGTATGATCCATTTATAATTTATTTATCAATACTTCTCAATGGTTCTTTCCTGACTTATAGCGATGAAATTTTAGCGATCGAAGTAATAGAGAGGAGGATCAAGAAGAGGGAAGGGGTCCCTTTCTTATGGCGCTTGCTGGTATAGCTCTAGTTTACAATACCATAGCCTTTTTGCTAGGCAGCTTGTCTTATATGATTGAAGAATTTTTCTTTTGCATCTTTGGTTCAGGAGAGAGGCTACTTGATGGCAGGGAGACCGGAAGCTGCAAGCTTAGGCGAGAAGGCAAGGGAATTAGAGGCTGCATATTTCTATTAACTTAGCTGCTATAAACACAGGCAGGCCTCGCAGGTTTCCGTCATGCCGGCCCAGCCCGAGCACTGATAGAAGGTTGAACTGTTGTTCACCCAAAAGAAGTGTTCTATTACAGCTTTATGATCAGCGTATGCTGAATGTAAGATAAAATGAATAAATATGTAAAATATGATCGCTCAATAAACATTTTGAAAAATTATCCCTCCTGATGATTGCCTCACTTTATGGTTTGATTTTTTGGCGGCTCGGAAGGAAAATCCTTGCTTGCACCCAGTTCAAAAACTGCATATGAACCGGTCCATAACAGTCATTCATTAAATTTTCTAGAATGGTTGTGATGGACTCGGTTTAAACGCAGAATGTTTGGACCAGGTGTATGTAAGAATCTCCCAGAAAAAGTCTTTTTTGGTCTCTTTTTGCTGCGGGAATCACGCTTGTAGACAAGTTATGTTCCTTAGTCATCTGTGGCCGGTGGAAGTAAGCTTTGGCATTGACTTGGAAGATGAAGAAAATGAACCAAAGAAAGAGGTGAAGTTTGTTTTTTTATTAACCGAGACGACTGAAGATGGAAAGATTTAAATTGTTTTTGAATGGATTATGATTTTAGTGAGATTAAATGTCAGTTTGACAAATTTGAATTTAAATATTATCTATTTGATGATGTGACAGTCAATATTATTATAAATTTCATTTCATTTCAATTTTTAAATAAATAGAATCGTGATCATTTTGAATGTAATTGCTTCTTCTCACCATCCCATATATAACGACAAATGTTTTATTTTGAGAAGTTTTATATTGTTTGTTCGTTTTGGAAAGTCAAATTTTAATTAAGTTTATTAAATTACTTTTAAATTTAGATTTTTTCGGTAATTTTACTATAAAATTATTATTATGTTTTTTTAAAAAATATTTTCTATACATATCAACGTAGGAGAGACAGAGTTAATATAAATTAGGCTTAAATGCAAATATTACCCTCAAAATTGCATTTTTTACACTTTTTTCAGTTAGAGCAATTTAAACCCTCAATTGGAAATTAAATATTGTCAGGATCAAATGTCTATCACTGCATCAAAAGTTATAGCTGGTAGTCAGAGTGCAACTAACATAAAATTAAGCATGAGACAATTACTACAAACACCTAGCTCAACAGATATAATGAATATCATCCAATCAATTTTTCAACAAGGTTAAGTACGTGAAAGACATGTGTCTCATTTAAACCCTAAAATTGGATGAAAAATAAGTAAAAATTAAACTTAAAATGAAACCAAATGACATTACTTTTCTTTTATAACAAACTAATATAGAACGAAACAGAGAGACCTCTTATATGGTAAAACTAATGACAAGAGTAATTGTATTTACTAGTATATCGAACTAATTGTACTTTTCTAATGAATTAAACAATTATTCTCTAATGTTGATTATACTAGTAAACACAATTACTCTTGATATTAACTTTACCGAGGTCTCTCTTTTTCGTTCTAGATCAGTTTATTATAAAAGAACAGTAACGTCATTTGATTCTATTTTAATTTTAATTATCTTTTTTTACATTTTTTTCCATTCATCTGCAGACTATGATGAGTTTTAGAGTTTAAATGAAACATTGCCAAACATGTGTTAATCTTGCTAAAAAAATGATTGAAAAATATTCATTGCATCAAATTCCAATCAAGGGTAGTATTTGCATTTAAGCCTACAAATTAAGTTATACCCCTTGTTGCAAACTCAAATTGAAATCTTAAATTTCTCATTTGAAAGTATATAAAGACTGTTTTCTTTGCAAATTTAGCAAACTAATTCTCAATCATGATTATTAATATTAAACCAAACCTTATCGTCACTGTAGCATGTCCAAAAAATTGATTGAACGTTTTCTTTTTAAAATAGGTAGGGTAAAATTAAATAAAAAAATATAAAATACATTAATATATTATTTTTATATTTTAAAACAAAAAACATAAAATTTAACCCACCCAAATCCGTGGGCCGCTTATCTAGTTTTGGATTTCATACAGCCATAAAATCACCCTCCAGTAGCCTAATGACACGTGAATAATTCCCCTCCAATGACTGGACGACACGTGGCCACACCAAGAAAATCACCCTCTAGTAGCCTAATGACACGTGGACAATTCCCCTTCAATAAATGGACAATATGCGGCCACACCAGTAAAATCACCCTCCAGGAGCCTAATGACATGTGGGCAATTTCCCTCCAATAAACGGACGATGCGTGGGAAAGTTGTTGGCAAAACCGTCGTCACTCACAGACTCCCCCATGCAGAAGTGCAAGCGTGATCGTAGGGATTGAGCCATCCCTGAAACACGTGACAAGACTCTTCGCCGGAGGAGCGAGATCTCAGGGATCGCACCATCCCGGACACGTGGCCAACTTGCCCTTAAAACACTATAAAAAGCCCAGGGTATGTGAATTCAATCTCATCTTAAAATTCAAGCTTATCACTAATAGCACTAATATCATATCTCTCTTTTTCTTCTCAAACCCTTGTCATAACAAAGGCATCGGAGAGTCTTCGGAGGCAATCCCCTCCCCCCAACCCCTTTTTCCTCCGGTGACTCTTTAGTTCACCCCTCGTTCTTTGTGTAAACCACAGAACGTTGAACCTCTAGTTGCGAACCCCGAACCCTTCCAGGAGTGCAACACCCTCTCCACACGGAGGTCGACCGGCTCGAAAACCTCCGAGGAGCTGCCATAGCATACCCCACCATTCCAATAAGTCAAGCACAATTCTTAGAGCTCTCCCGCTTGGTAACAGACCTGACCGCCGAGGTCCGGAGAGGGGGTCGACAACCTTTACCCTCATTTCCTCACCGCACCGCTAGGCAAGCTAGCTCCTAGTAACGGGCTCCCGATTGACAATAACTCCACTATGGAATCCTCATCGCCTCGCACCAGTAAGTCCAGGGGAGGCTCCTCCTCCAGAAGTAACCTCAGCCTAGACAGAATAATCGAGGAGATGTCTTGGATGAACTCAGCATCTAGGACCCACCATTCACATTGGAAGTCCTTGAGGCCCCGCTCTCACCAAATTTTCGAATGCTGCAAATTAAGCCCTATGATGGCAGATCCCTTAGATCACTTCCAGCATTACAAAACTGTCATGATGCTGCATTGGCACTTCGATTTGGTCATGTGTCGAGCATTTTCCCTAACGCTTGAAAAAGCAACTGACATGTGGTATTCCCGGTTGAAACCAGGAAACATCACCACTTTCATACGCGTTTGTGTCCCACTTTCTCAGCAACAAAGGACCTAAGAAGAACTCAGAGAGGCTGCTCAACATCATTCAGCACCGAGGGGAGAGGCTTCGGGCTTATATATTAAGGTTCAATGCTGCTGCTTCGGAGATCTTCGGCCTCGACCCCAACATTCAAATGCTGGCGTTCAAAAACGGACTAAGGTCCGAAATCTTTAGCTCCAAGCTCGCTAGGCGACCGCTTAATGACATGAACGAGGTCCTGGCTCGAGTAGGGAAATATATGCTAGCAGATGACGATCAAGCTTTTCAAAGAGAACGGGAAAGAGAGACGGAGAAGAAGAGTAAAGACACCAGCGACACTCACAATGAGACGATAAAAAAACCCCATCGCGAGAGTAGGTGCAAGACCTCTGCTAGTTTTGAGAGCTTCACTCCCTTCAGTGCATCCAGAACGAACGTTATGATGCAACTCCAAGACAAGGCGATCCTCCAGTAGCCCTTGAGACCACAACACCTCAACAGGGATCAGAGCAAGTGGTGTCGGTTCTATAGAAACCAAGGGCATGACATCGAGGAGTGCCATGCCTTAAAGCAACAAATTAAGGCCCTCATCATTCAAGAGAATTTGAAGGAGTTTACCGGTACACGACAAAGAGGAATGCCTGACCGACCTAGAAGAAGCCCTGGGCATCCCTTCAATATAAACCAAGAGTGTCAAGCTCCCCAAAAAAGTCCAAGGCCCAACCAAGAAGAGCCTAACCGAGGGGGGCAAGAAGTCATAGTAACTATAGTTATCAAGACAATCTGTGGAGGCCCCGCCGTTGGAGGCAACTCAGGACAGAATGAAAAAGTATATGTCAGGTCTGTGGCCTCTATCAGCGGCCCCCATAAGCGAAGAAAGACAAACCAAATAATCTCATTCATGGACAATGATCTGGATGGAGTACAGACCCCACACAATGATGCCATGGTGGTCTCCCTTCTTGTAGCCAACCACGAAGTCATACGCATTTTGGTAGACAACGAAAGCTCAGTAGACATCTTGTTCTACGATGCTTTCCAACAGATGCAGCTGAAAGATGATCAGCTGGAACCAATCTCTACCTCGCTATACGTTTTCTTGAGGACCTTGCTGTTCACTGAGGGTAGTATAGTTCTCCCGATCACTACAGAGATAGCTCGATGGGTGGCTACTGTGCGAACTACCTTCCTAGTAGTCAAACAACCGTCGCCTAACAATATGATCATCGGAAGACCTACCCTCAACAAACTAAAAGTAGTCGTCTCCACCAACATTTGAAGATGAAGTTCCATACGGACGACGGTGTAAGGGAAGTCAGGGGAAACCAACAAATCTTCAGGTCCTGTTATTTGAATGTCGTGAGGGGAGGAAAAATGATAGAAGCCTTGACCCTTAAGATAGAAGACTTCAGAGACAAAGTGAAAACCTCTAGAGGCCAATCCATGGAGGAGCTGACCGATGTCCCCCTTACTGAAGACCTCTCCCGGATAGTCCAAATTGGCTTCAGCTTCTCCGAGGACCGAAAAAAATCCCTATTCTTTTTTCTTTGGAAGAATCAAGACTTCTTTGCATGGTCGGCCTCGGATATGCTCAGGATCAGCCTTGAGGTCACTGTGCACCTGCTAAACGTAGACCCAAGCCACAAGTCGATCATTCAGAAGAAGAGATCATTCTCCCCTGAGCGGCAAGCCGCCATCAAAATCGAAGTACATAAATTACTCGCAGTCGACTTTATCTGGGAGGCAGACTACCTCAATTGAGTATCCATCGTAGTGATGGTAAAAAAGCCTAACGGCAAGTGGTGAATCTACATTGACTTCACTGACTTGAACAAAGCTTACCCAAAAGATAGCTTTCCTCTATCGCGGATCAATCAGCTAGTTGATGCCACCTCGGGGCACAAGCTTCTAACCTTTATAGATAATTATTCCAGCTACAACCAGATCTTCATGCACGAGCCTGACTAGGATAAAACGGTCTTTATCACAGGCTAAGGGTTGTATTGTTACAAGGTTATGCCTTTCGGGCTAAAAAATGCCAAGGCGACTTATCAAAGGCTGGTAAACAAGATCTTTCGTGGATAGATCATGAAGAACATGGAGGTCTATATGGACAACATTTTGGTCAAGAGTGTTAGGGCCTAAGACCACAACTTTAACCTGGATGAGGCTTTTGAGGTGCTTTGCAGACACTATATGAAGCCGAACCCCACGAAGTGTGCATTTGGAGTTACTAGAGGGAAGTTCCTCGGTTTTATGGTCACCCAAAGAGGGATAGAAGCCAACTTGGAGAATATCAAGGCTATCCTCGGTATAACCCCCTTGAATGATAAGAGAAGTATAACGGCTGACTGGTTGAGTAGCGGCGCTCAGTTGTTTCATGTCGAAATCTGTAGAGAATTGTCTCCCCTTCTTCAGAGTCATCTGAAAGACGAAAAACTTTGCCTCAACTGAAGACTGTCAAAGGCCTTTGAGGAGCTGAAAGAATGTCTGAGTTCGCCCCCACTTTTGACCAAACCTGTCATGGGTGAGGAACTCTTCCTATACCTGTCGGTTGGACACGAGATAGCAGCCTTCGTCTTATTCCGGGAAGATGCTGGTGTTCAGAAACCTGTGCAATATATCAGTAAAATCCTCCATGGTGGAGAAGCACAATACCTCCCAACAGAAAAATGGCGTATGCCCATTTAATCATGGTGCGGAAGCTCCAACCGTACTTCTAGGCCCACATCATTGTCCTCTTAACAGACCAGCCACTAAGACAAGTGTTTCAAAAGCCAGATCTCTCCAGAAGGATGGTCAAGTGGTTTATAGAACTCGAAGAATTTAACATCCAGTACCATCCCCAAAAGGCCATCAAAGCTCAGGCCCTCGCAGACTTCATTGTGGAGACAAGGGAATCCGGACTGAACCACTGAACCAAATGTGGTTGATCAAATTCCACAATGGACCCTCCATGTTGATGGCTATTCCAACAAGCACGAAAGCGGGGCTAGACTCATCATTTGTAGTATGGATGGATTCGCTATCGAGTACACCCTGAGGTTCGAGTTCAGAGCCTCCAATAATGAAGAAAAGTATGAGGCGTTACTCGTCGGGATTAAGTTGGCAAGAGCAATAGCCATTGGGGCCTTGGATATGTACAATGACTCACAACTAGTGGTAAATCAGATGAGCGACGAATTCGAAGCCTAAATGGACAAGATTGCTTGCTACCTTAAGAAAGCTAAGAACTCACCGTCAGATTCAGAATGTTCCGAATAACCTATAATCCTCGGGCAGAGAACTCAAAAGCTGATGCTTTGGCTCGACTTACCTCCTTTTGCCAACTCAAGCTGTATACCTCTAAGCTTTCATCGCCCCAAGCATTAATGAGGTCCTTGTGCTACTGGTAACCAAAAAAGGAACCTGGATGGACCTGATCCTCCGGTATTTGCATGACGGTCAGCTCCCTGAGTAAAAAAGTGAAGCTAGAAAACTCATCTCTTGTACATCCCAATACACGATCTTAGACAAACAGTTATACAAGAGAAGCCTTATGACACCTTACCTAAGGTGTCTTGGACCCACCGAAAGCGATTACGCTCTTCGAGAGGTTCATGAAGAGGTATGCGAAAATCACCTATGAAGCCTTCAAAGTGCTCCGCCAAGGGTATTACTGGCCCAAAATGTAGAAAAATGCCATGGAATTAGTCAAAAAATGCAGAAGCTATCAGTAGTACTCCCTTGTGCCCCACCGACTAGCAAATCCTCTCACCTCAATCACAAGTCAAATCCCCTTCGTTATGTGGGGGATGGATCTCCTTGGACCCTTCATCGGGGCACTCAGCTAAAGAAAACATCTCATCGTGGCAATACATTACTTCACTAAAAGCAAAACCACTTGCCAGTATAACGGATCACCAGGCCTGAAATTTTGTCTGGAAGTCCATAGTGTGTCTATTCGGTATGCCCCGAATACTGGTCACTGATAACAGCAAACAATTTAACAGTGCTCGAATCAAGGCATTCTGCAAAGAACTTCGCATCTAGCATAGATTCTCTTCCGTTGGATATCCGCAAGGTAAGGCTGAGGTGACCAATTGGACACTCCTGCAAGGTATCGAGAGAAGACTAGATGAAGCTGACAAGCAGTTAACCAACTATCTTCTGAATGTACTCTGGGCCAGCCAAACCAGTGCTCGAACACCCACGGGCTAAACCACTTTCTTTATGGAGTACGGTTCTGAAGATATCATCCCTCTATAAGTCGGGGTGCCCTCATTACGAGTACGGAACTTCAAGTAGGCTAGCAACAAAGAGGCTTTGCGGATGAACACCGATCTCATCGATGAAGCTTGGGATAAAGCCCAAATTCGATTAGCCACCGATCAGCAGAGAGTGGCTAGGTACTACAACTCTCAGGTTCGAGGCAGAAGCTTCAAGCTATGTGATCTTGTTTTATGAAAAAATGAAGTCCTCCGTCCCTGAGAATCAGAAAAGCTCACCTCAAACTGGGAAGTCCCATATTGCATCAAGAAAGTATGTCGAGCTGGTACTTTCGAGGTCGAAGAGTTGAGTGATAAGCCTGTCCCTCGCACTTGGAATGCGAAAAACCTCCACAAATTCCACCAATAGTGTACGCCTTCCAAATGTAACTCACAAGCACCTCGATTATTAATAAAAATTGAAGTATTAAAACCCAAGTGTAATTAAAAGTAAAGAACAACAAAATAGAGGAGAAAGAAAGCTCAAAATTTCATTAAACTGTGTAATTACATAAAGGCACTATCAGCCCTGGTTTACAAAGAAAAAAGAAAAGAAAAGAACATTACAAAAATAAAAATTAAAGTCCTTAGGGGGCGACCTCCCCTTCGGACACAGCATCTGCAACACCCAGCTGAGCCGCCTTCTCCTCCTCTCCGTCCCTGCCAATCGCGACTCCCTCATCGTCCCCTGAAGTGCCTAGATCGAAAGCCGAGAAATTTGTCTGAGGTTAGAGATCCTTGGCCTTCTTCTTGGCCTCCGAGAAGCCCTCAAAGAACTCCTGGTCGACCTCCTCTTCAACGGACTCTCAGTAAGAGGTTGAGTCTTTAAAGGTAGCCGGGGCTTCCTTCACGGCTCTCTTAACGACCTCTATTGCTTTCTCTCTCAACTACTGCTCCAAAGCCACTGCAGAATACCACTTTTGGCATAGGGCATCCCTCTCCTGCATGGCCTTGACCTTGGCTCGGTTGGCCTCCTACAGGGAGCCTTACAGTTGCTGAACAAGCTCACAACTATCATCCAGCTTTTGCTGGCACCGGCCCAGCTTCTCGACCATATCCAGGCATCGGCTCAATAAGACACCCGACTAAAATGAAATGAAGAGTCATTAGCTACCAAGATGTAGAAAAAAATCTAAAAGAAATAGAAAAAACGACAAAACTTTTACCTAAGATGCTAGGGCCTTGGTTGTCGAGTAGAACCCCTCGATCGGCTTCCGCGAAAACTCGATCATGTCACAAGGTGGGATCCCTAGGATGAGGTGCTCTCAAATAACTCGGGGGTGGGTAAAGATTAAGTTATAGATCTTTATGCCCTAGTTAGGTGTAAAAATCCTGACCCCAGAAGGAGCCCCCAGAGACGAAGACGAAGCCTGCGTCAGCTCAAGCTGGGGCATGGTTGAAAAAACTCTTGGCTCATGAGGGAGCTTGGAAAGGCTCTCCATGTCAATAGGAATGGGAAATGGCTGCTTCCCTACCTAGGCAATCCTCTTTTTCTCCTGGGCTATCTTTTTAGCCCGCTCCCTAGCTCTAGCTGTAGCCTCCATCTCTGCTCAAACAAAAAACACAAGTGTAAGTATGAGGTAAAACACAAAGAAGTGAAACAAAGTGTAAAGGATGGTAAAGCAAAAAAGCACAAACACCGAGATTACCACTCTCTATTATTCCTTCTAGGCAATGAGGGAAAAGACTGTGCCTTACTAACTCCTCATTATCATATAGAACGTCTACATCTTACTAACTCCAAGAGAGTGGAACCTTGAAGCTCCTCTCACTTTGGACAAAGAAGAAAAACTTCTTCCACTTCTTGATCGATCAACACTTCTTCTTCAACAACCCCCTCTTCGCCCTCAAGCTGATCACGACCCACCCATGTTGGCTGTGCTTGCTTATCTGGAAGTGGGCCTTGAAGATGTTGACATTCATCAACCCCTTCACCTCCGTGCAGATGCATATAAATGCCATAATCAGGCGCACTGAGTTAGGCACCAACTGGTACAGTACTATGTCCAAAAACCTTAGCATTGTGCAAAAGAATGGGTGGTGGGGAAACTTGAGCATGACTCTCATGTGTTGCTCGTAAACACATATCTCTTAGGGCACGTGACTCAAGAGGACATCACAGACCCTCTCTCCAACGCCAACTGGCCTGATGGTGTACTCCTCAGGGATACGATACACCTTCTGAATAACTTTGAGTTCCCCCCTCCTTTAGTTGGCTCGGTATAGAGTTTGTCATGAATGACCATTGAACCCTCTCCTCTACCATCATATCTCCCCTTAGCTCGACCAAGGCCCTATCTACCTCGTCCTAGCCCTCGGAAGAGGAATCCTCCTCCTCTTCCCCAAGCACGTAGGGCACCATTGCTAATGGCCTCTCCTAAGCGTTAACACCCTCTGAAGACTCACCCCCATTAGAGGATAGGCCCATGGCCTCCCACAACTCTCTAGATAGGTCCCCACTATCTTCACTACCACTACTGGGCCATCATGAAATCTATCTATCGAAGACATTGTAAAACGGGTCGAAAGACTCACCAAGACTTGATATCCGCGATAACTCCGAGTAACAGTTCCTTCCTCAGCTCACGCCTGGATCTCTCCCAATGAAAGCACTCCCAAATCTCTAAGTAGACTCCAAGAACCCTCTAACTTATATTGACTTCAAGCACTCTCAATCTCTTTACCGACTCCAAGGGCTCTCAAAATTGTCTCTGATTGCAAATGAAGTGAGGTGAAGATAAACGAGAAGAAACTACTTTTATGTAGGAACACATGCATGATAAAAGAGGAGACTTAACTCCCCTACAGTTGTAAAGACGTGATGTTTGGTGTAACTGAGGTGCTGTTACAGTCTTCAAAGCTCTTTAAGTTATAACGATGTGATGTTTTGTATACCCAAGGTGCCGTTACATTCCCCAAGGCTCCTTCAATTGTGAAAAATGACACTTAGCATAACCAAGGCACCATTCCACTCCCCAAGGTGGCAGAAGGCGAACTTTCACTGATGCACGCCACCATTACACTCGAAGGGACTGTGCACACCGCAACATTAAATGACCTAACATTTAATGTTCAGAAACGGCCCAACACTCCTGCATCAAATGCCCACTCATGTAATTCTAGAAACAACCTAAAGGCTTTTTTATGGGCCTAAAGACCAAAGAAATTATCCAAAGGCCTCAAACAAAAATATGGTCCATAAGGCCCCTTACAGGCCCAAACCAAAAGAAAAAGCCCAAAAAGGCCCTTACAGGCTCAAGCCAAAAGATTAAGCCCAAAAGTCTACTAAGAACTCCAAAAGTAGAGCGCCCAGACCAAACACCCATGAGAAGTCTCTAAGGCCAAGCATATTGACTACTGCTCAAATGTTCGGTCCAATATCTCTAAGGCAGAGCATATTAACTGTAGCTCAAATGCTCGGTCCAACGTCTCTAAGGTCGAGAATATTAATTGCTGCTCAAATGCTCAGTCCAAAGTCTCCAAGGCTGAGCATATTAACTACTGCTCAAAGGCTCGATCCAACATCTCCAAGACTGAGTATATTGACTGCTGCTCAAATGCTCGATCCAACATCTCCACGCCCGAGCATATTGACTGCTGCTCGAATGTTTGGTCCAACGTCTTCAGAGCCGAGCATATTGACTGCTGCTCAGTGCTCGGTCCAACATCTCTAAGGCAGAGCATATTGACTCCTGCTCAAGTTCTCGGTCCAACGTCTCCAAGGCCGAGCATATTGACTGCTGCTCAAATACTCGGTCCAACGTCTCCATGGCCAAGCATATTGACTGCTGTTCAAGTACTCGGTCCAATGTCTCCAAGGCCATACATATTGACTACTGCTCAAATACTCGATCCAACATCTGCAAGGCCGAGCATATTGACTGCTGCTCAAATACTCGATCCAACGTCTCCGAGACCGAGCATATTGACTGCTGTTCAAATGCTCGATCCAACGTCTCCAAGACGAAGCATATTGATTGTTGCTCAAATGCTCATTCCAACGTCTCCAAGGCCGAGCATATTGACTGTTGCTCAAATGCATGGTCCAATGTCTCCAAGGCCGAGCATATTAATTGCTGTACAAATACTCGATCCAATGTTTCCAAGGCTGAGCATGTTGACCGCTACTCCAATTCTCGACCCAACATCTCCAAGACCCAGCATGTGGACTGCTTCTCAAACGCTCGGCCCAATGCCCCCCAAGCCAAAGCTCCAGTATACTTCCTCAAAGCACATAAATATACTTAAGAAAGTGGGGGGCCTCTGATATAGCCAATAAAATCATCCTCTAGTAGCCTAATGACACGTGGATAATTCACCTCCAATGATTGGACGACACGTGGCCACACCAATAAAATACCCTCCAGTAGCCTAATGATATATGGGCAATTCCCCTCCAATAAATAGATGACACATGAACACACCAATAAAATCACTCTCCAGTAGCCTAATGACACATGGACAATTCCCCTCTAATAAACGGACAATGTGTGGGCAAGTTGTTGGCGAAACCATCGTCACTCACGGACTCTTCCATGCAGAAGTGTAAGTGTGATTGCAGGGATTGAGCCATCCCTGAACACATGACAAAACTCTTCGCCGAAGGAGCGAGATCTCAAGAATCGTGTCATCCCGAGCACGTGGTCAACTTGCCTCTGAAGCACTATAAAAAGCCTAAGGTATGTGAATTCAATCTCATCTTAAAACTTAAACTTATCACTGAAAACACTGGTATCATAACTCTCTCTATTTTCTCAAAGCATTGTCCTAACAAAGGCATCAGAAAGTCTTCGGAGGCAATCCCCTCATTTTTCCTCCGATGACTCTTTAGTTCATCTTTCGTTCGCTGTGCAGGACACTGAACGTTGGACCTCCAGCTCAGCAGCAGATTTTTGGCATCAACATGATTATACGAAAGTCCAAAAAGATTTTTCTCTTTCCATCTTTTTCTATTTTGAACAACTGTACAATGATAAAATAAGAAACCATATCCAAAGTAAATAAAAAAAAAATAGTGAAAACTACAGGCACCATTGGGTGTAAAAGAACAGCCCATAGATCTATTCTCATTCTTTTACATCCAACCTTTTTCCTTCTCCATGCAGATCAAATTGAGCATCTGACACTAGTCGCTGATCAGTCAAAAGCCTCTCATCCCCTACATGTGCACGTTGGCCCCTTTACCAATCCCATGCAAACAACGAGTTTTATAAGATAGAGACTTTCCAATTATAATATGCTTAGAGCTGGCCCACATTTTATGTGGGTTTTTTTTTTTCAATGTTCGCCATGTGTTATTAAAAGTGATTGCCAAACACATGATTTAAGTATAAATAATTATTTTATTAATAAAATAAATATATTATAATATGATGTGATGGGAAAAATTTTAAACCGTTTTGACCGACCCTACACAAAATTGCTCCAAATCAGCATCAACCTTTGCCACGTCACTACCACCACCTCCCGTGCTAACATTCAAATTCAATCCGCAAATCACACTTGTATGGCTCTTGATCCGCTTCAGCTCCTCCATGACTTCCCTCGCACTAGGATAGTCATCCTTATTAGTTGCGATGCACTTGAAGGCCAGCTCCGCCACCCCATCCACTTTGTCCATCGCATTTGCATCAGCTGCCAAGATAGGGTCCACCACCTAATGGAGCCAACCCATCTGGATCTTCAACACTACTAAATTAGCCAACACCAACTCCCTCTTATTCCTGCTTCGATATATCGATTTTAGCCTAGAGATCAGCTCCAACGACACTACCCCGAAGCTGTACACGTCACTCTTCTCGGTTAACCGGAGGACCAGTAGTAATTCGAATCCAAATACCTAAGTGTACCTTGAGGCCCGGTCCATACATACCCTGATGAAGATGATGTTTCGGGGAAAACTAAAAGCCTTAATAGCCCAAAATCACCCACTTTGATTCTCATGTCTTTCTCCAAAAATATATTCGCCGATGTGATGTCTCTGTGGACAATCGTGACAAAACAGTGAAATGTAAATAATCGATAGCTAAAGCTGTTTGCTAAGCAATATCGAGCCTCATTTGCCATGTTAATGACATTTTACGGTACAAGCTCTTGGGGCTATGGAGATGGTCCGCAAGATTACCATTAGGGACATAATCGTAGACTAGAAAGAGCCCTATCGGGTCGCTACAGTACCCATGCAGCTTGACAAGATTTGGGTGATTGATTAATGACAAAATCAAGATCTCACTGCAAAAAGATTTGGTGGAAAATGCCTTGCCAGGTGCTGCAGCGTGGTGGTGGTGCGTGTGGAGATACTTGACGGCGATGATTCGACCATCGTAGAGATGACCCAAGTACAGGGACCTGAACCCACCATCGTCGATCTTGCACTTGGGGTCTGTAGACTGAGGTTCGAACCTAAGAGAGGGGTGAATTGGCTTTTTAAAAAATTTCGCTAATTACTTACAAGTTTATAAAAACAGTTAAATGCACAAGCATATAAACAAGTAATGTGCTTTATGTAAAAGAGTTTAAGGAAGAGAAAACGCAAACTCAGTTTATAATTGTTCAGCAATATCGAATTCGTTCTGACCCTACGTCCACTCTCTTTAAGGTACCTCCTTGAAGTGATCCACTAAAAATTTTAGTCGTACAACTTCACAAGTGTTGTACAAACCTTACAAACAATCCCTTCCTCTCGGAAGCTAATCTCTTCCTTGCGGAAGTTAATCCCTTTACAATAAATATGAGTTGCTGTAAAGTAAATGGTACAGAGATAACAATGAATGCTTTTACAAATGCAAAATATCTCTCTTTCAAATAAAAGCTTGAAGAATGGCTCAACAATAAAATTTTCAAAGCTTTTGAGTATTAATGAGCAAACTCTTAATTGAATGTGTAATCTTTTTATTTTAAATGCTCATTGAAGTGGTTTTATATAGCTTTGAATTAATATGGCCATTAGACACTGACTTGATAGGTTTGGTGCATTAAATGCTCAAGTCTGGTGCCTCAAATGGTTATATTTTTTGAATTACCAATCAATTGGGTCTTAGTACCATAAAGATCCAGTCAACTGGGTCAAGTGAAAAAGTTCACTTTTAAGCTATGGGAGAGTACCTATCAACTGGGTCCTAAGTACCAGTCGACTGGGAACTCACTGTCCCAATTTTTAGTCAACTGGTATAGATCACCTAATTGACTGGGGACATTCTGTCCCATATCCCAGTCGACTTGTGTAAGGAGCCAGTCGACTGGGTTGCCCTTCAACCCAGTTTTTCATGTTTAAAAATGTTTTTGACCTGGAAGAGTTTGAATAAATAGTTTTGTCAAAATAAGTTTATAAAAAGAGCTCTAAGACAAGCTACTTACTTGAACATAAGAGATTTACAGTTTTTTTCAATACCTTAATGCCTATATTATATCTTCTATCTTGACTTGGTGTTTGATACGGGTTGAGTTCTTGCATCTTGATTCTTTGCTGAATGCTTTTATCGTTTAAACACTTAGATAAAACTATTAGTATAATTAGAGTAATGTTTTATAATTATTAAAATTTAGATAAGAGTCAACAATCTCCCTTTTTTGATGATGACAAAACTAATGAGAGAAAACAATTTTAAAAACCAAGTGTTGGGTTTTTAGAAAAAAAATGGGCAGAGTTTCCTCTGTTTTTTTTTTTTTTTTAATAAAACCAACCTGTAAAACAGTTCAAAGATATTTATAATCAACCCAACCAAGTAACTCAACATAGTCTTATATCCAATAAGTTCTTTAGAGCAATGCTCTCCCTAAATCTATGCTCTATTTAAAGTCTACAGTTATATTTTTTCTATTTTCTCATTTTTCTCCACCGCTTTGATAACAGCAGAAAATGAGGTGTCAGTCCAAAAAATAAGTAACATAGATATTACGGATAGTAAGATTATGTATAAAGGAACTTGTGTACGAAAACTAGGCATAATTCAGAGCTGGGAAGAGTTCCCGAGATGAACCAGAAGTTTCCACACTAGCATAAGTAGTTAAAGCATATTTCCGAGTAAAGTAATATTTAAACTAAGTAATCACATAGCGTAAAAGTAAAGCAAGTATATGAATCATAAGGTAATCATAAAATATAGTCAAATGAATCCATATATCCATACATCACGGGGTTCTAGGAGTCAAAAATAAAAACTGAAATGTATGATAATGTGATAAATGTTCGTGCCAAGAACAACTGAAAAGATAAGAGCAGGCAACTCAACGAGCGGGAGAATCAGAGGTGTCTCGTATAAGATCCCAAAGTTCAGCCAATGAGCCGTCTGTGTGCTCTTGGTGTAGCTCGAAGTTGTCTCTAAAAGAGCGGAGGTCATAATGCATGGCATCAACAGAAGAGTTCAAGCTCTGGAACCCGGACTGCATGGATAGCCAAAGGCTCAAAATGACCTGGATTAGATCACTGTATCCAACTGGACTTAAACTAGAACCACCATGCGGTGGTGCTCGATCACCAGTGTCCATAAGGGCTACACACCTCCTCACTGCTGTCACCCTCTTTTATCTTGATGTTCTTCCCGGCCTTGGAGTAGATTATCCCATCTCAGATCGTGCACCCCATCTTCTTCAGAGAAGAGATATTGATGATATCCTTGGGGCCAATGTCCTGAGCCTCAGAGGCAAAAAGAGGAACCCGAAAGTGCTGGAGGATGAGGGTGATGAGTATCCCATAGGGAAGGCACACAGAGTCACTAGCTTCATCTTTTATCATGTTAGCGAGTAGTAGGAGGTAGATATTGAAGTGGTGTCCTGTTTTAAGACACCAAATCAATACCACATCTATCGAGAGATAGCCCTGACTCCCAAGTCGTAGATGGATAGTCCAACTTACAATGAGATTGAACAACTTCGAATCGAGGAGTATGTCACTACATGTGTGAAATGTAGTGGGCTAAAAGATATAATTAGGGTCGCCCCTAACGATCTAACATCCCTCTTCGTAATCGAAGTTGTCCGGCCACTCGTCTAGAGTCCATTGGATCCCTCCCACAGAAATCCCCAGTATGCTCACCAGAAGGTCAGTGTTGACTTTAAACTCCACACCCATCACACTGGTTCTGAACTGAAGAGCTAGTGGACTAGGTTTCACCAAGTTCGCGTAGAATTGGTAAATCAGACGTGGGTAGTATTTTTGGTGAATCTTGACTAGTGAGGCCAAGTGTACTACCTCAAAGGGAGGTAGTATGTCAAATTTAGCATGATGAATAGATTTAAAGTCAACGAATCTACCCATCATGATCTTCTTATGACGAATGATAAAGTTATACCTCTCTTTGGCGACTGGACTCCAAAACAGGGAGTCGTCGAGCTCTATTATTGCCTTTTTTCTAGAGGAGCTTACCAATCCCTTCCTTTTGGTGTTCGGTGCCATGGATTTCTTGGACTGTGGCCTAATAAGCTCGTGAGGTCCTCCAATAGTGGTTTTGATTCGGATTCTCTCAGACATTTTTGAAAATAAGGTGTTTTGGGGAGAGTGAAAGATTTTGGGGAAAAACAGAAATTTCAACCGTGGAAAGTTGAAATAAAGGTTATGGGGGATGAGATCAAGGATTCTATGGAGTGTTTTTGTGAGATTTTGGTCAGAAAGAGGAGATTTTCTAGAGAGAGAAAGCTTAGGGTTTTCAAAAATGGTGTGAAAACTGAAAAAAAAAAAAACTGAAGAAACTATTTATTGCGATACCAGTCAACTGGGTTAGGGCACCAGTCGACTGGGTCCTTTATAGATTAGGGAAATTTTAACATACCAGTCGACTGGGTTGGGACACCAATCAACTGGGTAAACTAGCAGACCAGTTGACTGGACCCAAAAAAAAACTTCCAGTTTAGAGTCTTAGCACGAAATTTGTTTATCTATGCCATCTTGAGTGAAGGAAATATTAAATAAGGTTTAATACTCATTCACTAGATGTCAAGTATGCAAATGGTGAATGATGATGCAATCAAGCATACAGTTTATCATAGTCTAATAATCCCATTAACAGTCTAATTTTACAAAAACTAGCTTCACTTAAAGGTTTTGTAAGAATGTCAGCTATTTGATCTTCTAAAGGAATGAATTCTAGTATTATATCACCTTTTTTAGCATAGTCCCTTAAGAAATGATGTCTTATTTGTATGTATTTGGTTCTAGAGTACTGAATAGGGTTTTTGGTTAAGTTGATAGCACTGGTATTATTGCAATGTATTGGGATAATTTTAAAGTTCATGTCATAGTCTTCTAGTTGTTGTTTCATCCATAACACTTAGGCACAACAACTTCCAGCTGCTACGTATTTCGCCTCGACGGTTGATAGTGCAACCGAGTTTTGTTTCTTGGAAAACCAAAAGATTAACATTGCACCTAAGAATTGTCATGTTCCACTAGTGCTTTTTCTATCTAATCTACACCCCGCAAAATCAGCATTTGAATATCTTACAACCTCAAAAGATGAATCTCTAGAGTACCATAATCCTAGGTTTTGAGTCCCTCGTAGATATCTAAGGATTCTTTTTACTATAATCACATATGATTCCTTCAGATTAGCTTGAAATCTAGTACATATGCATACACTGAACATTATATCAGGTTTACTTGTAGTTAAATAGAATAAAGCTCCTATCATGCCTCTGTAAGTTTTAGTGTCTACACAATTACCTCCTTCATCAAGGTCAAGTTTTGTAGATGTGCTCATAGGAGTACCAAGTGACTTTAGCCAAAAAACTTGATCTTGTTACTCTTGATGTCTATAACTAGACAATAAGAGGTTTTAAATATTACTTTGTTAGCTTTGTCACATAGTTGACTAATACTTAGTAAATTTGGCTTAAGACCCTGCACATATAGTACATGATCAATGGTTGAGAAATCATTACCAACTTTTCTATACCCGATGATCTTTATTCTTGTGTTGTCTCCAATTGTGACATATCCGCCATCTCTTAGAGTTAGCTCTTTGAATACACTTCTATCACCAGTCATGTACTTTAAGCATCCACTATCAAGGTACCAACAATTACCTTTTTCTTTGGTGTGGAGACATATCTACATCACACACGGATATATAATTGCACTTTTAGGTACCCAAAATTTCTTGGGTCCTTTGGGGTTAGTCCTAGAAAATACGGTTCCTTTAGGGACCCATATATTTATAGACATGTTGATGATGCACAATCCTAGGATAATAGTTATTGAAATTTCTAGGATTTCTTAGTTGTGCATATCTATAATTCTTTGGATAAGGATTCCTAGGATACATGTTTTTATTATGAGGGTTTTGAACATGCATATCATTTCTAGGAAATGTATGATGATAATTTCTAGGATACATGCTTGTATTATTATGAATATGCATATTATTTCTAGGATAACTATGATGGTAATTCCTGGGTTATGCATGTGCAGTGTGCAAGTTTTGAGTGTACATATTGTTTCTAGGATTCACATGATGGTTACTCTTAGGATGTGTATAAGCATTTATTGAATGAGCATACATATAAGCATGAGTATTTCTAGGATGCTTCATTCTAGTATATGCATTAGAATTGGTATTTTTAGACCCACTAGCATTCAATGAGGGAATGCTTTTGAGTTTGGTAGTGGTCTTTGAAGTAGAGGCTTTATTCATACATGATACTTTCATGAATAAGCTCTCTTTTGATTTTTGCTTGCCTAATGGAGAATAACCTAACCCAGATTTTCCTCCATTTAATCTTTGACAAGATAGCACTTCATATAACTTTTCTTTTCCAAGCACAAGTCTAGATATAGTGTCATTCAATTCTATTATCTTCTTCTTTAAGTTTTCATTTTCATCTTTAAGAAAATCTTGAGAAGAATCATAAAGCAAGGAAGATAGTTTTTCTTTTTCATCTTTTAAGCCTTCAATCTCTTTAGAAAGAGATGACACCTCTTTTTTTAGAATGATGTTCCTAGAATCGAATTTCTTTAATTCTTCACGCATTTCATTTATAACTTCTATTAATTCTTCACTACTACTAATAATGTTATTTTGACAAGGGGAAGAATTCGATAGCTCATTTTTGTCGTCGATTGCCATAAGACATAGGTTGACAATCTCCTCGTATCTGATCTCTTTATCCAATGAGTCTTCTTCTTTGTCATCACTCCAAGTGGTTGCAATTATAGCTTTTTTTTTTTAAGCTCTTATATAGTTTGCTTGTTGCTGCACAATCGACCTTGATGTGACCGAGCTTCTTACAACCATAACACACAAGTGGTTCCCTTTTTGAAGTGGGATCCTTTGTGTATGGTTTCTTGCTTTTCTTCAAGAATCTGTGAAACCGTTTGGCGATTAAAGCCATCTCACCATCTTCTTCGCTGCTCTCCACCTTTTCTTCCATTTCTTTTTCTTTGTTGCTCGTAAAGGCTTAGAGAGCAATCACCTTTTTCTTCTTCTCATCATCATTGACAATAGGATTCATTTATTCCATCTCGTATGTCAATAGTGATCTGAGAAGTGTTTCGATATCAAGTTTGTCGAGATCTTTGGCCTCCGTGATGGTCATCTTCTTTGCTTTCCAAGTGGGTGGCAAAGATCTTAAGATTTTTCTTGTTAGTTTAAACTCCTCAATGTTCCTACTAAGAAGCTTCAAACTGTTAATAGTAGTTGTGAAATGTGAGTGCATTTGAGAAATTATTTCGTTATGAGATATTTTAAAAGATTCATACTCGGACACTAGCATATAAATTTTTTATTTTTTTAACTTCACTAGTTCTTTCATATGTAACTTGCAATTTATCCCAAATCTCCTTAGTCGAAACACATGCAAAAATTTATTATATTCAGAAATATCTAAAGCACAATGTAAGATACTTGTGGCTCTATTATTTAGAGACGTCATTCTACAATCCTCATCATTGAACTCAGTTTTAAGTTTAGGCATTGTATGATTGATTTCTCCAATAGTTATTTCCTTTGTAGGAATTCTAGGTCCTTCCTCAATGACTCTCCATAGATTATAATCTTCTCATTCGAAAAAGATTTTCATCATGTTTTTCCAATAATTATAGTTGGAGCAATTGAACAAGGGAGGTCTAGTGTAAGAATGTCTCTTAGAGTAGTTATTTGATGCCATCGGATCAACTCAAGGATTTTAAGCTTGAAATTGAGAACAAAGCTCTGATACCAATTGTAGACTGAGGTTCCAACCCAAAAGGGAGGTGAATTTGGTTTTTAAAAACTTTCACTAATTACTTGCAAGTTTATAAAAACAGCTAAATGCACAAGCCTATAAACATGTAATGTGCTCTAAGTAAAAGAGTTTAAGGAAGAGAAAATGCAAACTCAGTTTATAGTGGTTTGGCAATATCGGATTCATTCCGACCCTACATCCACTCTCTTCAAGGAACCTCCTTGAAGTGATCCACTAAAACTTTTAGTCATACAACTTTACGAGTGTTGTATAAACCTTACAAACAATCACTTCCTCTCAGAAGCTAATCTCTTCCTTGTGGAAGTTAATCCCTTTACAATAAATATGAGTTGCTATAAAGTAAATGGTAGAGAGATAGCAATGAATGCTTTTAAAAATGCACAATATCTCTCTTTCAAATAAAAGCTTGAAGAGTGGCTCAACAATAAATTTTTCAAAACTTTTGAGTATTAATGAGCAAACTCTTAATTGAATGTGTAATCTTCTTATTTTAAATGCTCATTGAAATGGGTTTATATAGCCTTGAATTAATATGGCCGTTAGACACTGACTTGGTAGGTTTGGTGTATTAAATTCTCAAGTCTGGCGTTTCAAACGGTCATATTTTTTGAATTACCAGTCGACTGGGTCTTAGTACCAGTAAAACTCAGTTGACTAAGTCAAGTGAAAATTTTCACTTTTAGGCTATGGGAGAGTACCTGTCGACTGGGTTCTAAGCATCAGTCGACTGGGAACTCACTGTCCCAGTTGCCAGTCGACTGGTATAGATCACCCAGTCGACTGGGGACATTTTGTCCTAT
Source organism: Bretschneidera sinensis (assembly GCA_023935145.1). Taxonomy (NCBI): domain Eukaryota; kingdom Viridiplantae; phylum Streptophyta; class Magnoliopsida; order Brassicales; family Akaniaceae; genus Bretschneidera; species Bretschneidera sinensis. The sequence goes on along the minus strand of CM043705.1, from coordinate 58,537,288 downwards.
ATCCCAGTCGACTGGTGTAAAGAGCCAGTTGACTGGGTTGCCCTTCAACCCAATTTTTCATGTTAAAAAATGTTTTTAACCTAGAAGAGTTTGAATAAGTAGTTTTGTCAAAATACTTTTATAAAAAGAGCCATAAGACAAGCTTCTCACTTGAACATAAGAGATTTACAGTTTGTTTCAATAACTTAATGCTTATACTATATCTTCTGTCTTGACTTGGTGTCTGATACGGGTTGAGTTCTTACATCTTGATTCTTTACTGAATGCTTTTATCATTTAAGCACTTACATAAAACTGTTAGTATAATTAGAGTAGTGTTTTATCATTATTAAAATTTAGATAAGGGTCAATAGGGTCGAATCGGTTAGTGGAGGACTTGAGCTCTTCGTAGGTGAAAACTTGAGGGAGGAGACTAGCTGAGCGGTGGTAGTGAAGGAACAGAGTGGTTGGATCTTCCTCATTGGCTAATGAATTTAACCTTCTAAAATGAAAATTTTCTACAAAAATCTAGAATCAAAGCAATAAACATGTCAATGCGAAGACAGAAGGGAAGATTGCTACTCTATTGGGATTATCTTGGCTAATCCATGTGGGCGAAAAGCGAGATTTGAATTTAAAGTAAACAAAATACTTGTTTGGGTTAGAGGAATTGAAGCCGTAAACGTCGTTCTTGGCCTGATAACTCTTACAGCTCAAGATGTAAGGGTCTTGAGATTCATCCCATTCAACTTCGATCCCCCATTTTGAGAAGAAATTCTCAAGAAACCCCAAGAGATCACTTTGGTAACCTTGCTCTGATAGAGGACGGCGCGTGCATCCACATCCGTGAAGGAGATGACCTGGGTCTTGATCAGCTTGCATTCCCATGGGCAGTGACTGCAGTTTGGTAGATTTGAAGGTGAACGGGGGCAATGAATAGAGAAAAGAGAGCAAAAATTGTCAGACACTCGAAATGGGGAGCCAGAGAGGTTGATAGAGTGATTGAAAATGGAGAAGAAGTGAAGAGGAGCAATTATTAGTCTTATGAGTCGATTTTGTTGTTGTGTGTATTTTGGGTTGGGGAAAGAGAATGGAAGTGGAGGAGTTGGGGTTATAGTGAAGGAGAGTAAAAGAGAGATTGTTAATGGAGATGATAAAGTGAGGAGAGGTGCATTTGATTTTGAAAGAAGGGTGGCCATAACCAGGAGATGCAGAAAAAGGAAAAGGAAGGGAAGAAGTAAAAGGTGGACAAAAAGATTTGGTGTCCTTCAATTTTGAAGAAGAAGAAGAAGAATACATGTTAGCAACTCTAGTAATGGTGAAAAGTGAGAAAGTTAGTAATATAGTGAGAATAGAGCAAAATGGTGGCATTGGTGGTTTAGGCATAGGTGATGTAGTAAGTGTAGAAAATGAAGACGAAAAGATTGGAGGAACACAGACTCAAATCATTCTATGATTCTTCATATATTTTTCATTAAGAAAGAAACTGAAAATATATAGAGTACATAGGCGAGACAATTCTGGAAGGAATTTATCATAAACGGAAAAGAAATCACATAATTACAAGAATAGGGAAACTACCAGCTAATTACAATCAACCTAATTACCCAATAAATGACGGAATAATAAATACAAATTATTCTACAATAAATACTTATTATGAAAATCTATAAAGGAGAAGGCTTGAATTTCAACACTCCCTCTCAAGCCACACTGTAAATGTTGATTATGCCTAGCTTTCTTGACAAATCATCGAAGTTTAATCTGGCAAGAGCCTTCGTGAGTACATCAGCAGTTTGACAATTTATCGAGATACAACTAACAACGAAAGTTCCTTCATCAATTTTCTCTTTAATGAAATGACGATCGATCTCAACATGTTTTGTCCTGTCATGATGAATTGGATTCTTAGCAATACTGATTGCCATTTGATTGTCACAAAATAATTCCATAGGTTGATCTAAAGTCACCTTTAATTATGATAGTAGTCTATGTAACCAAATGCCTTCACAAATACCCTATGCCATGGCTCAGAATTTAGCTTCTACACTACTGCAAGCTACAACAGATTGTTTCTTGCTCCTCCAAGTTACCAAATTACTCCACATATGGGAGCAATAGCCTGATATTGATTTGCGATCCGTTACTGAACCTGCCCAGTCTGCATCTAAAAAAACTTCAACATTTCTTTTAGAGCTTCTTAAGAAAAATAGACCCTTACTCGGTGTCATCTTGGGATATCTCAGAACTCTGTAAACTTGTAATACTCGTATTCGTAAAATAAGGGTAAAGAAGTAATTTAATAAATATGACATGGAATTAAAATAAAATATATGTGAAAGGTTTATTATTATTTGAATAAAAAATTCTAAAAAAATATTCATGAATAATATAAAAGAAAAGGAAAAGGAAAAAAAAAAGAAAAAAATTCTTTAAAAAAAACCCAAAAAACATGGCAGCAGGTGCTGCCACCTGCTGCCAAGTTAAATGGGCATCTTGCATGTCTTCCAAGTTGCAAAATGTGAAGACTTGTGGGAGAATGCATGCTAAGTTTGCAAAAAATCTTGGGATGCCGTTTCAACAAATTTTTCTTATATATATATAAACGTAAATTACCTTATTACTTATCAGTTTGGTTTTCCTTCAATTTCTCTATTTCTCTAAATACTTTGGGACAGAAAGAAAGGTTGAAAGGGTAAAATTTTGAAGGGGTTTACGAAGGAATCTTATAGAGTCATGAGAAGCTATTAGAAATACATAAGGTAATAACATAGTGTTTATTTTTGGATTTTTAGCATTCATGAAATTTCTCGGATGTCAAAGTGAGAATTTTTGAAGGGTATGGTTTATAACGAATTGAAGAATAAATTAAAAATTTAATATAAACACAATGTCAAGTGTTGACTATGAGCAACTAGGGGAAATTGCTGAGAGGAACAGGAAAGGCAAGGAGGTGATCCATGGGTAGCTTTAAGCGCTACGTGGTGAGTTGGATTTACTTTAAGTAATCTAAATAAAAATCAAATATCCAATGATAATAATAAAATAAATTATTAGCTTATGCTTTGGTGGTAGATGAAAATTTGATTGATAGGTATGATATAAATATTGGACACGTAGAAAATTATTCTGTGAGAAGAAATATTATTAGAAAAATGAGTTAATTTAATAGTGATGGTGATAAATAAAATTCTTGACGAGTTTTGGTTAATAAATTTATGTAGTATATGAGGAGAAGAAATTAGTGAAATAATAAGCTGATTTAATAATAAAAAAGATAAGTGAAATTCTTGATGAGTTATGATGAATAAGTGGATGTGATATATGATGAGAGAAATTTTATGAATTTATTTCAATAATAAATTGAGAATAATCAGGATAGCCAATTTAAATATTTTGAATTCATGTTATTGTTATATTACTATTCATATGCATAATTTATATCATTGTTCATATGCATATGCATTAAATAAAAGAACTGAAAGAACCGGGAAGGGGCCGGTCTAATTGAAAAACCGTGACTGCCGGTATATGCTGGAAATAAAAGGGACACCATGACAGTTGGTATATGCTGGAAAGAAAAGAACCGAGAGGGGGCCGTTCTAAGATAATAAAAACATGTCGACATGTGGGAAGACTTTCCCTGATAATAATAATAATTCATGACTTGCATTTGTTTTTAATATTAATTGCATCATTGAAATGCTGATGTGTGGTGTGTTATTGTGAAATTATTTATAGACGAATGAGTCTCACAGAGGGAGACAGGTACAGTGAGAAAAATGATATAGAAGTATGATGTGATAGTAATTATTTAAATGTTAGGCTATATGCTATTATCCAGTCATATGAGAAATAAATGATTAAATATCAAATGACTATTATGCAAACTGAATACTTTTAGTAAATTTAATTCACTGAGCTTGTGAAGCTCATCCTTCATTGTACAATGATTTCAGGTAGCAGACAGGACAAATAGTTTGGTGAGTTGAGGTTCAGACGAAATTGTTATCTGTAAGTCACGTGCGTGTCCATATCCTCAGACTAATGAGAAAATGAAATAAAAATTTATTTGTAAATAGGCATGCATTTTACGTTGTGTATTATATGTAAGTTAATATCAGATTTTTGTACCTCCCCTGTTGAGAGTTGAGGATTAAAGGTAAAAAATTTCTATTAGTATTATTTTTTATTGTTGCATATATGTGTCATGCTGGGATTTCAAAATGTGATGACACCATCTCGGGGGTGGCCAACCCGGGATGGCTCATTACAAAACTACAGTTATATGTCGCTCAGTTGGGTAATTCATGAACTGGCTAAGAATACTGACGAAAAAACCAATGCCAGGCCTTGTGTGGGATAGATAAATGAGTTTTCCCACAAAACGTCAGTATCGTCCTTTGTTGACAGGAGCACTCCCATCGTTTTCTCCTAGCTTAACTATTGAGTCCATGGGAATCTCGGCAGGCTTGCAACCAAGCATTCCTGTTTCACTTAACAAGTCTAGGACATACTTACGTTGGGAGACGGAGATACCTTTTCTTGACCGACCAATTTCCATCCCGAGGAAGTACTTCAGATTCCCTAGGTCCTTGATCTCAAACTCTTTGGTTGATAACTGTTTAAGCAGCCTAATTTCCTCCTCATGATCTCCTGTCAAAATATTATCATCTATGTATACAATAATAATAGCCTTCTTCCCATCTGGGAAGTGCTTCACAAAAAGTGTGTGATCTAATTGACACTGAGAATATCCATACCTTTTTACAGCCTCTGGGAATCGCTCGAACCAAGAACAGAGAGATTTCTTAAGGCCATATAAGGATTTTCGAAGTCTACAAACCCTGTTAATATTTGACGTTGTTCCAAGACCGGCAGGGATGTCCATGTAAACTTCTTCTTCTAAGTCTCAATTGAGGAATGCATTTTTTACATCGAGTTGATGGAGGGACCAATCAAGGTTGACAGCAAGCGATAAGAGAATGGAAACAGTATTGAGCTTGGCAACAGGTGCAAATGTCTCTTGATAATCAATACCATAGGATTGGGTGAATTCTTTGGCAACCAGACGAGCCTTGTACCTGTCTACACTACCATCTACCTTATATTTAATTGAAAAAAATCCATTTACAACCCACAGATTTCTTATCCTTTGGCAATTTAGTAAACTCCCATGTACCATTCTTTTTCAGTGTTTGAATTTCCTCATTGATAGCAGTTTTCCACTTAGAACATTCGAAAGCTTCCTGAATATTCCGAGGAACCTGTATCTTTGTAATACTAGTAGTGAAGGCACGAAAAGAAGGTGATAGTTTATCATAGGACACAAAATTTCCAATAGGATGTTGGGTACATGACCGAACTCCTTTCCTCCAAGCAATAAGCATATTAAGAATCTCATTTTCTAACTCATAATCCGCAATACCATTAGAGTTAGAAATGTTGTTACTTGGAATTTCGCTTGGATTTGGACTTGGTTCGGTCTCATGGTTCTGTTGTGTATGTGCTTCTTCCTCTGTCACTTTTTAGACATGCTCTTTATCTCCTAAGCCAACAATGAACTCAGTGTCTTCAGCAAGTAGTGGTTGACTGGGTGTCTCTGGAAGATTGTGATTTTCTGACCCTGGGAGAATGGGATGTTCTGTGGTGATGGGTGACTCAATGAATTACTCAAAGTCCCAAGACTGATATTCTTGAGTTGAATTCTTCCCGTGAATATCAGTCTTGGGGTAGTATGGCTGACTCTAAAAAATGTAACATCCATCGAATTATATAATTTTTTCGTGATTGGAGAATAACGTTTGTATCCTTTTTTACCCGAAGAATACCCAAGAAATATGCACTTGAGTGATCGAGGATTGAGTTTACTCCTTTGCTGTGAACAAAGACAGAACACCCAAACACTTTGGGTGGGACAAACAAATTGAGATGAGTTGTTAGAAATGATTTTAGAAGAGTTTGACATGGCTTTTGGAATTTTTAGACCCTAGAAGGCATTCTATTGATTAGATAAGCCGCTGTAAGGACAACCTCTCCCAATAAAAATTTTAGAACGTTCGTAGAGAACATAAGGGACCTAGCAACCTCTAGAAGATGTCTATTTTCTTTTCAGCGATTCCGTTTTATTGTGGGGTGTCTACACATGAACTCAAATGAACTATCCCTTTTTTAACTAGAAATTCTCCTAGAATGGAGTTGAAGTAATCCTTAGCATTATCTGACTTTAAAACTTATGTTTTTGTCTGAAATTGGTTTTGAATCATATTTTTTAAAATTTTGAATATTTGACCCGTTTCTGATTTTTCTTTCATAAGGAATATCCACGTCAGTCTAGTGTGGTCATCTATGAATGAGACAAACCACCTAGTACTAGTTACATTTTTTTATTTTTGAGGGACCCCAAATGTCGCTGTGAATCATGGAAAATGGTTTAGACGCTTTGTAAGGTTGGAGTGGGAATGAACTCCGCACATATTTTGAGTATTGACAAATTTCACAATTGAGAGAATTCGAATTTTTATTGACCAAACTTGGAAATAAACACTTGAGATACAAAAAAATTAGAATGTCCTAAGAGATAGTGCCACAACGTAATTGCACTATTGTTATTTGAACAAAAAGCAGAAAAAGAATTGCCACTAACTGCTGATTAAGGTTGTTCTTGTGGATAGTGGCACTCTTTGAAGATATAGAGTCCGAAGTGCTCCTTAGCATTGCCAATCATCCTCCCCGAATCCAAATCCTGAAATTCACAATGAGTAGAGTAAAAATTAGTGACACACCTCCTTTCCTTGGTGAGTTTACTAATTGATAACAAATTGTAGCCCAGGTTTGGAACTAAGAGAACAGAGTTGAGTGTCAGGTTTTTTGACAATACTACTGAACCTGTACCGACAACTTTTGACAGTGAGCCATCTACTATTCGGACCGTTAAAATTATCCAGACATGAGCTATATGTATAAAAAAATTAGTTGTATCTCCCGTCATATGATCAGACGCTCCTAAGTCCATGATCCAAGAGTCTTTACATGTTTTACCCATATTAAGAGCGTTCAAGGGATTACCTTTGTGGGCCAAGGTGCTTGACCCAATGACATGACTGGAAGATGAGCCTATTTGAGACTGCATAGATAGGAAAAGTTTCTAAAGCATCTCCATTTGTTCCTTGTTAAAGGGACTTACTTCAGGTTGATTTGATAGTTCCTCTGCCGCAACATGATTTCCACGTCCTTCCTTCTCAAGTTGTTGACGAGGCTTCTAATCCGCTGGCTTTCCATGAATCTTCCAGCATGTTTTTCTCAAGTGTCCAAGCTTTCTGCAATGATCGCACCACCACCTACCTTCCTTTTTCTGACAGCTATCAAAAGGAGAAAATTGGGTTTTGAAGGCCAAGCTTTCTGCCATGTTGAGTTATTGATGAGACCCCATCATGAGTTTCTTCCGACTTTCTTCTCTGCGGACTTCAGAGAATACCTCTCTGAGGCTAGGTAGAGGTTTAACCCCCATAAGTCGTCCTCTGATTTCATCTAAATTTTTGTTCAAGCCTAACAAATAGTTATAAACCTGTTTCCCTTCGACAATCTTTTTGTACAATAAACCATCAGTAGCACAAAACCAGTTATGAACTTCAAAAGTATCAAGCTGACGCCATAGACGAGTAAGGGCTTTGAAATATTCAGTTACCACTTGTTCACCTTGATGTAGGTTGTGAAGGATACCTTCAATCTGTACAATTTCTGACGTGTTTTCTTGTCAGAGAGCGTTTCTTTCACCATATCCCATATTTCCTTAGCTGTATTGAATGATATAAAATTTTCGCCAATGTTAGGAGTCATTGAGTTGACAATCCATGACATGACCATATTGTTCTCTGCCATCCATTTTTTGTAGATTGGCGTAGTGATCTCTAGTGCAGTTGTAGCCCCTGTGATGTAGTCGTATTTCTCCTTCCCTCGAATGAACATCTGTATAGATTGGGACCATTGCAAATAATTTTGCCCATTCAATTTTTGAGTAGTAATCGGAAAGTGAGAATATTCTATCTGATGAGAGGTAGAAGAAGAAGGGATGATTATATCAGAAGATGATGATGAGTTGGTATTCAATCCGAAAGAGGATCCGTATTTAGTCATGATTCTGAAAGAGAAAAGATGAAGATGTAGAAGAAATAAAAGACTCGAGTAGGAAAAACTCGATGACAATGATGAGACAGGATTAAACCTACTATGATACTATGTAGAAAATGAAGATGGAAAGATTGGAGGAACACAGACTCAAATCATTCTATAATTCTTCATATATTTTTCATTAAGAAAGAAACTAAAAATATATAGAGTACATAGACGAGACAATTCCGGAAGGAATTTATCATAAACGGAAAGAAAATCATATCATAAACAAAAAGGAAATCACATAATTACAATAATAGAGAAACAACCAGTTAATTACAATCAACCTAATTACCCAATAAATGACCGAATAATAAATACAAATTATTCTACAATAAATATTGATTATGAAAATCTATAAAAGATACGTCTTGAATTTCAATGGTAAGGAGAAAACCCAATTGCAGTACTCATCAAAGGAAAAGAAGAGCTCTTTTTAGAAAGAGAGATAAAGAGATGAGCACTTGAGATCTGGTTGATTTTCTTCTTTGAGGGGTTGTGTTGTTGTTGCCTGGGTTCTAGGATATTGGAGTTGCAGAGAGAGAGGGAAAAGGGTCACGTGAAATGAGGTGGAGTCAGGACAAAATACTTGTAATGGGTGGACCGCTGGCCATGACAGAGGAGAGAGACCCAGGGCGTCCTCGGTAGGAGGGGTCAGGGTGTTTGCGGAAATGTCAGCCCTTTACTTTTCTTTTTCTCAAAATGCTTTCGTTGCTCTGCCTTTTGAATTTGCATCACTTTCTTCACTTCTTGTACTTTGGGAAATTGGGGTCTGCAAATGATTCATCAGTGGTGATCTTGAGGTCTTCCTTTTAGAAGATTGCTTAGTAAAAATATTTTCCTTTGTTCTATTCGGTGCCGTTTGGCACTTTGGCCTACCTCTTACAATGGTTTTTAGCTTTTAAAAACAGAAATTAACTCAATTAAAAAAAAATGGTTTATGTGAAGAATAAGAAACTGAAAATCAAATTTCAAGCAGTTTACTTTTGCCAAAATTTATTTTGGTTACTGTTCACACAAATTTTAAGAAATATTAAATCAAAACTGTTTTGAAACGGTTTTGTCGTTGTTTACCTTATTATACCATGGATTCGGTTCTGTTGGAGTTGTCAAGGAAGCGAAAAAATCTACTAGTAATTACGAAAAAATTAAATAGTAATTTCAATATTTAAATTTTTTCATTTTAATTTTTTTGAAATAATTACTACTTAATTTTCTCTTACTTATTAGTAAATTTTTCCGGTTCTTGATATTGGATCAACACACTCATTTTATATATATATATATATATATATATATATATATATATATGACTGTTCATTACAAATTTTAATAGAATTTGTGTTTTTCCAATTTCTTTTTAAATTAAATCATAGCATGAGAATTTGGGCATAATGTAAATGCTTTGCCTTTCCGATTTACATCATTTTTTCTTGTGGCTTTTGTATTAGTATTCTTAGTCACCTATCAGATATTACAAACATATCTAAGGTCCCACGCCGGACAATTCTTTCAATTTTCCAACAGATAGACTTGCCTCCCACATATAGAGATCACTTCTCAATATAGAGATCACTTCTCAAAAAGTTCGTGACTTAAGAAATCAAGTCTCAGTAGTAATTTACTTCGAAATTTCAGACAAAAAATATTCAACGCTTATTTAATGCAGTTACAGTGTCCTAAATAAGGGCATGAATAGAGACAAAATAAAAAGAAAAGTAAAGATCCAAAAGAAAAACAAGACAAAAAGAGAAACATTATTGGAAACACAGGGAACCACTTTGGTTCTCTTTCCCTTTCTCATTATTTCATCTCGATATCACTTCCTTGCATCATTTCAGTAAACTCATTGACTTACCCGATTTTCTCCGACACACTACCTTCCCAGTGGCTTCCCCTATAAGTGTATGTGTGTCACGTGAACACGATCACCTCAAAGCTTTCATCTCTTCTAAATCTGCAGTCTTATAATGCAGTTTGCACCCTATTGAAGGTCAAGAAGACAGGGCTATCCTTTTGGCATCAACAAACTGTTTGTTTGAGAGTTTGGAGAGGAAGAGAGAGGTATTAAAAGAAAAAGAATAAGAGGAGAGAGGAAAGAAAGATAAAGTATCACTTGTTATCATATAAGAGATCAAGAATATATAAAGTATATATATATAGGCTTAAATACAAAAATCTCCCCAAATTTAAGGTCAGGAGACACTTTACCCTTTGAGTTTTACAAATGGGCAATTTAACCTCTGAGTTTCACAAATTGGAGCAATGTGTCCCCTTCACCATATTTCGACCATAATCCGGTCAAAAGGTTACTGGAAAATTTAAAAAATTATTGAACTTACCACATCAGCTCCTATTTTACCTATTACATGTGTGCAAACAAACCAACAAAAAAACTGGCTCTCCAAAACCGGCTCTCAAACCTCACTCTCTGTCTCTCAAACCCTTCTCTCTCTCCTTAAGCTCTCCCTCCCAACTCATCATGGATTGATGCGGCAGTCAGGTCCTAGTAATCTGCACGAGTCTCCTCTATTAGTGTGAGTCACCTCTATTAGTGTGATAACGGTGTTATTAAAGTATGGGTAAAGAAATAATTTGATAAATATGATATGGAATTAAAATAAAATAATATATACATGAAAGGTTTATTATTTGAATAAAATAATTCTTTTAAAAAAATAAATGCGTCCAGGGCAACGTGGAAAGATAGGGAAAAAAAAAATGGGCGTGCAACACCTAGAAGTTTAGGTGTTGCATGCATTTTGACAACAAAAAGGAGACACTAAGCACAAAGTAAAAAATGGTGCAGATTATATATATATATATATATATATATATATATATATATATATAGTTTTTATTTTATTTACTTATTACTTACCAAATATTGTTTGGTTTTCTTCTTTCTCCAATCCAAAACTACTCTATTTTTTTAAACATTTGGGGACTAAAAGAAATGTCAAAAGAGTAAAATGTTGAAGAGATTTACGAGAGAAATTCTAAGAGAGTCAAGGAAAACTCTAAGAAAAACCAAAAGTAATAATATGAATTTTATTTTTGAAATTTAGCATACATAAAATTTCTCAGAACTCAATGTGGGAATTTTTAAAGGGTATGAATTATGGAAGAACTGAAGAATAAATTAGAAATCTTAATACAAATACTATGTTAGGTGTTGACGATCAACAATCAGGTGCAATTGCTGAAAAGAGCAAGAAAGGCAAGGAGGTGGTCCATGGGTAACTAAGTGATATGTAGTGAGTTAGATTTAATTTTAGTAATCGAGATAAATATGAGATATATAGAGATGATATTTGAATTACTAATTAACCTATAATTTGATGATAGATGAAAGTTGGTTGATGAATATGATAGAAATAATTTATATATAAAAGTTTTATTATATAAGGAGTAATATTATTGAAATAATGATTGATAATTTGATAGGAACTATGAGGAGATAATTTAATGAATATGATAAAATAACAAAAAGCTGAATAGCTAAATTGAATGTCTGAATGTATGTTTGTTTCCATATTATTGTTCATATGCATGTGCATGAAATAAAAGAACCGGGAGGGGGCCAGTCTAAATGAAAACCGTGACAGCCGGTATATGCTGGTGATAAATGAAAACCATGACATCCGGTATATGCTGGTGATAAATGAAAACCGTGATAGCCGATATATGCTGGAGATAAATGAAAACCGTGACAGCCGGTATATGCTGGTGATAAATGAAAACCGTGACAACCGGTATATGCTGGTGATAAATGAAAATCGTGACAGCCACTATATGCTTGTGATAAATGAACTGGGAAGACAGCTGATCTAAGATAAAAACATGTCGACATATGGGAAGATGTTCCCAAATAATAATAACATTTAAATTCATGCATTGCATTTGTTTTAAATGTTGATTTTTATTGCTTGATATGCTAAAGTGTTATTTTTTATTGTAAATTTATTGATAGACGAATGAGTCTCACAAAAAGATAAATATTATGAGAAAGAATTATGAAAGTATGATATGATGAGAATAGTTTGAGTTATTGATTATATGCTGTGAACCTCATAACGAGGTAAATGGTGATGTTGAATTGAAAATTTAGAGGTGATTATATATATGATTGAAAGATTGATATGTCTAATGAGTAACTTAAGAAGAAATTGTGTAATGGGAGAATTATGAAATTGAGTAGTGATTATAGAATATTGTTACTAAATTATATGAGGAATGAGATTAATGAATATCAAAAGATTATTAGAAGAAATTGAATTATAAGATGTGACTAGGAGTATATAATCGAGTACTTCTAGTAAATTTAATTCACTGAGCTTGTGAAGCTCACTCCCTATTGTTAAATAATTTCAGGTAGTAGACAGGACAGATAAATTGGTGAGCTAAGATTCAGATGGAGTTATTATCTGTAAGCCACGTGGTCCACATCCTCAGACTAATGAGAAAAAACAATTTGTAAATATTCATGCATACTATGTTATATATACTGTTCAGCTAAGATCTGAATGATGTAACTCCCCTGTTGAGGATTGAGGATTTATGTATGTAGATAATTCAGTTGATGTTTTTATATTGTTGCATATATTTGTCGTGCTGGGATTTCAAAAAGTGGCGACACCATCTCGAGGGTGGCCAACCTGGGATGGGTCGTTACAATGTTGGTATTAAAGCATTAAGTTTTATGATTCTATAGACTGCATAAAAAGAAAGAAAATGGAATATTAAAATAAATTATATTTTTATGAAAAGTCAAAGGATGACACGTAGACATACTAGGGCTAGAGCTAGAGTTGTTGATTTGAGAGGGAGTTGTAAGCCCCAATTTTTAAACGAGCTAAGGTTGAGATAGAGGCTGAGTTAAAGAGAATTTCCTAGAAGGTAAAGTGTTGATAATATTATTGGTACAAGTAGGGGTATGAGAGAATCTAGAGTTGAAAAATATGAGATAAGAAAAACTCATGCTCATGCTCATGCTCTTACTCTTGAGAAAATGAATGTAACAGATGATAGAGTTGATAGTCTATAGCATAGACTAGATAAATAGGCTAGAGCAGAAGCCTAAGGTTGTTGTAAATCCAATAATGGTAGACATTAAAAAAGGTAAAAGTGAATTTATACATGAGATGAAGGGAGATTGTTTTGTAGATATAATAAGTCGAATGCTTTGTTGTTTTAAAGGATTTATGAATCCTTTTAAGCCTGAGTTATGAGCGAAACATTTAGAGAGATTATTTGACATTTTACCAATGACTGATAGGAAGAGGGTTGTTTTTGCTACGTTCAAATTAGAGAAAGAGGCTTTAGAATGGTAGGAGGATACTCTTCCCATGGTAAGTGTAGATGTTGATAGACCCTTAACTTGGAATAAATTTAAGGAGGTTTTCCTTGATGAATACTTTCCTTATACCTCTAGAGCCCAACAGGAGAGAGATTTTATTTGTTTGAGGCAAATGTATTGACTATGACTCAGTATGATAGAAGATTTGTGGCTTTGTCGAGGTTTGTACCGAAAATGGTAGATCTAGAGGAGAAGAAATGTAATAGGTTCATAGACGAACTAAATTTTGAGATTAAATTGAAACTATCTTACATGAGGCAAATGAATCATGCTAGGTTGATGGATATAGCACTACATATTGAGAAGGATGTGATGGAATTTAGAGGTAGGAGGGATTGGCTGAAAATTTCTGGATTTGAAGAACCCAGATGTGGTAGTAGTATGAGTGTGCATAGTGGGGGACCACCCCAGAGGGGGGCATTCCTGAGAAAGTTATGGCAGTTTTAGTAGACAAAGGTCAGGTTGTGCATGATTTCAGCGTGGACAGAAGTTTTGAAGGGCATGTGAAGGCTTAAATCCCACATCCCACATCGGTTGGAAAACATTGCAGTCATGGAGTTTCCATATAAAAGCCCCATTTCACTTCATCTTCAGGGGTAATCGGTGTGCAATTTGGAAGGCTTTGCTACCAAGGGGGGAAAGTGCCGCACAGCAGCTGCGAGTGGAATTTCTCTATCCATATATTGTCAATTTTAATTTATTTCTCTTTAGTTTTAAAGTTTAATGTTTAGCACTTTAATTGTGAAATTTATTTTCATAATCATGAGAGGCTAAAACTTCATCTAAGGTTGAAGATGAAGCCTCGCCATTGATTAGCATTATATTTTCATATATGTTATTCTGAAATTTTTGTATTGATGTTCTATTTCAATTCAATTGTTTGAGTAAATTCTTATGATTGATTGTTTTGTTTATAAATTGTTCCATTGGATATTCCATGTGTTTCATCTGACAGATACAACAAATCATCCAAAGTAAATCGGATATCCATTGTGATTCTAAAGTAAATTGATACATTGGATGATTTGGTTTAATTAGGGTATTCGTTGTGATTTGTATATCGATGGATTCTGGAATTATTTGATAAATTAATTTTATATAGAATATTCATAAGATGGAATTGCTTGTCAGTTGTAGGAACAAAGTCAAGAAGATATATGCTTTACTTTGGTGGGGTGAATTAAGAAACCTTAGTATTTTTATCATTTGTTTTAACTCAATTTAGTTTAGTTTATATTCCCTACACAATACAATTCAAAATTTGGAACTAGGTTAAAATAGGTTTAGTTTAGATAAAAATATATTTTCATGACGTAATTCCCTGTGGATTCGACCTCGCACTTGCACACACTATATTGCAAACGACTTATGCGCTCGCTAGTAATTTAAAACTCACAACAAGGTCCCACCGATATTATTCTGAGCTATAGAAGCAACAGATCCTGCTTACCTTTGAATCTGTACTACAGTTCCGTAGAAAAATCGTATTTACGAGCCATAAAATTCTCCAGAAAATAGACATCCAGATCTTTCCAAGCATATATGGTTCATCTCCTGTTTCTTCTTGAATCATTACAGTTTAATCCACAAAAATCACTTCTGCCACGCTGAAGTCACACACAACCTGACATTCGTCTACTAAAACTGTCATAACTTTCTCTAGAACAATCATATTTACTAGCCATAAAATTCTTCAAAAAATAGACATCTGGCTCTTTCCAAGTATATATGGCTCATCTCCTAGTTCTTTCTGAATCAATATAGTTTAATCCGCAATAATGACTGATCTGTATGGCCAATTTTGGTAATTTAGTAAAACTCCTTTCCAAGTGCCTGTAAACCTGTAAAACAACGAAAAAAAAACAACTCAAAGTAACAAATTCCTAAGCTAAACATATAAATAAATACTTGAGCGCTATTGCGCTCGATTGCAACAGTAGATTCCAGCTTTTGCATTTTTTTCACATTAAATCTCCAATTTCCTTTGCAATTCTATAAAACATTAAAAATCATAGAACTAACATAAAATATCAAATTATGACACAACTAAAGAATTAACAAATGTAAATTAAGGGGCACTCATCAAATAACCCCAAACTTACATTTTGCTAGTCCCTTAGCAAAACAGAATAAAAAAAAAACTAAATGAAAAACAAAGAACACAAAGATAAATTCATCATTCATGGTATCCAAAAAATTTAAGTAGCACACAAAACCATGATATTCATTCATGAGAAAACTTAAAATATAAACTCATCTTCGCAATGAATAGGAATTTTAAAATCTAATTACTTACGAGAGGCCGACTAAGGCATCACAAGCTCGAATCAGTGTACAGTGAACTAGCACATAAAAATGAAGCTTCCAAATAACTCCAATGTGTAATGTCTTCATGTCTCAAGATTCACCGAATTTCCCATCAGAATGAACAATAATGACATAGTTTTATTTCCTTCTTTCTTTTATTATGAGGCTCGCCATGTTTAGTTCCCTTAAGCTTTCTAATTGACCCATATAATGAGTGTTGAGTCATTGACTCCCAAACCAGATGATTTTAGGGCATTAGGTGTAAAGACACCCCTTAGGACTTACTAACTCGAGTAAAAAAGGCTACGAAACTAAACTGGCCTTAATGCTACCAAGCAAAATTCTCACCTTTTAACGTGAACACTCACTGCTTACCGAGGCAAGAGGTCCAGCTACTCAGCGGAAAGTTTATCAATGATCATTATGAACAAAATTTTCATCTTTTGACGTGAACACTCACTGTTTACTGAGGCAAGAGGTCCAGTTACTCAGTAGAAAGTTTATTAATGATCATTATGAGTATTTTTTTCCCTTGTCATTCAGTTTTAGTTAAGCCATGGAAACATACACATGAAAATCACATGTCATACCTCACACAATTATGTACTAATGTGCTCGTGTCAGATTAGATCAAACATGTAAATTCTTAAATGCCTAAAGTAAGTAACTAAACTTTAAAACTCTATTATCATATCATGTGTTCAGAATTTTAAGCTCACTAATGAAATCACATCATAGTATTTGTTTAGATCAACCAAAATTTCAAAACAATCATGAACATGCATTTATCTTTTCAATAATATATAAAAAAAAAACTAGGACAAAGTGTATGTAATGTGTCTCTTATACCCCTAAACTTAAATTACACATTGTCCCCAATGTGTGAATAATATGGAAAGAGCTGACCTAGGAGATGGAGAACTAGCTGGACTGGCATGGCTCATAGCATACCCCCAAACTTGAACTGAAGTACGCGTTGTCCCAGAAAAATGAAGACTGAAAAACAAAAAATACTATAAATAAACAGTAACAAGAAATATCTAAAATAATAAAAACATAAAGGATATGTTGTGGGGTGCCTCCCATGAGCGCTAAGTTTAACGTCTTCAACCATACTCAGTAATAGTAATCGTGCCCAGCTAAGCGCTCCACCATTTGATCAATAAATGGGAGTGAAAAATGATCATTCCTTCTGACAGCATTCAACTTACGGTAGTCTAGACACACTCTCCATCCTGACTGAATATGAGTTAGCACCAACTCGTCGTCTTTATTCTTCACTACCGTCAATCCAGCCCGCTTGGGCAAGACATGAATCAAGCTCACCCACTTGCTATCAGAGATTGGATAAATGATCCCTGCATCCAACATCTTTATCACTTCAGTCCTCACAACCTCTTGTATAGCTGGGTTGAGCCTTCTCTATGGCTCCCTCGATGGCTTGGTTTTCTCCTCCAAATGTATCTTGTGCATCACCATCGAGGGGCTAATCCCCTTGATATCCTCAATAGTCCAGCCAATGGCTTCCTTTTGCTCTCTTAAAACGTCCAATAATTTCTCCTCTTGAGCGTCAACCAAATCTGAAGCTATAATCACAGGCAAAGAATCTGCTAGACCAAGGAACTTATACTTAAGATTGTCCGGTAAAGGCTTAAGTTTCTTGTGGGGGGCTCAGGTGCTGCGGTCTCCTCTGTCTCACTGCTCTCCCGAGGAACAGACTCAAAAATAGTATTCGCTTGCTCAAGTAACTTATCCAAATCCAAATCCTCTCCAAATTGAGAAAAGCATGCCTCCAAGGGGTCTTCAATGCTTGATTCATCCACAATCTCCTCCGTCTTACTGCTTTCCCGAGGAGCAGACTCCAAAATAGCATTCTCTTGCTCAAGTAACTTATCCAACTCCAAATCCTCTCCAAACTGAGCAAAGTATGCCTCCAGAATGTCTTCAGACTTTCATCCTTTCTTGGGTGCTTATAATCTCTCAGGGTAAGACACTTTAGATACAAATGACCTAGAAAGATCTTTAATAGTAGGTGTAGATCGAGGTTTCAACCCAAGAGAGGGGGTGAATTGGGTTTTTAAAACTTTTTGCGGAATTAATACAAGTTTATAAAAACGAATAAGCAGCAAAAAAATAATACAAGTACTGTGCTGTAAATAAAGAGTTTAAGGAAAGAGGATGCAAACACAGTTTATAGTGGTTCGACAATATCGGATTTGTTCCGACCCTACGTCCACTCTCTTCAAGGAACTCCTTAAAGTAATCCACTAAGAAATCTTAGTTGCACAACTTAGCCGGGTGTTGCACAAACCGTACACAAGCAATTTACAGGTGTTGCTTAAACCGAACAATCCCCTTCCTTTCGGAAGTTTCCCCTTCCTCTCGAAAGTAATCCATTTACAAAAGATGGTGTAAAGTAAAAGGTAGAGAGATAGCAAATGAAAGCTTATTACAACAGAAATGTCTCTCTTTCAAAGTAAAGCTTGAAGAAATGGCTCAACAAGATTATTTCAAAGCTTTTTGTGTTTCAAGAGTATAAAAACTTGATTGTGTGAGATCAACTCTTTTTGAATGTATGCAGCTTGTTATTGAATGCTTAATTGAATGGGTTTATATAGCAATCAATTAATATGGCCGTTAGCACTTTAATTTGAAAAATATTCGCTTTAAAATGTTCAGATTTGGAGTCCAACAGTCATATTTTTGAATTACTAGTACTAGTCGACTGGGTTCACTTGAAAAAATCATGTTTTCAGACCTTCTGGGTATCCAGTCGACTGGTATATTTCATCCAGTCGACTGGGTTGATTCATCCAGTCGACTGGGAACCTTCTGTCCCATATACCAGTCGACTGGTATATGTACCCAGTTGACTGGGTTGTGTTCCAACCCAGTTTTTCTTCTTTTTTCATTAAAAACATTTGTTTTAAAATCAACAGTTTTAGAAAACCTTTTGTGTTCGAGCCATTGAACATGCTAATACAATGTATAAGTGAGACTTACATTAGTTCTAAACTTTAAGACCTATATTAGATCTTCAGTCTTCACTTGATACTTGATTTGGTTCGAGTTCTTGCACTTTGTTCCTTGGTTGAATGCGTTTGATCCTTAATACAACTTAGCTTAAACTTGTTAGAAAAATAACAGTTATGTTTTGCCATCATTAAAATACGGGCGAGGGTCAACAATCTCCCCCTTTTTGATGATGACAAAACTAATAATGTGAAAACAGTTTTAAAAGCTAAGTGTTAGGATTTTACAAAAATTTGGACAGAGTCTCCTCTGTTTTTCGAGTAAAACCACCATATAAAAAAGCAAACACAGTTTATATCTCTTTCAACCAATCCAAAATCAAACTCAACCAATCAATAAACATTTTTATAAGGCTATGGAGCAATGCTCCCCCTAAATCTATGCATTGGTTGTGTTCACTTAGATTTTCTCGTTTTTCTCATTTTTCTCCCTCGTTTTGACAACAGCAACCAAAGGGGGTATAAAATAAAAAATAAGCTAATTAGCCAATACAATCATCTAGAGTATAAGAAAAAAAACTTTTACACGAAAATTTGGCTTCATTCGGAGATTGAAAGCCTTCCCGGGAAGAACCGGAAGTTTTCATACACGTATAAGCATTTTAGAGCAGTTTAGTGACTAAACAGAATTTTAAAATAGTGCTAACATATCACAAATAGTGTAAATAGATGCAAGAAATATGGCTAATAGAAATACATCATTATATATAAAAAGTCAATACATAACCGGGCTTCATAGAGCCATAACTAGACAAAATAATATACGATATGTCTGTGCTATGTGATAAGAGCTGGAAAAACACTAAGTACGTAATAAAGACATAGACTCAAGGTGCAGGAGAGTCCGAGCCATCACGAAGAAGTTCCCTAATCTCAGCTAGGAAACCCTCGATGTGCTCTCGATGTAACTCGAAGTCGTCCCGTAGGTGGTCGATGGAGGAGCTTAATCTCTGGTAATCAGACTGCATGGACTGGAAACCGGACTCCATCGTCATCTGAAGGCTCGTGATAGCTCGTAGGATGTCATCATATCCAGCCTGACCAGTACTCAAGGCACCAATGGGAGATACTCGGGTATCCATCTCCATCTCAGCAATTGTATCAGCAGCAGCATCCTCATCACTGTCGCTCGCATCCTCTCGGATCCTCAGGCGCTTTTCAGCCTTCGGATAGAAGAACCCATCACGTACAGTACATCCCATCTTCTTCAGTGATGAGATGTTGATGATATCCGTCAATCCGATATCCTGAGCCTCGGAGGCAGGCAAAGGTACCCGGAAGTGCTGGAGGATGAGCGTAATGAGCATCCCATAAGGAAGACACCCGGAGTCGTTTGCTTCGCCGTTTATCATGTTGGCAAGCAGTAGAGGGTAGATATTGAAGTGGTGCCCAGATTTTAGGCACCAAATCAATACTATATTTATCTTAGATAGATACCCTCGACTCCCGAGTCTCAGGTGGATGGTCCAACTGACAATCAGCTAAAACATCTTCGAGTCAAGGGGCATATCACTATATGTGTGAAATGTAGTGGGTCTGTACACACAGTTAGGGTCTCCCCTGACTATCTGAAAGGCCACCTCGACGTCGAAGCTGTCTGGCCATCCATCCAGACTCCACTGAATCCCCCTTACCGGGATTCTCAGTATGCTCATCAAGAGATCGGTGTTGACCTTAAACTTCGCACCGCTGACTCTGGTTCTGAATCTTAGAGCCAGAGGACTAGGTTTCACCAAGTTTGCGTAGAACTGGTGAATCAGTCACGGGTAATATTTCTCATGAATTCTGACCAGTGGGGTCAGATTTATTGCCTCAAAGGCAGGCAGAATATCGAAATTTCCATGGCGAATAGAATTAAAATCAACGACTCTACCCGTCATGATTTTCTTGTGACAGATTATCGAGTTATACCTTGCATGTGCCGCCGGACTGTAAAACAGAGTCTCCTCCAACTCTGTTATGGGCTCCTTGCTAGATGAGCCCACTACTCCCTTTTCTTTCGACTTCGATGCCGAAGGTTTTGAAGACCTTGGTTTTTTAGGCGCATTAGGTCCACTTGTTGTGAGTTTTGTATGGATCTTATCGCTCATTTTGAAGAAAAAAGAGTTTTTGAGGAAAAATGATTTTGGTGAAAATGAGAGATTTTAACCGTAGAAAGTCAAAAATCTCTTTGTGGAAGTGTAGATCAGTGTGTTTAGATGAAGTTTGGATGGTTTTTGAATCAAAAGGGTGAATTTTTCTAGAGAGAGAAAATTTGGGAGCTCGAAAATGGCGTAAAATTTCAGAAAAATGAACATTCCTTTTTATAATATCGCGATACCAGTCAACTGGGTCGAGTTACCAGTCGACTGGGTCCCTTTGAAAAGATGAACAGTTTTCATACCAGTCGACTAGATAAACGTACCAGTTGACTGGATAAACTGGCAGTCAGTTACCAGTCGACTGGGCTACCTTTACCAGTCGACTGGAGGACAAGGGTTTTCAAAAATTGGCTCCAAACAGAGATTCGATCTAATAGACGACTGGAGAAGACTTACCAATCGTCTATAATATTTGGCAGAGAGTTACCAGTCGACTGGGAAGAATTACCAGTCGACTGGAAGATCTGGCAGTGACTTACCAGTCGACTGGGTCACATGTACCAGTCGATTGGACCCTTAGTAAAATTTCCAGTCTTGGATTTTTAGCACGAATTTGTTTATCTATGACATTTTTGAGTGAGGGAGATAATTAAACAAGGATTAATATTCTTTCACTCAATGTCAAACATGCAAATGATGAAATGAGATGCAATCAAAAATTTAGTTTATCTAAATCAGGCAATCCCATCAACATTCTAATCTTACAAAAACTAGCTTCACTTAGGGGTTTTGTAAGAATATCAGCTATTTAATCTTCTGAAGGTATGAATTCTAATCTTATATCACCTTTTTTAGCATGGTCTCTTAATAAATGATGTCTAATCTCTATATGCTGGGTTCTAGAGTGCTTGAATAGGATTTTTGGTTAGGTTGATAGCACTAGTATTATCACAAAATATAGGAATATTTTTTAGGTTTATGCCATAGCCTTCTAGTTGTTGTTTTATCCATAACACTTGGGCACAACAACTTCCAGCTGCTACATATTCCGCCTCAGCGGTTGATAGTGCAACGGAATTCTGTTTCTTGGAAAACCAAGAAGTTAACATAGCACCTAAGAATTGGCATATACCACTTGTGCTTTTTCTATCTAACCTACATCCAGCAAAATTAGCATCTGAATAACCTACTAGCTCAAAAGATGATTCTCTAGAGTACCATAATCCTATGGTCTGGGTTCCTTGCAGATATCTAAGGATTCTTTTTACTGCAACTACATGTGACTCCTTAGGATTAGACTGAAATCTAGCACACATGCATACACTGAACATAATATCAGGTCTACTTGCAGTTAAATAAAGCAAAGCACCTATCATGCTTCTATAATACTTAGTATCTGCCGGTTTACCTCCTTCATCAAGATCAAGCTTTGTAGATGTGCTCATTGGCGTTCCAAGTGGCTTTGAGCTTTCCATCCCGAACCTCTTTAGTAGGTCCTTGATGTACTTTTGTTGATTGATGAAGATGCCTCCTTTTAGTTGCTTGATTTGAAGTCCAATGAAGTAGGTAAGTTCTCCCATCATGCTCATTTCAAATTTACCTTGCATGCACTTAGCAAACTATTGACATATAGATTCATTAGTAGCACCAAATATAATATCATCAACATATATTTGAACTATCAAAGTGTCATTTTTGTGAGTTTTTGTGAGGAGAGTTGTGTCTATTCTACCCCTTACAAAATCACTGTCAATCAAAAATTTACTTAGTCTTTCATACCATGCTCTTGGAGCTTGCTTCAACCCATATAGAGCTTTAGAAAGCTTGTAGACATGATTTTGAAGACTAGGATTTTCAAATCTAAGAGGTTTCTCAACATAAACCTCTTCTTCTATAAAGCCATTTAAAAAGGCACTTTTCACATCCATTTGAAATAACTTGAATTTATTAAAGCATGCAAAGGCTAATAACATTCGAATGGCTTATAATCTAGCTACAGGAGCATAGGTTTCATCAAAATCTATTCCTTCTTCGGTTATATCCCTTAGCAACTAATCTAGCCTTATTTCTAGTTACTATACTATTTTCATCCATTTTATTTCTATATACCCATTTAGTTCCAATTATTGAATGATCTTTAGGTCTTGGAACTAGTTTCCAAACATTATTTCTCTCAAATTGATTTATCTCTTCCTGCATTGCAATTAACCAATCATTATCTTTTTCAGCTTCTATAAATGTCTTAGGTTCTACTTGAGACAAATAAGCTACAAAATTGTAAATAATTCTAATGGAAGAGCGAGTTCTTACCCCTTGTGAAGGATCACCAATCACTTGATCAATTGGATGATGATTTACATACCTCCAATCCTTGGGTAGACTTTCCTCTTGTTAACTTGAGGATGGTTGGTCCAAATTGAGAGTTTTCAGCTCTTCATTAGCTTGAGGAGAACTCTCTTTTGGGTCAACAATGGGAGTAGGAGTTTCCATTCTTGGAATAAAATCTGCATCATCTTTAAAGGAAACTTCTCTGCTACTCATTGGATTAGATTCATCAATAGTTACATGCACAGATTCTTCTACCACTAGAGTTCTCTTATTGAAAACTCTATAAGCCTTACTAGTAGTTGAATATCCTAAAAATATTCCTTCATCGGTCTTGGAATCAAATTTACCCAAGTTAGTTTTATTGTTATTTAATATGAAGCGTTTACTACCAAAAGCATGAAAATAGGAAATATTGAGCTTTCTGCCTTTCCATAGTTCATATGGAGTTTTATCAAGCAGAGGCCTTATCAAAATTCTATTTAATATATAGCAAGAAGTATTCACGGCTTCAGCCCAAAAGTATTTTGGTAAACTGTTTTCACAAAGCATAGTTCTTGAAAATTCTTCTAGAACTCTATTTTTTCTCTCAACAACTCCATTTTGTTGAGGAGTTCTAGGAGCTGAAAAGTTGTGATTAATTCCATTTTCATCACAAAATTTTGAAAAGCTTTGATTTTCAAATTCTTTGCCATGATCACTTCTTATGCTTGAAATACAAATTCATTTTTCATTTTGTACCTTTTTGTAAAACTTTTCAAATCCTTTGAAAACTTCATCCTTGTAAGCAATAAAAATAACAAAGGTATATCTTGAATAGTCATCAACAATAACAAGAGCATATTGATGGCCACCTGGACTAATGGTACTAATTGGACCAAATAAGTCCATATGCAAAAGTTCCAAAGGTCTAGTAGTTGAGACTATATTTTTTGCTTTAAAAGAAATCCTAGTTTGTTTTCCCATTTGACAAGCATTGCAAACTTTGTCTTTTTCAAAATTGATTTTAGAAAGTCCAATAACTAAATCTTTTCTTGAAACGGTTTTTAGCAAGTTCATGTTTACATGACCAGGCCTTTTAGGCCATAGCCATGGATTTTCACTAAAAGGAGGAAAACATTTTTCATTATCAGAATGCAAGGATTTCAAATCAACTATGTAGACATTTTCATGTCTATGGCCAATGAATTTGATCTTGTTGCTCTTGATGTCTATAACTAGACAATGAGAGGTCTCAAATGTGACTTTGTATCCTTTGTCACATAACTGATTAATGCTAAGTAAATTTGTCTTAAGGCCTTGTACTAGCAACACATTATCTAAGGTTTAGAAATCATTACCGACTTTTCCATGCCCGATGATCTTTATTTTAGTATTGTCTCCAATGGTCACAAGTCCACCATCTCTTAAAGTTAGCTCATTGAATACACTTTTATCACCGGTCATGTGCTTCGAGCATCCACTATCAAGGTACCAACAGTTACCTTTCTCCTTGGTTTGGAGGCAAATCTACATCACACAAGGATATACAATAGCACTTTTAGGTACCCAAAATTTCTTGGGTCCTTTGGGGTTAGTCCTTGAAAATACGGTTCCTTTTGGGACCCATACTTTCTTAACATGTGGTGCTCTATGAACAAGTTGATGATGCACAATCCTAGCATGATAGTCATAGAAATTTCTAGGGTATCTTACATATGCATTCCTATAATCCTTAGGATAATAGTTCCTAGGATACATGTTTCTATGGTAAGGAGTACGAAAATGCATGTCATTTCCATAAAAAGTATGATGATGCATTCTAGGATACATACTAGCATTATTTTGTGTGTGCATATTGTTTCTAGGATAACCATGATGGTAATTCCTAGGATGAGCATGAGCAGAATGCATTCTTTGATTATACACATTATTCCTAGATTGAGCATGATAATTATTTCTAGGATGTGTAAGCATTTCTAGAATGAGCATACATATAAGCATGAGTATTTCTAGGATGCTTCAATTTAGTATGAACATTTAAATTTCTACACTTCCTAGCATTCATCGAGGGAGTGCTCTTAACCATGCTAGGAGCTTTTGAAGTAGAGGCTCCATCTACACAAGAGGCTTTCATGAATAAGCTCTCTTTTGATTTTTGCTTTCCTAATGGAGAATATCCTAAACCAGATTTTCCTCCGCTTGATCTTTGGGAAGAAAGCACTTCATCAAGTTTATCTTTACCAAGCATAAGTCTTGATATAGTGCTATATAATTCAGAAATTTTATTTTTCAAATTCTCATTTTCATCTTTGAGAAAATCTTGAGAAGAATCATATAATAAAGATGATAGTTTTTCTTTTTCTTCTTTTAGATTTATCATCTCTTTAGAGAGAGATGATACCTCTTTCTTAAGAATAGAATTTCTAGAATCAAATTTTTTCAATTCTTCATGCATTTCATTTATTACTTCTAGCAGTTCTTCACTACTAATAACAATATTATTTTTTGAAGAGGGAGAATATGTTACCTCACTTTCATCGTCGATTGCCATCAAACAAAGTTTGGCGATTTCCTCGTATCCGATTTCTTTGTCTGATGACTCATCTTCTTCGTCATCGCTCCAGGTGGTTGCTACCATAGCTTTCTTTTTAAAGCCCTTGTATGGTTTGTTTGAAACCAAACAATCAGCTTTTATGT
Source organism: Bretschneidera sinensis (assembly GCA_023935145.1). Classification (NCBI taxonomy): domain Eukaryota; kingdom Viridiplantae; phylum Streptophyta; class Magnoliopsida; order Brassicales; family Akaniaceae; genus Bretschneidera; species Bretschneidera sinensis. The sequence continues at coordinate 58,511,354 of CM043705.1, read as the reverse complement.
GACCTGGCTTCTTGCAGCCATAGCACATAAGTGGTTCCCTTTTCGAGGTGGGATCCTTTGTGTAAGGTTTCTTGCTTTTCTTCAAGAACCTATGGAATCGTCTGGTGATTAAGGCCATTTCACCATCCTCTTCATTGCTCTCTGCTTCTTGTTCTAATTCCTTTTCTTTGTTGCTCGTAAAAGCTTTGAAAGTGATTTGCTTTTTTTTCTTCTCATCATCATTGACGATGGGAGTCATTTCTTCCATCTCGTATAATGACCCAAGCAGTGTCTCAACATCAAGCTTGTCAAGATTTTTGGCCTCCTGTATGGCTATCCTCTTTGGTTTCCATTCTGGTGGCAGAGGTCTCAAGATTTTTCTGGTTAGTTCAACCTCCTCAATATTCTTACCAAGCAGTTTTAAACCATTTATAATAGTGGTGAACCGTGAGTGCAATTCATAAATAGTTTCGTTAGGAGACATTTTAAATGATTCATACTCAGAAATTAGCATATAAATTTTAGACTTTTTGACTTCACTAGTTCCTTCATATGTGACTTGTAATTTGTCCCATATCTCTTTAGCAGAAACGCATGCAGATATTTTATTATATTCAGAAATATCTAATGCACAATGTAGCATGCTTGTTGCTCTGCTATTGAGAGACATCGTTTTACAATCCTCGTTAGTGAACTCAGTTTTGAGTTTAGGCATTGTATGAAGAGTCTCTCCAATAACTATTTCTTTTGAAGGAATTCTAGGTCCTTCTTCTATGATTCTCCATAGATTGTAATCTTGTTCCTTCGACAAAGATTTTCATTCTATTTTTCCAATAGTTATAATTTGAGTTATTGAACAAAGGTGGTCTAGTATAAGAGTGTCCTTCAGAGTAGTTATTTGCTGCCATTGGATCAACTCAAGGATTTTAAGCCTAAATAAGAGAACGAAGCTCTGATACCAATTGTAGATCGAGGTTTCAACCCAAAAGGGGGGGTGAATTGGGTTTTTAAAACCTTTTGCGGAATTAATACAAGTTTATAAAAACGAATAAGCAGCAAACAAATAATACAAGTAATGTGCTGTAAATAAAGAGTTTAAGGTAAGAGGATGCAAACATAGTTTATAGTGGTTCGGCAATATCGGATTCGTTCCGACCCTACGTCCACTCTCTTCAAGGAACTCCTTGAAGTAATCCACTAAGAAATCTTAGTCGCACAACTTAGCTGGGTGTTGCACAAACCGTACACAAGCAATTTACAGGTGTTGCTTAAACTGAACAATCCCCTTCCTTTCAGAAGTTTCCCCTTCCTCTCGGAAGTAATCCCTTTACAAAAGATGGTGTAAAGTAAAAGGTAGAGAGATAGCAAATGAAAGCTTATTACAACAGAAATGTCTCTCTTTCAAAGTAAAGCTTGAAGAAATGGCTCAACAAGATTATTTCAAAGCTTTTTGTGTTTCAAGAGTATAAAAACTTGATTATGTGAGATCAACTCTTTTTGAATGTATGCAGCTTGTTATTGAATGCTTAATTGAATGAGTTTATATAGCAATCAATTAATATGGCCGTTAGCACTTTAATTTGAAAAATATTCGCTTTAAAACGTTCAGATTTGGAGTCTAACGGTCATATTTTTGAATTACCAGTCGACTGGGTCTTGATACCAGTCGACTGGGTTCACTTGAAAAAATCATGTTTTCAGACCTTCTGGGTATCCAGTCGACTGGTATATTCCATCCAGTCGACTGGGGACTTTCTGTCCATTTTACCAGTCAACTGGGTTGATTCATCCAGTCGACTGGGGACTTACTGTCCATGTACCAGTCGACTGGATTGATTCATCCAGTCGACTGTGGACCTTCTGTCCCATATACCAGTCAACTGGTATATGTACCCAGTCGACTAGGTTGTCTTCCAACCCAGTTTTTCTTCTGTTTTTCATTAAAAACATTTGTTTTAAAATCAACGGTTTTAGAAAACCTTTTGTGTTCGAGCCAATGAACAAGCTAATACAATGTATAAGTGAGACTTACATTGGTTCTAAACCTTAAGACCTATACTAGATCTTCAGTCTTCACTTGATACTTGATTTGGTTCGAGTTCTTGCACTTTGTTCCTTGGTTGAATGCGTTTGATCCTTAATACAACTTAGCTTAAACTTGTTAGAAAAATAACAGTTGTGTTTTGCCATCATTAAAATACGGGCGAGGGTCAACAGTAGGTGTGGCTATAGATGGCTTAACATCATTCTTCTCCTTGTTGCCACTTTCTTACCCTTGCTGTATAACAGGGTTCTCTTCCACTTGATTGTCCACTTGTCTCCCAGACCTCAATGTGACAATCGATTGCACTTGTTCCTACCCGTGCGTAGAGTTGATAAATTTTCAATCGCAAACTATTCCTTCGGGTTGGGCACGGGATGATTGAGAAATTTGCTCTTCTTTTCTTCACCCATGTGACTTGTGATTTAACTCATTTGACTCTCTAGCTTGGCAATTGCTTTGGTGTTTACTATTATTGCACTCCTTACTTCGCTGATGGATTGGTCGGTCATCTTCATGAAATCCTTGAGGGTGTCCTCCATTGACTGTGAAACTGACACTGGCGCTTGAGTAGGAGCTTGGTAAGCGGGTGATGGTGTTGGATGGGCCGAGTGACCATGACTTAGAACTGGTGAAGGAAATCCGGGAGGGTATTGATTATGAGTATGATGAGGGGCTCCTCCCTGATTCATCGGTTGGTTTTGCTTCCATGAAAAATTAGGGTGGTTTCGCCACCCAAGATTGTAAGTCTCGGAGTAAGATCCATTTAATTGCTTCCGATAGTCATTGAATTCACTTGTTCCATGGGATAATCGACAAAAGTCGGCGTAGATGGACAATTCTATGCTAAATGCATAAGACTAGCATAGATGAAACAACTATCAACATTGAATGTATTGGCTGCATTGATGGACTGGCCGGTCATCTTCATGAAATCCTTGAGAGTGTCCTCCAATGACTATGGCTTTAGATCACAATGGGTAGCATTGGTTGGTGGCAACACTATACAAGAAGGGGAGTTAGTCGTAACCGGTGGGAACAAATCCCTAATGGATGTAGTGAAGTCCACATTCCAAGCTCTAGGTTGCTCTACATTCTCCGGTTGATTTGCATTCCTTAAATTGTCCCTCATCTCAATCATCTCTCTCTCAACAAGTGCTCTCTTATTTCTCCTAAGAGTTCTTTCTGTTTTGGGATCTAAAGGTATCAACTCTAAGTTTAGGGATCTCCGACCAAGCATACACCACACAAAAAAGCAATAATATAAACTAACTAGTATAAACAAAAGAATAAAATAAAATATAAATAACTAATAACAATAAAATAAATGCAAAAACAGAAAACACAATACTCACAAAATGGGCCAACAAAAATTGGCAAATTTTTTTTATATATTTATATTTATTTATTCTTTATGGGCAATTGCAAATAGAAATAAATAAACTAGAATAAAATTGCAAAACGAAACAAAAATGCTAACTAAACTAGTAGAAAAAGAAAATTAATTCAGGCAAAAATTTAATTTTCACAAACAAAATAAATCTCCGGCAACGGCGTCAAAAACTTGTTGGATTTTTAAATTACTCGCAAGCACACGAGTCATTTGCAATATAGTGTGTGCAAGTGCGAGGTCGAATCCACAGGGAATTACGTCGTGAAAATATATTTTTATCTAAACTAAACCTATTTTAACCTAGTTCCAAATTTTGAATTGTATTGTGCAAAGAATATAAACTAAACTAAATTAAGTTAAAACAAATGATAAAAATACTAAGGTTTCTTAATCCACCCCACCAAAGTAAAGCATATATCTTCTTGACTTTGTTCCTACAACCGACAAGCAATTCCATCCTATGTATGTTCTATATAAAAGTAATTTATCAAATAATTCCGTAAATCCATCGATATACAAATTACAACGAATACTCTAATTAAACCAAATCATCCAATGTATCCGTTTACTTTAGAATCACAATGGATATCCGATTTACTTTGGATGATTCACTGTATCCGTCAGATGAAACACATGGAATATCCAATTGAACAATTTATAAACAAAACAATCAATCATAAGAATTTACTCAAACAATTGAATTGAAATAGAACATTAATACAAAAATGTCGGAATGAAAATATAATGCTAATTAATGGCGAGGCTTCATCTTTAACCTTAGATGAAGGTTTTAGCCTCCCATGATTATGAAAATAAATTTCACAATTAAAGTGCTAAAAATTAAACTTTATAACTAAAAAGAAATAACTTAAAACTGACAATACATGGATAAATAAATTCCACTCGCAGCTACTGTGCGATGCTTTCCCCCTCGGTAGCAAAGCCTTCCAGATTGCACACCGATTACCCCTGAAAATGAAGTGAAATGGAGCTTTTATAGGGAAACTCCATGAGTGTAATGTGTTTCCAATCAATGTGAGATGTGGGATGTAGAATGTGTTTCCAACTGATGTGGGATGTGGGATTTAAGCCTTCACATGCCCTTCAAAACTTCTGCCCACGCTGAAATCATGCACAGTCTGACCTTTGTCTACTAAAACTGCCATAACTTTCTCTAGAAAAATCATATTTATGAGCCGTAAAATTCTCCAAAAAATAGACATCCGAATCTTTCCAAGCATATATGGCTCATCTCCTGTTTCTTCCTGAATCATTACAGTTTAATCTGCAAAAATCACTTCTGCCATACTGAAATCATGCACAGTCTGACCTTCGTCTACTAAAATTGTCATAACTTTCTCTAGAAAAATCATATTTATGAGCCGTAAAATTCTCTTTAAAATAGACATCTGGCTCTTTCCAAGCATATATGGCTCACCTTCTAGTTCTTCCTGAATCAATGCAGTTTAATCCACAATAATAACTGATTTGTACGGGCAATTTAGTGAAACTCATTTCCAAGTGCTTGTAAACCTGTAAAACAATGAAAAAAACAACTCAAAGTAACAAATTCTTAATTTAAACATATAAATAAATACTTGAGCATTGTTGTGCTCGATCGCAACAGAAGATTCCAGCTTTTGCATTTTTTTTTCACATTAAATCCTCAATTTGCTTTGCAATCCTATAAAACATTAAAAATCATAGAACTAACACAAAATATCATATTAGGACACAACTAAAGAATTAACAAATGTAAATTAAGGGGCCAAAATATGCAATATTTGGCACTCATCAGACCCCTAGATTTGGGAGATAGTCTGTGAAAACTTGAAGTTATCATAGAGGTGAGAGTGTGTGTAACGACCCATCCCGAGTTGGTCACCCTCGAGACGATGTTATCATATTTTGAAAATCTCAGCACGATACATATATGCAACAATAAAAAATAATATTAACATAAATTTTTATTTCAATCCTTAACCCTCAACAGGGGAGATATATCATTCTGATCTTGACTTAAACATTTTATACAACGTAATATGCATGAATATTTACAAATAAATTTTTATTTTATTTTCTCATTAGTCTGAGAATGTGGACACGTATGTAGCTTACAGAAAATGATTTTGTCTGAACCTCAACTCACCAAACTATCTATCCTGCCTGTTACCTGAAATCACTGTACAATGAGGAGTGAGCTTTACAAGCTCAGTGAATTAAATTTACTAGAAGTATTCAATTTTATACTCCTAGCTACATTTTACAATTTAATTACTTCTAAAAATTCTTCCGATATTCATTCACCTTTTTCCTCAAATAATTCAATAACAATATTCTGAAATCACTACTCTATTTCATAATTCCTCTATTACACAATCTCTTCTTAAGTTACTCATCAAACATATTTCATATCTCTTCCTTAGTATATTTGTCTCTCTATGAGACTAATTCCTCTATCAATAGATTTACAATCATAAATAACACTTTAACATATCAAGCAATAACAGTCAATAATTAAAGCAAATGCAATGCGTGAAGTTAAAAGTTATTATTATTGGGAACGTCTTCCCACATGTTGACATGTTTTTATCTTAGACCAGCTACCTTTCTGGATCTTTCATTCTCATTTAGACCAGCTGCCTTCACGGTTCTTTTATTTCCAGCACATACCGGTTGTCATAGTTTTCATTTAGACCGACTACCCTCCTGGTTCTTTTATTTCATGTATATGCATATGAATAATGATATGAATATGCATATGAATAATAAAATAAAAACAAGCATGTATTCAAATATTTAAACTAGCTATCATAATTATTCTCAAATTATTATTTTAAAAATTTCACTAAACTTCTCTCCTCATAAATCATATCAAATCATCAACCATAGCTCGTCAAGATCCACTAAATTTCCTCTCTTCATAAATCATAACAAATCATCAACCATAGCTCATCAAGTATTTCATTTATCGCCTTTATTATTAAATCGACTCATAATTTCAATAATATTATATCTCATAAAATAATTCTCTACACATCCACTATTCCTATCATACCTATCAACCAACTTTCATCTATTACTAAATCATAAGTTAATGATTTATTCTAATATTATCAATATATATTTAATATTTATTTTGATTACTTAAAGTAAATCTAACTCACAATGTAGCACTTAGAGTTACCCGTGGATCACCTCCTTGCCTTTCCTACTCCTCTCAACAATTTTCCCTAGTTGCTGATCGTCAATACCTGACATAATATTTATATTAAAATTTCTAATTTATTCTTCAATTCATTCCTAATTCACACCCTTTGAAAATTCTCACATTGAATTCCAGGAAATTTCATGTATGCTAAATTTCAAAAATAAACTTCGTGTTATTACAATCTGTTTTTCTTAGAACTTCCTGTGCTTTTCTATAAAATTCTCCAGTAAACCCCTTCAAAAATTTTCTCTTTCAATCTTTCTTTCAGTCCCCAGGTGTTTAAAGAAATGAAGTAGTTTGAGTTGAGGAAATGAGAAAACCAAACAGAATTTTGTAATGAATAAGTAATATATATATATATATATATAAAACCTAACTTATTGTTACCCCACTTCCACCCATTCTAAATGCTAGATTAGTGTAAAGTGGTGCAACACCTGGACTTCCAGGTGTTGCACACCCATTTTTTTTCCTTTTTCTTTTTCTTTTTTTTTTTCCTTCTTATCCTTCTAGTGACTCTTTTTTTTTTTCTTTTCTTTGTATCTGTACCATTGTGCGTCCATTTTTTTCTTTTCAAAAGAATTATTTTATTCAAATAATAAACCTTTCATGTATATATTATTTTATTTTAATTCTATATCGTATTTATCAAATTACATCTTTAACTATACTTTAAGAACACGGGTATTACAATTCTACCCATCTTATAAAAATTTTGTCCCCAAAATTTTCTTACCTAACTCAAGAACAATTGTGAATAATATTTCTTCATAGTTGCCACATGCTCTCATGTAATCTCTGCAACATATTTATTCCATCACGGAACGTGAATTAATGGAATTACTTTATTACACAAGACTTGTTTTTTTCCTGTCTAAATTTCTCATTAGTACTTGTATAAAAGTCAAACTTTCCTGAATTTCTACAGTTTTGCTAGAAATATCATGAGAGTCATCATATAAACTCTTTCTCAAAAGTGAAACATGAAACACATTGTGTAACTACTTCCACATTGGAGACAATTTCAGGCTATACGCGACTAGCCCAACTGTCTCAACAACCTCATAAAGTCCCACATACCTCGGACTCAACTTTCCTTTCCTTTCCTGTTTAAATCTCAATACACCTTTTCATGGATATATTTTTTAAATACACCCAACCACCTATTTGAAACTTGAGAGGTCTTCTCCTATTATCAGCATAGCTATTTGATCTACTCTGTGCTACTTTACGGTTCTCTCTAACTAGTTTGATCATCTCAGTTGTTAACTCAATAATTTATGGACCAAATATCTTTCTCTCTCCAATTTCTTCCCAACATACTGGAGTTCTACACCTCCTACCATATAAGACCTCAAATGGTGCCATCCCAATACTAGTTTGATACTGATTATTATAAGAAATTTCAATCGATGACATGTAAGCATCCTAACTTACTGAGAAACTCATCACATTTTCCCTTAACATATCTTCTAGTATTCTATGTCTGAGCATGAAAAGTTATATTAAATTGTAACTGTGTACCTATGGCTTTCTGAAAGCCTCTCCAAAACCAAGATGTAAATCTAGCATCTCTATTTGACACTATGCTCAATGGTACTCCATACAACCTCACAATCTCAGCTACATCCCTCTTCAATCCTGACTATGAGAAATTCTGTCTCAATCCTTCATACATTTTGTTGTTACTTGGTTGCATAGAATCTACATCATCATGTGCCTCTCTCATTATCTCCTTTCTCAACTCCGCATTATTGGGAACACAAATTTTATGTTCCAAGACCAGAATACCATCATTTCTAATTTTTGAACTCATATTACCTTCTATTAAGCACTTCTTGCTTAATATTCTCTATCTTTTTATCTCTACCTTGTATCTCTAACGAGCGTTTTACTATGGATGACTATACAACCATATTTGTTAACAATGATCCTCTATCACTGATATTCCACTTCATTCTTATCTCTTTTAATCTATCATCATTTACACATCATGACTTTCAATAGTAGTCAATCTTTTTGTAGATTTTCTACTTAATGCATCAACTGTCACCTTTGCATTTTCTAGGTGATAGTGAACTATACAATCATAGTGACTAATCAGCTCCATCAACCATCTTTGCCTCAAATTCAACTCTCTCTAGGTAGGTAAGTATGTCAAACTCTTATAATCCATGAATATCTCACAAGTGGCTCCATACAGATGATGTCTCCAATCTTTAAAGTAAACTCTATGACAACCAACTCTAAGCTATGAGTGGGGTAATTTCCATCATGATTCTTCAATTTCTTAAATGTATAGGCCATAGCATTCTCATGTTACAAACATCCCAAATATTGATGTGACGCATCACTATACACCACAAATCCTTCATCACCAAAAGGAGACACCAATACTGGAGCTGTAGTCAATTTCTCTTTTAGTAATTGAAAATTTTTCTCACACTTCCCAGACCATACAAATCTCACCTCTTTCCTGGTCAGTCTAGTCAATAGTACTAAAATAATAGAAAACTTCTAAAAGAATCATCTATAATAACTAGCTAACCCCAAGAAGATTCTAATCTCAGTCAGATTAGTTGGTCTCTCCCAACTTAACATTGTCTCTACCTTTTGCGGATCAACTATTATGCCATCTTCAGATATTACATGCCCCAAGAAATTTATTTTATTCAACTAAAATTCACATTTAGAAAATCATAGCATACTATCTCTCTTTCCTCAGAATCTCCAACACACTCTCTAATGTTTTAACTGTTCTTTCTCATTGTTAGAATATAGCAAAATGTCATCAATAATTATAACCATAATTTGTCAAGAAATAGTTTAAACACCCTATTCATCAAATCCATGAACGTTGCTAGAGCATTTGTCAATCCAAATGACACCACAAGAAACTTATGACCATAACGTGTCCTAAAAGCAGTCTTAGGCACATCTCCCTTCTTTATCCTCAATTGATGATAATCTAATCTCAGGCCTATTTTTTGAAAATATCCTTGCTCCATATAACTTTTCAAATAAATCATTTATCTTGGATAAAGGATATTTGTTTTAATGGTTATCTTATTTAACTATCTATAATCTATACACAATCTCATTGTTCCATATTTCTTCTTCACAAACACTATGTGGGCTCCTCATGACGATACACTAAATCGAATAAATTGTTTATCTAATAACTCTTGAACTTCTAACTCTCTTAACTCAGTGGGTGTCACTCTGTAGGGTGTTATAGATATATGTGATGAACCTGGTATCACATCAATAGAGAATTTAATCTCTCTACTATGAGACAACTAGACAACTCATCAAGAAACACATTAGAATAATCTTTCACCACTAAGATTTATTATAACTTCCTATTTTCCTTTTTAGAATCCATTATATATGCCAAATACTCCTCATAACTCTTCTTCAACCATCTCCTAGTGGTCAGAGCAAAATAAGATAGTGAGAGTATCTTATGTTCTCCCTGAAAGTTAAACTCCTCATGTCCATATCTTGAACACTGCCTTCTTTCTAAAACAATCAGCCATATTCAAAGATAATAAATCAACTTCAAATTCTCTATCATTGATACAAATCACACAACCCTTGTAAACATTTATGATTATCACTCCATCTCTAGTGAGAACTTCAGCAATATTATTATGCATCAAAAGACTAATACATGCATCAATAAATTTCAAAAATACATTAGATACAAAATAATAGGTTGCACCAGGATTAACCATCATTAATATGTCCACCTTTTCTACATACAAGGTAACTCAAATTAGGACAATTCTAAGATAAATATCTTATTGGATTACATCTATAATATGTTCTAGTATTTTTATCAAGTTACCACATCCTCTAGGTAGTGCACTCCTACCTTTACCATAACTTCTAGTTCCCATAACCTATCTCTCAAATGTAGGGGCCCACCAATATTACTTTGAGCTATAAAAGTAACAGATCATGCTTGCCTCTAACTCCATACTACAGTTTCTTGTGACAAGGAATGCCCCATCTGGGGTGGTATCTTACCCTGTACACTTATACTAGCACTACCTCTAGAACCTTCATGTCTAAGCCTATTTAACCACTATTTCTCTTTCCCTTAAACTCATAAGATCTTTCCTAATCTGAAGTGTTATATCCACCAACCTAACATAATTTATATGTCTCATGTAAGATAGTTTTGATCAAATATTAAAACATAGTTCATCTTTAAGCCCTTTACACTTCTTCTCTTCTAGGTCTACCATTTCCAGTACAACCATTGACAAGACCACAAATCTACTATCATACTGAGTCATAGTCAATACATTTGCCTCAAATAAATAAAATCTCTTTCTTATTAGGCTCTAAAAGTATAAGGAAAGTATTTATCAAAGACAACCTCCTTAAACATATTCCAGGTTAACGGGTCTATTAACATATGCACTTACCTTGGGAAGAGTATCCTTCAATCATTCCAAAGCTTCTCCTTCTAACTTAAATGAAGAAAAGGCAATCCTCTGCCTGTCAGTTACTAGTAAAATACCAATTAATCTTTCTACATGTTTTACCCATAGCTCAAGCTCAAAAGGATTCATAGATCCTTTAAACAACAAGACATTCAACTTAATATATCTAACAAAACAATCTCCCTGCATCTCATGCATAAACTCACCTTACCCCTTTTTAACGTTTGCTATTTCTAGATTTACAACAACCTCAGACACTGCTCTAGCCTATTCATCAAGTCTATGCTATAGACTATCAACTCTAACATTTGTTACTTTTATTTTCTCAATAGCATGTGTAAGAGCTTATCTTAGCTCATCTCTTTCAACTTTAGATTCTCTCATACCTTTTCTAATATCAATTATACTGTTAACATGTTCCCTTCTAGGAACCATAGATTTAGACTCAACATCGACTTGTCAAAATATTGGGGGCCTACCACACCCTCTCAAATCAGTAACTCTAACTCTAGTTCTAGTACGTCCACGTGTCATCCTCAAACTATTCATTGGAATATAATTTGTTTTAAATCTTCCACTTTCTTACTTTTTATGCAGTCTACAAAATCATAAAACCTAATGCTCTGATACCAAAATTGTAACGACCTATCTCGGGTTGGCCACCCCCGAGACGGTATTGTCATATTTTGAAAATCCCAGCACGACATATATATGCAACAATAAAAAATAATACCAACAGAAATTTTTATATCAATCCTTAACCCTCAATAGGGGAGATACATGATTATGATCTTGACTTAAAAATTTTATACAATGTAATATGCATAGATATTTACAAATAAAATTTTATTTTATTTTCTCATTAGTCTGAGGATGTGGACACGTATGTAGCTTATAAAAAATGACTTCGTCTGAACCTTAACTCACCAAACAATTTGTCCTGCCTGCTACCTGAAATCATTGTACAATGAGGAGTGAGCTTCATAAGCTCAGTGAATTATATTTACTAGAAGTATTCAATTTTATACTCCCAACTACATCTTATAATTTAATTACTTCTAAAAATTCTTCTGATATTCATTCATCTGTTTCCTCAAATAATTCAATAACAATATTCTGAAATCACTACTCAATTTCATAATTTCTCTATCACACAATCTTTTCTTAAGTTACTCATAAAAAATATTTCATATCTCTTCCTTAACATATTTGTCTCTCTGTGAGACTCATTCCTCTATCAATAGATTTACAATCATAAATAACACTTTAACATATCAAGCAATAACAATTAATAATTAAAGCAAATGTAATGCGTGAAGTTAAATGTTATTATTATTGGGAACGTCTTCTCATATGTTGACATGTTTTTATCTTAGACTGGCTCTCTTCCTGGTTCTTTCATTCTCATTTAGACCAGCTACCTTGCCGGTTCCTTCATTCTCATTTAGACCAGCTGCCCTATCAGTTCTTTTATTTCTTGCATATGCATATGAATAATGATATGAATATGCATATGAATAAGAAAATAAAAACAAGCATGTATTCAGATATTTAAACTAGCTATCCTGATTATTCTCAAATTATTATTTGAAAAATTCCACTAAATTCCTCTCCTCATAAATCATATCAAATCGTCAGCCATAACTCGTCAAGAACCACTAAATTTCATCTCCTCATAAATCATAACAAATCACCAATCATAACTCATCAAGAATTTCACTTATTGCCTTTATTATTAAATCGACTCATAAATCCATTAATATTATTTCTCATAAAATAATTCTCTACACATCCACTATTCCTATCATACCTATCAACCAACTTTCATCTATCACCAAATCATAAGTTAATGATTTATTCTAATATTATCAATATATATTTCATATTTATCTTGATTACTTAAAGTAAATCTAACTTACCATGTAGCACTTAGATCTACCCGTGGATCACCTCCTTACCTTTTGTGTTTCTCTCAGCAATTTCCCTCGGTTGCTGATCATCAACACTTGAAATAATAATTATATTAAAATTTCTAATTTATTCTTCAATTCCTTCATAATTCACACCCTTTGAAAATTCCCATATTGAATTCTGGAAAATTTCATGTATGCTAAATTTCAAAAATAAACTTTATGTTATTACCTTTTGTTTTTCTTAGAGCTTCCCGTGCCTCTCTATAAAATTCTCCTGTAAACTCTTCAAAAATTTTTTCTTTTAATCTTTCTTTCACTCCTCAAGTGTTTAAAGAAATGGAGTAGTTTGAATTGAGGAAATGAGAAAACCAAACAGAATTTGATAAGAAATGAATAAATAAAAGAAAAAACTATACACACACACACACACACACAACCTAACTTACTGTTACTCCACTGCCACCCATTCTAAATGCTAGATTAGTGTAAATTGGTGCAACACCTGATGCCAATTTTTTTTCCTTTTTCTTTTTCTTTTTCTTTTATTTTTTTTCTTCTTATCCTTCTAGAGACGGTTTTTTCTCTCTTTTCTTTGTATCTGACCATCGCATCTCTAGTTTTTTTCTTTTCAAAAGAATTATTTTATTCAAATAATAAACCTTTCACGTATATATTACTTTATATTAATTCTATATCATATTTATCAATTTACTTCTTTATCTATACTTTAAGAACACGAGTATTACAATGTACTACCTAGAGGATGTGGTAATGTAATAGAAAGACTAGAACATGTTATAAATGTAATCATATAAGATATTCATCCTAGAATTTTTCCTAATTTGAGCTGTCTTGTATGAAAAAAAATATGGACGTATCAATGTTGGTTGATCCTGGTGCAACTCATTCTTTTGCATCCAATGTATTTATGAAGTTTATTGATGCATATAATAGTCATTTGATGCATAATAGTATTAATGAAGTTCCCACTAGGGATAAAGTGATAATCATAAATGTTTACAAGAATTGCGTTATTTGTATCATTGATAGAGAATCTGAAGTTGATTTATTATATGGTTGATTGTTTTAGAAAGAATGTGGAGTTCAGGATACCAGGACAAGAGGAGTTTAATTTTCAAGGAGAACGTAAGATACTTGCAAATTGTCTTATTTCTACCCTAACTGCTAGTAGATGGTTGAAGAAGGGTTGTGAGAAGTATTTGGCATACATAATGGATTCTAAAAAGAAAAATAGGAAGTTGGAAGAAATCTTAGTGGTGAAAGATTATTCTAATGTATTTCTTAATGAGTTGTCTAATTTACCTCATAGTAGAGAGATTGAGTTTTTCACGAACGTAATTCTGGTTTCTGAATCTATTTCAATAGCACTCTACAAAATAAGTTCTGTTGAATTGAGAGAACTGAAGATTCAACTTTAGGAATTGTTAGACAAAAAATTTATTCAACCAAGTGTGTCACCTTGGGGAGCTTCTGTATTGTTTGTGAAAAAGAAAGATGGAACGATAAGGTTGTGTATAGATTTCAAATAGCTGGATAAAATAACCATTAAAAAAATTATTATCTTTTTCCAAGGATAAGATGATTTGTTTAAACTGTTGCAGGGAGTGAGAGTGTTTTTTTAAGATAAACCTGAGATCAGGTTATCACCAGTTAAGGATAAAGGAGGGAGACACGCCTAAGACTGCTTTTAAGACACATTATGATTATAAGTTTCTTGTGATGCCATTTGAGTTGACTAATGCTCCAGCAATATTCATGGATTTAATGAATATGGTGTTTAAACTATTTCTTGACAAATTTGTGGTTATAATTATTGATGACATTTTGGTATATTCTAATAATGAGGAAGAACATGTGAAACATTAGACAGTGTGTTGGAGATTTTGAGGAGAGAGAGATTGTATGCTATAGTTTTCTAAATTTGAATTTTGACTAAATGAAATAAATGTCTTAGGGTATGTAGTATCTGGAGATGGTATAGCAATTGATTCACAGAAAGTAAAGGTAGGGTTGAGTTTGAAAAGACAAACTAATGTAACTGAGATTATAATCTTCTTTGGGTTAGCCAGATTTTTATAGAAGAATTATTTAAAATTTCTCTATTATTGCAATATTGTTGACTTGATTGACCAAGAAAGAGGTGAACTTGTATGGTCAAAGGAGATTGAGAACAATTTTTAGTGGTTGAAGGAGGAATTAACTACTACTCTAGTGTTGGTTCTTTTTTCTGGTGATAAAGGATTTGTGGTGTATAGTGATACATCCCATCAAGAGTTGAAATGTGTGTTAATGCAACACGGGAAGGTAGTGACATATACTTCTAGGCAATAGAGGAATCATGAGAGCAATTACCCTATCCATGACTTAGAGTTAGCTGCCATAGTATTTGCTTAAAAATTTGGAGACAACATCTGTATGAAGCCACTTGAAAGATATTTATTGATCACAAGAGTTTGACATACTTACCTACCTAGAGAGAGTTAAATTTGGGACAGAGGCGGTGGATGAAATTGATTAGTGACTATGATTGTATAAATTCACTATTATCAAGGAAAGACGATTGTGGTAATAGATGTATTGAGTAGAAAATCTACAAGAAGATTAACTGCTATTGAGAGTCATGATGTGAAATTGATGATAGATTTAAGAGAGTTAAGAATGAAATTTAATATCAATGATAGAGGATTTTTGTTAGTAAATATGGTTGTGCAGTCGTCCATAGTAAAATGCTTGTTAAAAATGCAAGGTAGAAATGTGGAGATAGAGAAGATTAAGTAAGAAGTCCTTAGTAGAAAGTAATATGAGTTAAAAATTAGAAATGATGGTATTTTGGTATTAGAACATAGGATATGTGTTCACAATGATGTTGAGTTGAGAAAGAAGATATTGAAAGAGGCACATAATGATGTATATTCGATGCACCCAAGTAACGATAAGATGTACGGAGGATTGAGACAGAATTTCTGGTGGTCAGAATTGAAGAGGGATCTAGCTTAATATATTTTTAGATGTTTGGTTTGTCAGCAAGTAAAGTTAGAGAACAAACATCCGGGAGGCTTACTACAGCCTCTTCTTGTGCTTGAATGACCATAGAAAAATATGAGCATGGATTTTATTTCTGGATTTTTCCATACCCAAAAAGGTCACGAAACAGTGTAAGTAATAATAGATAGACTTTCTAAGTCATCTCAATTTCTTCTAATTAAAACAAATTGGAGTCCAAAAAGTTAGCTGAACTATATGTAGCTAAGATTGTGAGGTTGTATGGAGTACTATTGAGCATAGTGTCAAATAGAGATGCTAGAGTTACATCTTGGTTTTGGAGAGGCTTATAGAAAACCATAGGTATGCAGTTACAATTTAGTATAACTCTTCATCCTCAAATAGATGAGTAGACGGAAAGGATTGTTAAAGTACTAGAAGATATGTTGAGGGAAAATGTGGTGAGTTCTTAGTAAGTTGTGATGCTTACTTGTCAATGATTGAATGTGCTTATAATAATCAACATCAATTTAGTATTGGAATGACACTATTTAAGGCATTGTATGGTAGAAGGTGTAGAACTCTTATATGTTGGGAATAAGTGAGAAAGAGAAATATATTTGGTCCATAAATTATTGAGTTAACAATTGAGGGGATCAAACTCGTTAGGAAAAACCTTAAAGTAGCATATAGTAGAACGAATAGCTATGCTGGTAATAGAAGAAGACCTCTTGAGTTTAAAGTAGGTGATTTGGGTGTATTTAAAAATATCTCTATGGAAAGGTGTGTTGAGGGTCAAAAGGAAAGGAAAGTTGAGTCATAAGTATGGGGGACTTTATGAGAATATTGAGAAAGTTGGACTAGTTGTGAATAGCCTGGATTTGCCTCTAGATTAAAAAAAAAATTATATAATGTATTTCATATTTAATTTTTGAGAAAGTGTTTACATGATGAATCTCATAATATTTCAAGCCAAGCTGTAGAACGTTAGGAAGATTTGACCTTTGTACAAGTGCCAGTCAGAATTCTAGACAGAAAAGAACTAGTCTTGTGTAATAAAGTAATTCTATTAATTCAAGTTTTGTGAGGGAATAAATATGTTGAAGAGATTACGTGAGAGCATGAGGCAACTATGAAGAAATATTATTCACAATTGTTTCTTGGGTTAGGTAAGGAAATTTCGAGGACAAAATTTTTATATGGTGGGTAGAATTGTAATAACCGTGTTCTTAAAGTATGAGTAAAGAAGTAATTTGATAAATATGACATGGAATTAAAATAAAATAATATATATATGAAAGGTTTATTATTTGAATAAAATAATTCTTTTGAAAAAAAAAACGCATCCAGGGCCGTCTGAAAAGATAAGAAAAAAAAAAGGAAAAAAACGGACATGCAACACTTAGAAGTCCAAGTGTTGCATGCATTTTGACAACAAATAGGACACTAAACACAGAGTAAAGCAGGTTATATATATATATATATATATATATATATATATATATATATATATATATATATATATATATATATATATATATATAGTTTTTCTTTTATTTACTTATTACTTACCAAATCCTGTTTGGTTTTCTTCTTTCTCCAATCCAAAACTATTCTATTTCTTTAAACACTTGGGGACTGAAAGAAAGGTTGAAAGAGTAAAATTTTGAAGAAATTTATAGGAGAAATTCTAAGAGAGTCGAGGAAAGCTCTAAGAAAAACCAAAAGTAATAATGTGAATTTTAATTTTGAAATTTAGCATACATAAAATTTCCTGAAACTCAATGTAGGAATTTTTAAAGGGTACAAATTACGGAAGAATTGAAGAATAAATTAAAAATCTTAATATAAATATTATGTCAGGTGTTGACGATCAGCAATCGGGTGAAGTGGCTGAAAAGAGCAAGAAAGGCAAGGATGTGGTCCACGGACAGCTCTAAGTGCTACGTGGCAGGTTATATACATACATATATATATATATATATACATACATATATATATATAATTTTTCTTTTATTTACTTATTACTTACAAAATCTTGTTTGGTTTTCTTCTTTCTCCAATCCAAAACTATTATATTTCTTTAAACACTTGGGGACTGAAAGAAAGGTTGAAAGAGTAAAATTTTGAAGAAATTTATAGGAGAAATTCTAAGAGAGTCGAGGAAAGCTCTAAGAAAAACCAAAGGTAATAATATGAATTTTAATTTTGAAATTTAGCATACATAAAATTTCCTGAAACTCAATATAGGAATTTTTAAAGGGTACAAATTACGGAAGAATTGAAGAATAAATTAAAAATCTTAATATAAATATTATGTCAGGTGTTGACGATCAGCAATCGGGTGAAGTGGCTGAAAAGAGCAAGAAAGGCAAGGATGTGGTCCACGGACAGCTCTAAGTGCTACGTGGTGAATTAGATTTACTTTTACTAATTGAGATAAACATGAGATATATAGTGATGATATTTGAATTAATTATTAACTTATGATTTGATGATAGATGAAAGTTGGTTGATGAGTATGATAGAAATAATTGATATGTCAAAGTTTTATTATATGAAGAGTAATATTATTGAAAAAATGATTGATAGGAACTATGAAGAGATAATTTAATGAATATAATAAAATAACAAAAAGTTGGAAAGCTAAATTGAATGTCTGAATGTATGCTTGTTTTTATATTATTGTTCATATGCATATTTCATATCATTGTTCATATTTATATGTATGAAATAAAAGAATCGGGAGGGGGCCGGTCTAAATGAAAACCGTGACAGCTGGTATATACTGGTGATAAATGAAAATCGTGACAACCGATATATGCTGGTGATAAATGAAAACTATGACAACCGATATATACTGGTGATAAATGAAAACCGTGACAACCGGTATATGCTCGTGATAAATGAATCGGGAAGGCAGCCGATCAAAGATAAAAATATGTCGACATATGGGAAGATGTTCCCAAATAATAATAACATTTAAATTCATGCATTGCATTTGCTTTAAATGTTGATTTTTATTGCTTGAGATGGTAAAGTGTTATTTTTTATTGTAAATTTATTGATAGGCGAATGAATCTCACATAGAGACAAATATGATGAGAAAGAAATATGAAAGTATGATATGATGAGAATTGTCTGAGTGATTGATTATATGTTGTGAACCTCATATCGAGGTAAATGATGATGTTGAATTGAAAATTTAGAGATGATTAAATATAAGATTGAAAAATTGATATGTCTGATGAGTAACTTAAGAATAGATTGTTTAATGGGAGAATTATAAAATTGAGTAGTGATTACAGAATATTGTTACTGAATTATATGAGGAATGAGACGAATAAATATCAAAAGATTATTATAAGAAATTGAATTATAAGATGTGATTAGGAGTATATAATCGAGTACTTCTAGTAAATTTAATTTATTGAGCTTGTGAAGCTCACTCTCTATTGTTAAATAATTTCAAGTAGTAGACATGACAGATAAATTGGTGAGCTAAAATTCAGACGGAGTTATTATCTGTAAGCTACGTGGTCCACATCCTCAGACTAATGAGAAAAAAAAACATATTTGTAAATATTCATACATACTATGTTATATATACTGTTCAGCTGAGATCTGAATGATGTAACTCTCCAATTGAATGTTGAAGATTTATGCATGTAGATAATTCAGTTGATGTTTTTATATTGTTGCATATATGTGTCGTGCTGGGATTTTAAAAAGTGACGATACCATCTCGGGAATAACCAATCCGGGATGGATCGTTACAGTTAGCCTCTCAACTAAATACTTGAGACCGAGCGAGTTCATCTCTAGTGTCGACGTAGGACGGGGGTTCGATATAAGAGTTGTCGTGGTGACGGTGGGGACGAGAGCAGTTGATCGAATTCGGTCATGGTAATGAGGATCGGCGACAAGAGGAGGGTGGTGCGTTTCAACGAGCAACGACATGAAGCTACGATAATTTGAGTGCGATTTACCATTGTCATCGTTGGTCAATGGCTCGTCGCCGTCCAAGAGAACAAGAATTTCCATTTCTTCTTGCAATGAGTAGAGGTGGGCGGCCTCTTCAAAGCCATGATTGTTCTGAGAGGCCATCATCTTCTCTTATTCACAAAAAAAAAAAAAAAAAGGAACCAAACCCAATCAAAATTATGCAGTAGCTAATTTAATGAACTAAGCTATGAAGATAGAAGAGACCTATGGTTTTGAATTTCGGGAAATGGGAGTTTTACGGGGGAGTGGATAGCTTTACGAAGATAATAGAGCTCGTAAAGGTATTTTCAATTGGTACTTGTAGAAAAATAAAAAGTACTTTCAATTGGTACTTAAAGAGAAAAAAAGGGTACTTTCAATCGGTTTATCTAGCATGCAATCTCTTGTTTAGATTGCTTTAACGCCTTTTAAATTTAATAACTGCAGTACTTGATGGAGTTTAATGGCAGCCCATGCGACCTGATGGAGCTTTTTTTCATTGACGACATGTCAATCTGGACTCTCAGCTTTTGTATCATGGTCTCTATTTCTTTTCTACTAAAATCAGTTTCTGAGACCCATTGCAGCTAAGTCGGCGAGGGCGTAGCCGGGAGGCGCAACGGCAGCATCTACGCAATAAGTCAGGGGCGATAGGACCGGCATCCTCTTCCCTATGATGAGATCAAAATCTAGAAATTACACACCATAAGAGCTTATGAGTTTCCTTTGCACAAGCAGCTCATAGCAAGGAAGAGCTCGGCTTTGACCCAGTTGGGAGGGAGAGAGCTCAAGGAGCGAGAGAAAGATGGCTTTGAGAGGCACAGAGAGAGAAAAGGGTTTTGAGAGACAGGGGCTTTAAGAGCCGAGTGTTTTATTTTTTGCTTTGGAGAGGCCCCTTGTTTTTGTTTATAGGAGTTGACGTGGCAAGTTTATTAAGTTTTTAAAATTTTCCACTGACCTTTTGACCGGATTATGGTTAGAGTATGGTGAAAGGGCAAATTGGAATAAAACTCAGATAAAGTGTCTTTTGACTTCAAATTTGGGGGAATTTTGCATTTAAATCTATATTATATTACAAAAGAGGAAAAGTGATGGCAATGATACTTTCAATTTCCATCTTTACCCTCACTCAAACTTTCTTATTTTTAATATACCCCTATATATACTTTAAACAACTAACCTTCCTTTGTTTCGCCGGTCCTTCTTTTTCTTCAACACGCTTCTCTGGTTTATCCTTATGTCTCTTTCTTGGCGCCCAACTCTGTGTTACTCACTTGTAAGCAGGGCATTCATCTCGAATACTGCATTTTTTTGTCAGAAAATCTGTCATCTCTTTATCAATCTAAACTCTCTGTATCAGTCTCATATTCGAGATGGATTTCTGTTTTTTTTTGTCGGTATGTATTTCTTATATAAAGTTATCTTGGAAAATTTAAATGAAACTTCAAATTTATTATTTTTATAATTTTAAAAAATTATTCAAATCTTTATAAATTTGTGAGGTTGAAATAACATTTTATTTAAAATGTATCTCAAATTCATTGAATTTATATTCATGAATATAAATGTTAATGTAAATACTTTAACTTTTAAATTATATTTCAATTTTTTTAATAATTTAAAATATAGATATATATGTATTTTAAATTAGATGTTAATGAATTTTAAAGAGAATAAAATCCTTGACCAAATATTATAATGTTAAAAAAAGACGACATAAATTTACTAACATAAAAACTGAAAAAAAGAAATTGAACTTAATTCAGATTCATAAAATGTAATTTAACCTTTATATATATATATATATATATATATATATATATATATATATATATATTTTCATGTATGATGGAATGTCTTTTTATTATGTATCTTTTGTAACGCGCAAACTTGTCAAAATGTGAACAAATGGCAAACTGAACCCAATTGGAACGCTGACGCGTCTTTTAACCATTTTTATCGTGTGATTTTCAAATTTCAAAGTCTTCTTTTAAAACTGGAGCTTCATCTTCTAGGGCGAGAAGAAGACCTTCCTCTAGAGGCAAACAAACCCCACGCATCACATAAGACAACTCTTGCACACCCCCTAAACACCCTGTATACTAATTATCTCACGCTCGCTAAGCGTGTGAACCTTAATACTCATACCCCACTTCTTTCTCCGTTTAATTTCTAGTTTACCAACAGATGATGCAAGGAAACATACATCGTCAATTCCTCCTTTTTATATTTCCTTCTCATCTTCGCTCTATTTTTCTTTAATAATTTTAATAATCCCAAACCGATTGAACCCAACAAGGAACACAAAACAAATTAACCTTTTTCCATCGATTAAACAAATTAAAACACTGATATCTCTCTCAGCTACGAATTTGGATATGGATTTCTTCACCAAAGCCAAAGCCGTCAAGCTTCGAAGTCACCTAGACAAGTACCTAGTCGCCGACGATGACCAAGAAACGGTACGTCAAAGCCGAAACAGCTCTTCAAGCAAAGCGAGATGGACAATCGAATTGGTACAGAACAAAAGTCACGTCATCCGTCTCAAGAGCTGTCACGACAAGTACCTAACGGCCTCCGATACACCGTTCCTTTTGGGGATGACCGGTAAGAAAGCTTTGCAGACGGTACTGGATCAAAAGAATCTCACGTCAGATTGGAACATCGAGTGGGAACCAATAAGAGACGGGTTTCAAGTGAAGCTTAAATCGTGGTGTGGGAAGTTCTTGCGCGCGAACGGTGGGACCCCACCGTGGAGGAATTCCGTTACTCACGATGATCCTCACAGTAGCTCGACGAGAAACTGGGTTTTGTGGGATGTGGAGGTTGTGGAGGTTCCTGAAACGGGGTCGTTTATGGAGTATTTTTCGTCGATATCGAGTTTTTCTTCTATTTCCAATGATATTTTGGAGGCGGCTGTGTACGATGATGCTTTGGAGTCTCCGAGGTCGGTTGTGTCTATGAGGAGTCCGAGGTTTAGGTCAGTTGTTTCTACTAAGTCACCATTGGCTCCAAAACTGCAGGTGTGTTTTTTTTTTTATTCCATTTTAATTTGTTAGATTACGGTCTGCTTGCTAATTAACTAAATTAGGATTTCAGGATTAACTGATTGAGAGTGAATTAAGGGGATAGATTCTGTTTCTACTTGGTATATAATCTAATTTGATTCAAGCTAGACTTAATAATTGATGGTATAGATTCATATTTTTGTTTAATTAAATTGTTTTAATACATATTACATACAAAAATTAATCTTTTACTACGAACAATACTTCATCATCTATTAGTTTTAATTTCAACCCGATACAAAAAATTTATTAACTATCTCATAAATTTATAATTCACAAATTAAGTTTAAAAAAACAAATCAACTAAATTTAATAAAAACTATAAAAACATAAACAAATTAATACTACTAGTAAAATTGTTCAACACCAATATATTACTAATAAAATATAACCTACAAAATTTTTGTTAAAGGTAGAAAATATATGAATATCATCATTGAAGTGAATAATAAAAATTTAAAAATATTAAATACATATGCTACTGTATTACCGCTTTAGGTTTATTTATAAAAATCTGAAATCGCAATCCAAACAATTATTTATATATTTTTTTAATCCAAATCCATCGAAAGATTCGACTCAAACTGATTTGTTGAACCAGATTAACAGTTTTTTTAACTGGTTTCATTGCATGCCCTTACTCTATATCTAAAAGCATTTAATGTCTCTTTGAGTTTAAACCCCAGGACATCAATCCATATTAAACAAATTGGTAATGGTTATTTCGTTGTGCTTGATTGAATAGAAAAATAAAAAAAATCGAAAGGTTAGGCTTGATATGAATCTGTACCAAAGGAAAACGTCTAGTCATAAGAATTCGATAAAAATTCGTTGCCTTTGGTGCACTAGTTAAAAAGGCGCATAAAACGCACTACTTCAAGAAACCACCATAAGCTTGATCAAGCTTCCACTCATTAATTTCACTATGCCAATAGTTCCACCCGTGAACCCATTACTCGGTGTTGGCAGGTGTAAGTCTTTGTCGATCATGAGTTGGACAAAATTGCCAAGGGACAATACCCTTTGTGTCAGTCATCATTCTTGTGAAGAAAAGAAAACTTATTGATTATAGTTGGAAGAAACATATATTCAAAGAGGATCAATATCATACCTTTTTGTCATTTCATATAACGGTTATGCGTGTCATACCAAGCAAAGCAGAAAGTCTTTCCCCAGGCGGGGACACACTTTACATGCACCTCAAGTGAGCATTGATCTCAAAAATGTCTATATCACATGATGGGCAACATGATAAAAACACACGAAAAGATTATCATCTGATCTCTATCCCGTAAGGTCGGTCGACTCGTTTTAGTTTCATTGCTTGAATGCTGGGGCTTAAAGCAATCAATCAAAGGAGTATATGTTTTTTCTCACTCAAGGGCAAAACAGTAAGCTGCTGACACTAGTCTACAAAAATTTCACTGATTCAACGCCATAATTTCTATCTACCTATCTGTAGATGCCTAAATTTACTGTACTAATTAACTTTGTCCTAAATTATAAATAGTTGCTGTATTTAAAATACTTTTTAAAGATAAATTTGATAATTTAAAATTGAAGTTCAAAATTTAAATAATAATTAAAATTAAAATAAAATAATAAATTTTTAATTATTTTAATATTAAAAAAATATAATTTCAACTCAATTACATTTAAACTTTCAACCAGCGACACAGACCATCAAAAGTAACATTATACATTTGACCTCGTGCTCAAGCCTCGTTAATATTACAAATCATTAACCACGTAATTACCGCGTACACCTTACCGCGGGTGTCCACTGGCTGTTGCTGACCAGATAAGCACCTTAACGCTTCTATCTCTCTGTCTTTACTTAGCAACGCATATAAATTTTCAACTCGCTGCACTGGACATGTGAAAGAGAAACAAAGAAAAACAGATCAGTCTCCGTCCCGCTTTTGCTCTCTTGATTAGTGGTAATACCGTTTTCTTTTCGTTTGATTTCAACAGACCAAGATTAATACGAATAAAATCCAAACGGGAATGGATTTCTTCCACAACGCCAAAGCAGTGCGTCTCCGTAGCCACCACGACAAGTACCTCCTGGCGGAAGAGGATGAGGAATCCGTCACCCAAGACCGTAACGGATCCTCCAAGAACGCCCGATGGACCGTGGAGTTCGTACCCGAATCCAATTCCATAATCCGCCTCAAGAGCTGCTACGGAAAGTACTTGACTGCCTCGAATCAGCCGTTCCTGCTGGGTATGACCGGTCGCAAGGCGCTCCAGACTCTGCCCAGGAGGCTCGACTCCTCGGTTGAGTGGGAGCCCGTCAGGGAAGGCTCACAGGTCAGGCTCAAGACCCGATATGGAAACTTCTTGCGGGCCAATGGCGGGCTGCCACCTTGGAGGAACTCGGTGACCCATGATATCCCCCATAGGACTTCAACACAGGAGTGGGTCTTTTGGGATGTTGATGTCGTCGAGATTCAAGTTCACTCTCCCGGTGCCCACCACCAAACCCAGGCACCACAGATCCCTCACTCTGATTCGTTGGATTTTGAATCCAGCTCTCCCTCTTCGCTTTCAGCCAAATCTAGCAATTTCTCTAGACAAGAGGTTTGTGATCTGCATAAATTATCTAATCCTTTTGTGTGGTTGCTTTTAATTTTGATTTTGATTTTTTATAATTATCTGCTTTTTTAGTAATTTTCTAGCTGTGGTGCGTTTGATTTTGTAGTCAAGTGATTCTTATGTGGGTTCGCCGCCAAAATCTGATGGGAGGACTATATACTACCATGTGGCTGATGAGAGTGGTGAGGTTGATGATGATGCATTGGAGGGTTGCTCTTTCAGTTTTAAGGGAAATGGAGTTGAGGAATTGACTCAAAAATTGAAGGAAGAATTGGGTCTTGAGGGTATTATTGTGTGTACTCGCAGTCCCTTGAATGGAAAGCTTTATCCCCTTCGGTTGCAGCTTCCTCCAAACAATGCCGATATGCATGTTGTTGTAGTCCCATCATCCTCAAAATGTGAGTTCTACTTTTGCCCCTTGATTTTGTTTAAGTTTTCTTTTATAGTAAATTAGTAATTGTTTTGTGATTTATACAATGCATATGTGGTGGCGGGTTGCTACTGCCACTTGTATTATATATAGAAATTATAGTTTATTGGATGGATAAGTAATACGCATGTTGGCATCTTGATGTTGATACTATCGTCTGTTCTAGTGCAATTGTCTTTTGCTATATGCCTGTTCAATCAGACGCTTGCTTAATTTTCGTTCTCTGTTTGGTTGGTTGGTTTTATAATGTTTCTGGCTTTAGGCTTTACTGTGTTTGTTTTTACTTGGATGACCTCATAAGCATTAGGCATTTTGCATCTGCCGATTTGGATGGTTTTTGTAGAGGAGACAACATAGTTATTAGGCTATTATCTTCATCTGTTCAATTGGGTGAATTGGATAAGAATGCATATAACTTATATTGTTTCATCATCAATAACTATGCCTTACCGGCAACATGTTTACTAGGTCATTTTCTTTCTTCTTTATTATATTTGTTTTTTGTTGGTCATGTACAATAGCCATGATTTACAGAGCTAAACATTAGGCTTTCAAATATCATGTTTGAAGAGTGAGCACAACATTGAGTGGGATACTGAATAGGTAGTTAGTCCATGAGAAGAAATTCTTACGTCTTCCAAGCATATATTGCCAGCAGCATTTACAAACATTGACGGGGAGAGAAAGATAATTTATCGTTTTTTGTCTCCCCTTCAACGGTTTACATGCTACTTGGCACATGAATCAAATATATGCCCAGAACATGTTATGAGACATTTGAAATTGAGTACATCGGATGGGCCTTAAAAAAGGCTATGTTGTACGTTAGCTTTTCTGCATTACTAAGGTGGAAAAGATCACTAATGATTGTGGTAACTTGCATTAGTTTGACTGCTATCTGTCTATGCATCTGAGAAAACTTCTATTTCTTGCATCAAAATTCTCATTACTCAGTACTCTCTCATCTCCATTGGCTACAGCCACCTTAAATCCATTGTGATGGTTGTTGTATCTCTTATTTTCCATGTATGATGTTGTGGTTTCTCTCAAGCTTTTCACCTTACCATTTGCCTCCTTTCTTTCGTGTACCAGTGGCAAGAGACTTTGCAAAACAAGCTATCGCATTATGATATGCATCAAGTGAACGTCAGGGTTTTGTTGGAAACATGAATTCGTAACTGCATATTTTGTACATTTTGAGTCAGTCATCTTCATATTCTAGCTGAAAGCATTCAAGGAGTCAAGCCAAACCTCTCACTCTCCATTGTATTTATAGGACAAGAATACTGTAGTAGAGGGAAGCTACAAAGATAAACAGTTTTTGCTAAGGAAGAGGATCATTGCAGCACTGTTGCCAGTTAATGATGCTCCATATTTACTTCTCTCTGAAGATTAATACTAATGCCTCGTCTCTTTTGGGTTTCATTGATTGATATTGTAGTAAAATTTTCTGCTACACCTTTGCATTTGAGATATGTAAGGTTTGATGGCTTGGTGTCTCCAGGTGCCTGCCATTTTTCTCCTTCCGGGGCTTGTGCAAGCAATTTTGTGGTAAATTATTGTCCTTTTAGAGTCCAATATTTATAATTTGATTGTTGATGTTTCATGCTACATTGCATATGCTATTAAGCATCGTACAGAACAAGGTTGTGGATTACAGCATATGAAGAACAAGAATATGAGTGTTTTCTTTCATGTGTTTAGTAGAAATGATGAAAACTACGATAAAAGAAAATAGTTTTTTCCTATCCTTGTTTCGTAGAGTGGAAAACCTAAGGAAATAAAAATGTAATAGTATTATTTTTACTATTATATCATTTATAATGTTAATGGATATTAATGTGAGATTAATTTGGGAAACTTTGATGGCGTTCTTTAAATCAAGTTGGTGAATTTCTTTTAAAAAATAATATTTTTAAAAATAAAATTCAAGATTGAATTTTGCAATTCAATCAAATTCGTGTAATGGATCAATTGCACAAAATTTCAACAAAAAAAAATTGTCACTTTAGTATATGATTTAAGCCCATATTTTTTCAACGATTTAAAACTTATCAAATTTTGTACAAAAAACTAGAGTTTAAATCATATGTTAAAATTTATTAAAACATGATTTTTGTAAATGCAAAACTCTCATTAATATATATTAGATGACTGGTCACAATTATTAATTTTATTCATTTAAACATGAAAATTTAAATGAAAATTTCACGAATTTCATGTAAGGAACTTTATACAGTGTTAGAAACTATAACCAAGTAGGATTAGTTATTTTAGTTCTAGTAGATTTAGTTAATCAATTTCTAATTGGAGTGGTTTGTCTATTTTATTAGTAATTCTTATTCTAATAGTAGTTGTGTTAGGAGCTATATAAAGACTTAGCTTAGTAACATCATTTTAAGGAAGCAACGTGTAGGTTTCAGTTCGGTTGCAAGTTTCAATTCTTTAAAAAAAATAGTTTCGTGTGTGCAAGTTCTTTTTGGTGATTTTTTGTTTCTAACATTTGATATCAGAGATAGGTGAAAAAATAATGGGTTCGATGACAAAATATGTCGAATGTCATGTGTTCAAGTATGATAGAAAAAGAAGATTTCAAAAAGTGGAAAATTAATATGAAGACTTTCTTTGATTAAATAGATTCTTTAATGGAGTTACTAAACCAAAGAGTGGGACACAACTTACAATACCATATTTTTGAAGTTGTAGAATTGGAAGTTTTTGATAAATTATGCATGCTACATAAGCAAAATTAGCATTAGATATTTTAATTAATTCTTATAATGGTGCAAATAAGGTACAAAAGATACGGTTGCAGATTATGCACAGATAGTTTGAGTTTCATCGAATGAAAAATAATGAAAGCGTGGTTGATTATTTTATGTGCACACAAGCACTTGTTAACAATATGAAAGCTGATGGGGAAGATATCAAATATCTACATATCTTTGAAAATTTTTTCAGACATTGACAATTCGATTTGAGCATGTTGTAGTGGCTATTGAAGAATCCAAAAATCTCAATAAGATGACCGTTGATGATTTATAATGATCTTTAGGGGCTCATGAACAACGTTTGAATGAAAAATTAAAGGCTAAAGTTGAAGAAACTTTGCAAGCTCAATTGAGTTTCAAGAAAGAAAAAGATGACTCAATGAATAAGTCAGAATTAAGTAAGAGAGGTTAAAGCAACAGAGGCAGAAGGGGAAGAAATTTTAGGCATAGCCAAACTAGCAACACATCTAATATTTAGTGTCACAAGTAAAAAAGGTATAAACATTATTAGAATGAGTGTAAATCTCATATTCAATGTCATTACTGTAAGCGATATGGTCATTATCGAAACAAGTGTCATTTTAAAAAAGCAAATAATAGGGAGCATCATGCTAAAGTTGCTGACAACAGTGGTAATAATGCTAAAACTTTGTTATTGATGAGTCATAAGGCAGAGAAAAAATAGAATAATAAACAGTTTTTGGATACAAGTTGTAACAATCACATGTGTGGTAAAAATGAGATGTTTTAGCATTAGATGAGTCCTATTGCTCTGAGGTGACTCTTGAAAATAATATAAAAATATCAATTACGGGGATAAGAAAGATTAGCATTCGGTTGAAGGGTGGGCCTCTCAATTCTATTTTGAGGTTTTCTATGTGCCAAGTATTTTTCATAATCTCTAGAGTGTTGAGCAACTTGCAGAGAAAGGCTACGATGTGTATATCAACAAAGAAGGTTGCACTATTAGCGATGATGAAAAATGACTTATAGCAAAGGTATATATGACTTAAAATAGCATGTTTTCATTGAATATTAATTGTGAGAATTTGCCTTACTTTAGTTATGTGGTTATTGATAATATTTGGCTTTGGAATATACGTCTTGGACACTTGAATTTTGGTAGTATAGAATTTCACGCTAATAGAAATTTTGTTTCGGGTTTGCCATTTATTGATATGCCAAATAGAGTATGCGAGTCGTGTTTTGGGAAAGAAGTATAGAAAAGACTTTCTAAAGGGAAAAGCTTGGAGAGCCAAAAAACCACTTGAACTTGTGCATTTCAATTTATGCTCAATGAAGGTTCCATCTAATGGAAGTAGCAAGTATTTTGTTACTTTCATTGTTGATTTCAGTAGAAAAGCACGAGTTTATTTTTTGAAAAATAAAACTGAAGCCTATGATGTGTTAAAAAATTTGCTGACTTATGTTGAAAAATCTAGTAGGCATTCTATTAAAATTTTGAGAACTAATAGAGGCACCAAATATACTATCTGATGATCTACTGAGAAAACATGAGATTGAATATCAATTAATTGTTAGATACACTACTCAACAAAACGGAGTAGCAAAGAGGAAGAACAAAACTGTTATGGATATGGTTAGATGCATGTTACATAATAAAAATTTCCTGAAAGTTTTTTGGGCATAACCTGTTTCTTGTGCTATCTATATTTTGAACAGGTGCCCTACAAAAGTGTTCATGGTAAATCCCTACATGAAACTTGGACTCGTTGAAAGCCCAACATTAGTCGTGTGTTTGGTTGTATAACCTACGCTCATGTTCCTAATGCATTGAAAAAAAAGTTTGACGATAAAGCTAAAAAATGCATTTTTATTAGCTATAGCCATGAGACAAAAGACTATAAGTTATATAACCCGAAAACAAGCAAAGTGATTATGAGTCGCGATGTCACCTTTGATGAGCAAGGTGTTTGGGATTGGTCTGTTAAAATAAAAGAATCATTACCGTTACCAGTTACTGATGATGTAGAGAGATAAATTGAAGAAAAAAATTTGTAGCCTATTAATGTGTTGCCTATACCTACATATTCATCTAGTCGTCCACAATGTCAACGTCATTTGCCTACACGTTTTCAGGACTATATGGTTTGTAATGAAACTGATTCTGTTGATGATGAAGACATGATAAATTTTTCTTTGTTTGTAGACTATGATCCTTTGATATACGAGGAAACTACTTGTGATGATCATTGGGTTCATGTGATGGATCAAGAAATTCATGCAATTAGGAAAAATAACACTGAGAGCTCACTACTCTTCCAAGTGATAAGAAGACAATTGGTGTCAAGTGGGTGTACAAGACCAAGTACAAGCCTAGTGGAGAATTGGATCGTTTCAAAGCGCGGCAAGTAGCTAAAGGATACAAGAAAAAGTTAGGTATTGATCATTTTGAGGTATTTTCTCTTGTTGTTAGACTTGATGCTGTGTGTATTATTATTTATCTTGCCGCCCAAAATCATTGAAATGTTTTTCAAATGGATGTGAAGTCTTCTTTCTTAAATAGTCTGTTTGAAGAAGAAGTGTATGTTGAATAACCTACATGTTATGTGAAAAAAAAGGAGGAAGAAAAAGTATATCAATTGAAAAGGGCTTTGTATGGTTTGAAACAAGCTCCTAGAGTGTGGTATACGCACATCAATTATTATTTTCTAGAGAATGGATTTCATAGATGTCCCTATGAGCATACTTTGTATGTTAAATCTAACTTGCAGTGAGACATCCTTATTGTGTGTTTATATGTGCATGATTTGATTTTTACTTGAAATAACTCGAAATTGATGACAAATTTCAATGCTATAATTAGTCAGTTTGAGATAACAGATATGGATTTGATGTCTTTCTTCCAAGGCATTAAGATGACTCAAAGAGACGACGACATATTTATTTCACAAAAAAATATGCTAGTGATATTTTGAAGAGATTCAAGATGGAAGCAAGCAAGCCAAGTTTAACTCTAGTTGGACAAGATTAAAACTTGTGAAATATGGAAATGGTGAATTAGTTTATTCTACCAATTTTAAAAGATTGGTGGAAAGTTTACAATATTTGACTTATACTCGACTTGATATTGTCTATGGTGTTGGGATTATCAACAAATTTATGGAGGCTCTGCGTCAATCTCTCTTGCGGGCCGTAATGCGTATTTTGAGATATGTCTAAGTTATGCAAAGTGATGGTATTTTTTATTCTTGCACTAATGGCATAAAACTTGTTGAATATACAAATAGTGATTGGGCAGACACATTTTTGAAGCTCAAGAAGATGGTGGAGATGTTCAAGCTTGAAAACTTGGTTTAAGGGAGGCATTGTTAGAAACTTAAATCAAGTAGGCTTAGTTATTTTAATTCTAATAGATTTAGTTAACCAATTCTTAATTGGACTGATTTGTCTATTTTATTAGTAATTCGTGTAGTAGTTGTGTTAGGAGCCTATATAAAGGTTTGGCTTTGTAACATGATTTTATAGAAGCAGAGTGTGTGTTTCAATTCGACTACAAGTTTCAGTTCTTTTAAAAAGTAGTTGTGTGTGTGATTTTTTTGGGTGATTTTCTGCTTCTAAAATATAAGTTTTGCCCTTAAATAAGGATTAATTGGTAATTGATAATCTCATCTTTTTTATCTCTTATTTTTCACTCTCCAATCCTTTCAATTTTGGAGGATTATGATTTGTACATGCAAGAGGAAAACATCCATCATCTTAATTTTCTTTTCTCCCACTTTTGTTTGCTACTAAACAAGAGAAAAGTTCATTCCACAAACATTTATCTTCTTTTACTTTTCTTTTGTAGCATTTTTTCTCATACTAAACACACCATTATAGTAATTTGTATTAAGACAACTTATGTTTCTAGTACTTAAAACAGGAAAAAAAGAATCAATTTACTACAAATGATCTCATCTCGAAAGGTAGAAAAAAAAGAATGTCTTTCTAACGATTTGAGATCCTATATAGTAATATCATGGTGTAGTTTCTCGTGTAGTATGCACATTGAAGTTAAAAGGAAGTGCAATTGAATTTGTAATACTACAAAATATTTTTTAATAAATTAACATAATAAGGCGTCTATATAAGCACAAAGCACACTAGAAAATTCTACTAATTAATAACATCCCTAACATAAAAGGAAATAAATCAAAACATAATAACTCTCAAATAAAATCCCCAACCTAATAGGAAATAAATCAAAAAAATAATAATTCCCTAATATAGAATAATACATAATTCATTTCCTTTCCTTTTCTGTATCATTCTCCCCAACTTACAAAAAACTGGACCACGAGTTTTGAAGTGGTGAAGTATCAAAACTTGTGATTTGTGAAGTTGCATAGAAAAAACTTGCAATTTTCGAGATGTAGTATTCTTGATTGAGCAGAAGAATGATATCAAGAGGAGTTGTTGAGGAGCCTCAATCCAGTGCGAGAGGACAAAATCAATGTAAATAAGGTCACACACACAAATTTTGCCCTCATCTTGGTTTTGGCCTTGTGAAGTGACTCAACAAGTACATCCTCACAGTGAATGATAGAAATTTCTTCAATAATTTGTTCATTCGTTTCAAATTCTGTATGGATTAGAGAAACAACTTCAGACTCGTCTTGAATGGAATCCGGATTGGTAGAAGTTTTTGTGAAAGTTGCTTCCACTTATTGTTTAACTTGTTCAAGGAGTTGTTACATCTTGCGAATTTGAGTCTCAAAGGTGGAATAATTGATCTCCAATTGGCATCAATTAGCATAAATACACTGACCATCCAACTTGGTTTTAGCCCAAATAGAATATTGAAGCCAATAGTATTGCACGAGAGCTTGAAATTCCATTGAATTGGAGAAAAGATTAATTTTCTCCACATGCCCAAACAGGCCAAAAACTTGATAGAACACATCTTATGTAATGGGATACAGTACAAGATGAACTATAACCAGAAGTTCCCGACTAAACTCACTCATTCCTCACAAGTGACTCCAAGTGCTCTTGTTGTTTTTTTTTTCGAAGTTTTTTTAATACAAAAATCAGCAACTACATAAGAGGAAATTAAATAAATAAATAAACCTAATCTTTTTCTAAGTTGCTCGGCTCGGCTCATGTAGTAAGTGGCTTGGCTCAAGAACTCGGCTCAGCATAGTGGCACAAATGTTGGCACGTGTGTTGTGCATTTATCTACCTAAATAAATAAGCAAATAACTGAACTTGTTTTACTTTCAAGTGCACAAGGTCTACAGTAGCATAATGTGTAAGTGCGAGATCATTTCCACACGGATTGGTGAATTTCGATTTAGAATTAATTTCACAAAGTAAAAATAGATAGAAATATTTATTGGATTTAGATAATAATGATAAAGGTGTAGGGACTTGACATCTGCCACTAATCAGGCTACCCCAACAAAACAATATGCCAATGCTCTACTCATGCTATGAATACCTAATGGTTGTCAACCTAAGGGTTTGGTCCACTCCTTAGGCTATTGATTTCCCTAAGCAACGAGTTAGGCAGTATACTCTAACTCTTTTCTCTCTTAAGGGATTCAGCATGGTGTATACTGAGTTGTTCCTTAAGAGAGCATAAGATCTGTGAAAATCGACAACCACACGGGACCTAGGGCTTGGTCCACTCCCGATTTCCTATGTTGATTAACCCAAGAATCCGGTGTGGATATCTTTTGTTACTATTGTTGAACCCAGGACTCGGTCATCCAAATTGATTCAACTAACTAATCCATACCACATGCATACGTTGATCAGACATACATATATGAGGAATTTAAATAAAAACAGGCATTAATCAAATTAAGAATCACAACATAAATATTGCAAAGGTGCCAATACTGAATTATTGGTTAAACATAATTGAGGCTTCAACCAAGCCCTTACTATAAGTTTAGTTACACATAATAAAATAAAGGAAAGAAGAAACCCGAGTGAGCTCCATTGAAGAGCCGCCAATTCTTTTGTAGAATCCCCTCTGGCCTTCGGCCTCTCGACCTAAAACTAAAACTAAAAAGGAGATATGCTTCTCAAAGGGAGATATGGTCCTCCAAAGGTAGATATTGTTTCTGTGTTTACAAGTCTATTTATAGGGTTCTAAAGGTGCCTCGAAACCCTAATTTCCAAAATAGGTCCGGAAGAAATTTTTCCAAAACTGGCTCTGCCGCCTCTCTGTGCATGTGCGCTCGATCGCATGCTTATGCGCTCGAGCCTTCTATGTGTGCGGAAGATTGCTTGTGCGCCTAATCGCAACAATGTTGCGCTCAATCGCACTAGTTCTTTCCAGATCTTCAGTTTTCTTCCTTTAAAGCTTCAAAAGGCTTTATTTTCTTCACAAGCCTATAAAAAACACAGAAAATACAAAAATGATGTAAAACATAATAAAATATGTAAACAAAGAGCTTAACAAATGTAAATTAAAGGGCTTAAATATGAATATTTAAGCTCCTATCACACCCCTAAACTTACATATTGCTAGTCCCTTAGCAATACGAAACTAAAAACTAAATAAAAAACAAAGACGCAAAGATAAATCCATCATTTATGGTATTCGAAAATTTAACTGTCACACAAACCATGATATTTATTCATTAGCAAGCTTAAAGTACAAACCCATCTTCGCAGTGAATAGGAGTTTTAAATTTTAATTACTTACAAGAGGCAGGCTAAGGCATCAAAAGTCCGAATCAGTGTATGGTAAACTAGCACATAAAAGATGAAGCTTCCAAATGATTCCAATGTGAAGTGTTTCGGTGTCTTAACATTCATCGAATTCCCTATCAGAATGAACAATTATGGCATAGTTTTATTTCTTTTCTTTTTCTTTTATTATGAGCTTTTTGCCATATTGAGTTCAATTAAGCTTTCTAATTGACCCATGTAGCGAGTGTTTAGCCAATAACTCCCAAACCAGATGGTTTTAGGGCATTAAGTGTAAAGACACCCTTAAGAACTTACTAACTTGAGTCAAAAAGGCTACGAAACTAACTGGTCTCAATGCTTCCAAGTGAAATTCCCACCTTTTGACGTGGACACTCATTACTTACTGAGGTAAGAGGTCCAGTTCTCAGTGGAAAATATATTTAATGATCATTAGGAGCATTTTATTTTCTCTTTTTTGCATAATAACATTCTTTTCTATTTTTTTATGCCAAAGTGTTATTCAAACAAGTTATCCGATTACAGTTAAGTCATGGAAACATATACATAGAAATTATATATCATACCTCACACCATTATATGCTAATGTGCTCTTGTCAGTTTTTAGATCAAACTTGTGAATTCTTAGATGCCAAAAGTAGGTAACTACACCTTAAAACTTTATTATCAGCTAATGTGTTTAGGATTTTAAGCTCACTGATGAAATCGTATCACTGTATTCGTTTAGATCAACAAAAATTTTTAACATAATATGAATATGCATTTATCTTTTCAAAAAAAAAAAAACTGGGACAAGTGTGTGAATGTGTCTCCTATACCCCCAAACTTAAACTACGCATTGTCTCCAATGTGTGCATAATATGAAAAGATCTGACCTGGGAGCTGGGCCAACATGGCTCATAGCACACCCCCAAACTTGAACGGATGCATACATTGTCCCTAAAAAAGAAAAACTAACATAATACGGGAAAACAAAAAGTCTGAAAAATAAATAAATAACAACAAATATGAAAAACAATAAAAATAAAATAAAATAAAAGGATAAGCTGTGGGGTGCCTCCCATGAGCACTAAGTTTAACGTCTTCAGCCGGACCAAGCCTTATTCTTCCCCAAAACTAAGATTGGTAGCAACTAGCACAAGTAGTGTCTTATTCTCTCCCATATAAGCATAAGTCAAATGCTTCGACAGTTGCTTCAACTCCAAATTTGGTGTCTGGACAATAGAAGGGAAAAAAGTAGTATTAGTAGGTATAAGAATTTCAAATGGGTCGGTATACTTACTTGGATGCTTTGGAGTGGGCTCAATGAGGTGCACAGTTTCAATGATGTCATTAGTAACATCATCAGATGTTGGCTTTATATTCGATCTTGTGAAACTAAGGGTAGGGGTGGTCTCCGATGGATCAATGTGATGGAACTGAAAAGCTTGCTCAACAGTACCTAGAGTGGGTATTTTTTGGGTTGGAAATTCTCCCTGTTTTCTTTCACTTAGCTCCTTAGCCAATTGCCCCACTTGTTCTTCTAGTCTTTGAATGACTTGCCCATGCTTTGCAGTGATTTGCTTTTGCTCAGTCCGAAATTGTCTTGTTTCTGTTATGAACTGTTCTTGTGAAGCCATCAGTTGTTGTTGCTGAGTTGCTAATTGCATCACAAGACTCTCTAGGTCACTCTTCTTTGATTCCGAAACTGTTTGAGCTGCTTGTTGGGAGTTTCTTTGTTGTCTTTGAAGGTTCAAAGCATTTTGATTGTTACTCCATGAGAGGTTGGGGTGGTTCCGCCATGCAGGATTATAGATATTTGCATATATGTTGTAGTTGTTCAGTCCCTCATAATTTGCTTGCTCTTGATCTGCAGATGAATATAAAGGGCAAGTGTCAATAGTGTGATCAAAATGAGAACATATATCCCATACCTAGAGTTGTTTGGCTTGTGGACTAGGTGAGATGTTTTGGGCAGTCATGGCTTTTATAAGCGTATCTATCTTTCTTTCCATAGCAACTAACCAATTTGGAAATCCACCATTTAAGTTCACTTCATACATGTCCTTGCTCTTTACTCCTTGCTCTGTATTAAGTGGAAAGAAGGTTGGATTTCTGGATTGAAGCCTGTGCATGAATCAATTGAACCGCTTTAGTGCAGCAGTTTCAGTACTGCTGCTAGGGTACTCTTTAGACCTTTTGCACTCAAGCACACCCTTCCTGCTCTCAATCGCTGTTCTTCCTGTGCTCAAGTGCTACACTAGTGTGCTCGATCGCAATGAGGACAAAAATTCCTCTGCTGCACACTTGAACAAAAATAGAAAAAGATAAAACGAAAAATATAAAAAAAAAAAATTAAGGTTGTTTAATAAAGAAAATATAAATAGAACAGAAAAAAATAAAAATAAAAATGAAAATTACTAACGAAAATAATTCTAAAAAGAAATTTAGAACAATCTCCGGCAACGGTGCCAAAAACTTGTTGTGCGTTTATCTACCTAAATAAATAAGCAAATAACCAAACTTGTTTTATTTGCAAGTGAACAAGGTCTACAGTAGCATAGTGTGCAAGTGCGAGATCATTTCCACAGGGATTGGTGAATTTTGATTTAGAATTAATTTCACAAAGTAAAAATAGATAGAAATATTTATTGGATTTAGATAAAAATGATAAAGGCGTAGGGACTTGATATCCACCATTAATCATGCTAGCCCAACAAAACAGTATGCCAATGCTCTACTTATGCTATGAATACCTAATAGTTGTCAACCTAAGGGCTTGGTCCACTCCTTAGGCTATTGATTTCCCTAAGCAACGAGTTAGGCATGGTGTATACTCTAACTCTTTTCTCTCTTAATGGATTCAACAAGGTGTATACTGAGTTGTTCCTTAAGAGAGCATAGGATCGGTGGAAATCGACAACCACACGAGACCTAGGGCTTGATCCACTCCTGGTTTCCCATGTTGATTAACCCAAGAATCTGGTGTGGATATCTTTTGTTACTATTGTTGAACCCAAGACTCGGTCATCCAAATTGATTCAACTAACTAATCCATACCACATGCCTACGTTGATCAGACACACACATATGAGGAATTTAAATAAAAACAGGCATTAATCAAATTAAGAATCACAACATAAATATTGCAAAGGCGCCAATACTGAATTATTGGTTAAACATAATTAGGGCTTCAACCAAGCCCTTACTATAAGTTTAGTTACACATAATAAAATCAAGGAAAGAAGAAACCCGAGAGAGCTCCATTGAAGAGCCGTCAATTCTTTTGTAGAATCCCCTCTGACCTCCGGCCTCCCGACCTAAAACTAAAAAAGAGATATGCTCCTCCAAAGGGAGATATTGTTTCTGTGTTTACAAGTCTATTTATAGGGTTCTAAAGGTGCCTCGAAACCCTAATTTCCAAAATAGGTCTGAAAGAAATCTTTCCAAAACTGGCTCTGCCGTCTCTCTGTGCGTGTGCGCTCAATCACATGCTTCTGCGCTCGAGCGCATAGGTGCGCTCAAGCCTTCTATGTGTGCGCACAATTTCTTGTGCACTTGATCACAGCTATGTTGCGCTCGATCGCAGAAGCTCTTTCCAGATCTTCAGTTTTCTTCCTTTAAAGCTTCAAAATGCTTTCTTTTCTTCACAAACCTATAAAAAACACAGAAAACACAAAAATGAAGTAAAACATAATAAAATATGTAAACAAAGAGCTTAACAAATGTAAATTAAGGGGCTTAAATATGAATATTTAATCTCATATCAATGTGGGGTGCGTGGCAGTGGATCTAGCTTCCCTATCTGTTGAAACTTCACGGACAAGTAGATCAGAAGATTCCAATTCCAGTGATACAAGTCCCATGGCCTGAAAATGGTCAAAATCCAATGAATCGACAGCGGTGATTCTAGAGAGTTAACAGACTTTCCTGCGGTGAGTTTTGGTTGAATTTCGGCAAGAAAATGGCGGGGATAGACAAATTGGCTTTTTCTAATCTCAGAAATATGTTATGAGGTCGGAACGTTACTGGTCGGAGGTGACAACAGCAGACTGCGGAGATGGCAGTGATGGTTACTAGGTTCTAATTGTCGGAGGACGGTTGTTCTGATAGTGGTAGCGGTACACGACAAATGGCGGCGGATGTGGACGAATCTAACCTTTTAATCTCCTGTTATTATTCACTGTGACTTTTTTATT
Source organism: Bretschneidera sinensis (assembly GCA_023935145.1). NCBI lineage: Eukaryota > Viridiplantae > Streptophyta > Magnoliopsida > Brassicales > Akaniaceae > Bretschneidera > Bretschneidera sinensis. The sequence continues at coordinate 58,471,665 of CM043705.1, read as the reverse complement.
TTATAATCTAATAGGGTTTAAGGAGTGAATTATTTGTGAAATAAGGAAGAGATTCAATGAAATAGATTGAGAAATGGGAGAA